>OZ022501.1:12171965-12631924 GCA_963989385.1 Ctena decussata | reverse complement strand
TTTGTATTTGGCATAATGATGGGTGGATGGATGACTTGCGATTTTACGTCCTTTTTAACAGTATTTCAGTCATATCAGGACGATGGGTGAATCATAATGAAAGGCTGTGAGCAGTGGAACCCCGTTTACAATTGAAAAGATTCCCACCTGTAGCCGGGCTCGAACCCGGGACCGCTAGACCAGCAGGCCAGCACTTAAAATACTGAGCTACCGGGCTCCATAATTCGAAATATAGATATAAAAACAGCATAATATTGGATATACATAATTTGATTTATGGATATCGATGGTTTGATTTATGGATATCTATAATTCGATTTTTTTATATCCAAACAAATCAGCAGATGTTTGGATATTCAAAAATCGAATAATGAATATCAATAAATCAAATTATTGATATCCATAATTTATTTTATGGATATTCAGATATAAAACAGATTTTTGGAAATCCTAAGATCGAATTATGGATATCCATAAGTCGAAGTTTGGATATCCATAAATCGAATATTGGATATGCTATAATTTGCTGTGTTTTTGGATATCCATTAATTCTGGCTTAATGATAGATGTAGCTCCAAATTCTATACCACCTCATACATGTCTATGACCTAGCGATCAAGGTCATGGACTTTAACTTTTTCATGTTTAAGTTTTATGGTACAGTTTTTATTAATCTTAATATTAATTCAAACTCTTTGTTGGGTTTGGGTTTATATTTGTCCAAAGTTTTATTCTGTTCCACCCCGACCCATGCCTGTGACCTAGAGGTCAAGGTCACGGACTTTCACTTTTTCACGTTAAAGTTTTTGAGATCTCATATCATCGCAACCATTTGCTGGGTTTGGTTATATTTGGGATGATAGAAGATGTTGGTCTGAATTTTAATCTATACTACCTTCGCACATGCCTTCACTTAGAGGTCAGAATCACAGACTTCAGCTTTTCAATGTTTTAAGATAAGATAAGTAATCCCATATTCTTCAGTGACCTTATGATACATGTATGTGTCTTGGTTTATTTCTGAGTTGTATAAGGTGTCCTCATCTGGATGCTGCTGAAGGTCAAGGTTACATACTGAAACATTTGCATCAAAGTTCTGCTATAAGTTTATTTCCAATATCCTTCAACTGAACCGTTTGATATGTTCACTACTTGCTTTATTGGTAGGTTGCAGAAGATAAGTTGAAACCCTATGGATGCTGTAGCACATACTTAAAAAATTGTATCATATATGTGTTAAACTTGTGTGTTTCAAGTTTGGTGTCATTAGGCGATGGCCATGGCCGGGGAGTGACGTAAACCCCTGCTCAATAGTTCTAGTTCAAAATGAAATATAGGTTTACGTTAATTAATTAAAATAAATGCAATGATAGCTTTTTAATATTTTCTAGAATATAAAGGGCTTTAATGTATTAATTATTCATTTATTTTTACATTTAAAAGAGTCGTTCGCCATTGTTTACGCATATATAAAGAGTTAAGGAGTTCCTTAAAAAGTTAAAGTTGATCCGGACCAACCTTAAAAATTTTAAGATTTTTCCTTAAGTTAAGGAATACCTTAGCGCTAAGGTGCTGTCAAGACTCATTTTTAAGCACTTTAAGGTAAATCTTACTTTAAGGTACTCCTTAGCTCTTAAGATGTGATTGTGAACCTGGGCCCTGGTGAGCTAAAATGTTGCCCTCATCTAGTGTCATTTTTCCGAAGAAACAAATAGTAATTTGAAAGTGTCCAAAACCTATCATGTAATCCTACGAAAGCCTATGGTCATGTAATCCTACGAAAGCCTATAGGGACCAATTCCAAAGAAAGAAAAAAATCTTTCTTGGACGTTGCCCTTATAGGCTTTCGTATAAATCCATTTAGTTATGATAATCATTTTTGAAGATTTGCGTTTCCTAAAGAATTATAGTTTCATTTCTACGTTCCATATATTTTTAGTCCAGCTTCGATAACAAAGCCAAAATAAGATGAAACAGTTTATAAATTATGACCAATCCTGAAAGAAATCTATAATAGAACCAATTCAAACAAAACCAGAAATGTTTATCAAATGTGCCTGACAAGGTATTAGGATTTTTTCCATAATAAAAAGAAAACAGTATTTCAGTCATGGAACTCCGTTTACGATAATTGGAAATATGGATGCCGTTTTACTATATATTCTGTATTTACAGATATCCACAATTTCATTTATGGCTATCTTTGAATCGAAGTAGTGATACCCATAATTTAGTTTATATATTGATATCACTAATTCGTATAATGAATATATCCATAATTCGAAAAAGTGATATCACAAATTCGAATTATTTCAATACAATAGATGAATATAACCAATTCGAATTATGGATATCCATAATTCGAATTATAGCTATCTATAAATGGGTTGATTTATTGATATCCATAAAATAAATATGTGATATCAATAAACAGGGATGACTTATTGATATCTATAATTTGGATTATGGATATCCATAAATCACCGCAGAGCAGTCGTAATTTATACGTATTATTTGCAAAGACAAATTATTGACATCTGTAATTTAAATTAGTGATATTCATAAATACGCCAAATCATTGATATTCATAATTCGAATCATGGATATTACTTAATTCGAATTAATTCCAATAATCTAAATGATTGATGGAAGTATGTATATCACTAATTCGAATTATTGATGTCCATTTTTCCAATTAGTTATATCCAAAATTCGAATTATTGATATCCATAAATCGAATTATTGATATCTATAATTCGAATTTCTGATATCCATAAATCATTTAGATAATTGAATATCCAGAATTCAAATTATTGATATCACTTATTTGATTTACGGATATCCATTTATTATCCAGGATATCCATAAAGACTTGTGGATAACACTTATTCCAATTATGCAGATCCATAAATAATTACGGATATCTACAAATAGGGAATCATTGATATGACTATTTCGAATTATGGAGATCCATCAAAATTTTGGATATCTATAAATAGGAAATAAATAGTAAAACGGCAACTCAAACAGAAATATATTTCCGTCTGTCATAGCGCATATCACAACTGAGCTACCGGAGCTAGAAAAGTTTGGTTTTACGTTCCAATAATAATGCGTCCAGAAGATGAAGATGGAATGCAAAACAGTGTGGACGATCTGGGTTCGAGGTTATAAAACTTGAGAATTATCTCAAACTCAAAATAAAGCACACTGATTGGCTGCTTCCGAGCATGTGCTCGGAAGCAGCCAATCAGTGTGCTTTATTTTGAGTTTGAGAATGTACTCAAGTTTTATAACCTCGGGGCCTGGTTGCGGTCCTGCACTGTTCGCTCAGACTTTTATGTCCCAATACTTGGATATTTTGCGGTATAATATAGTAACCTAATTTCGAAGATAACCTAATTTCGTCGAGGGCATGAAAGCTCATATAGCGAAGTGCAGTAAGGTCGCACAGTAATGCTGTTATGGCGATATTAGTCTATTCTCCAGGATATGAGAAAAACCATCTTTAATTAATACAAGCCTGAGAAAATATTGCCAACCTCAATAAAATACAGTCAGTCTTTTCAGATCGGTAATTCAGTATTATGTCTGGGAACATTAGCCAATTTGTCTTTTAAATGCAACTCATATTGCAGCTCAGATAACATTAGAGAGTGCACCTTTTGTAGGCAGCTCTCTACCAGGTGGCCTTTATCACAGGGTATAATCGATTCCGCTAATTTTCGCTTCCTGCAGAGACTGTACATCATATTTGGCTTCCGCCGAGACTGTCCGCGGTCTCTTGCTTCCTGCCGAGACTTCTGTGCATGATGAATGGCTTCCTGCAGAGACTGTCCGCGTGATTCTGCTTCCTGCCGAGGATCTCGGCAGGAAGCAGAGTCACGCGGACAGTCTCGGCAGGAAGCCAATTTTCGAGGACAGTAGTCTCTGCAGGAAGCAAGAGTTCGTGGACAGTCTCGGCGGAAGCCAAATATGACGGACAGTCTCTGCAGGAAGCGAAAATTGGCGGAATCGATTATACCCTGTGTTTATCACATGAACGCGCGACTACACAGATTTTTTGTCTAGCAGACAGAGTGTGGCAAAACTACGGAAATCGGGCAGCAGCATCTGCTGCAATCTCTCTTGTATATCATTAGTTTGAAACATGGAATAGAATGAAATAGAATGGAATGTACTAGTATGGATAATTTCCTTCACTTCTTCCCGCGGCTTTGCGGTGGCAATCTTACTCAGCAGGGGCGTAGCTAGAGGCTATTACGTGATACGCACACCAGGTGTTTATGGTTTAGCCCTTGGATATTTCATCATCATGCCAGTTCGCAGTTTGTATCGAAATCTTGCCCAATTTACAACATTTCAGACTGCAAATATGCTGGTGCCTGTTGAAATTTTGTCAGGTTGACAAAATTTCAATACGCACCTGCGTATTTGCGTATAGGCAGCTACGCCCCTGCTGAGGTAGCAAATTCTTTTCTGTATGAATTACATCGTTGGCTCTGAATGCACATTTTATCTAATGGCATGTAAATTATCACATCCATTTCGTTAAATTCCACCCAATGCCAGGTTCTATAAAATATGCCCTCTTGCAAGAAGGAACAGGAGTATCACACATGACTTAAAATTGAAACGGGTGTGTGTATTCGTTGTCATTCTTTGCTGCAATATGATTCCAAGATGTACTAGTAGACTGCGGAGATGAGCTGCCACCAGTTGGATCGACCGGAACTAGGTAGGCCTATAGAGCTTCTCAACACTGACTTTTCAACATTTTGACCAAAATCAATACTTTGGTCTTAATAGTCTAGTGCTTGTAACGGGTGCATGGCTTCGCTTACTTTTATGGCTAAATATATCCCGACCTGAATATATCAAGACATTATAAGTTTCCGTTGTACCGCCATGGTGGGCCATATTACGTAAAATGGAATTTTAATATATTAATCCTAACAGGCCATGGTACTGCGACATGAAATTTTGATATTTCTGTTTTGTACTCAATCGAATGATTTGAGAGGGAAGCTTCTTGATAATTAGATATAAACTTTGCAAAAAATCTCTACAGTCATATAGGATTAGTTTATTTAATCTGAAACCATTTTCTAACATCAGCATTGGTTTGACAGGAAAATTAGATTTGGTCACCTTTAAAGGCGAGCAAAACTATTATTCATTGAGATATTGTGCAAAAACTTGTCTTGGTCCGTGTAGTAGGGCCTATACAAAAATTCAAATCGAATACGGTTTGATTTTAGAATCAATTGGGCATTAATAGCCAATTAAGCGTTTTATTCCGGGTGGGCCATAATTCCGCAATTGACCATATTCTCTCAAATTCCCCTAGGTGAAGGTGTATGGGTACTCGAGTATGCCACCGTCTCTCTCTCTAACGAAATGAGACATTTTTATGGCATCCTGTTTGCTTCCCTGAAAGGCATGTCCTTCAAAACGGGGTCTATTCTTAGAGGAACGACATTGCTCCTCACTGATAAGGAATGCAAGAATGATAATGGCAGAATTGTTGCTTCTAACAGTGTTCCCATAGACATTAAACAAAAAATATGAAAAGTAGCCTACGTTTGATCGTCCATCTTGTGTCTTTTCTTCAAATGGCGCCACAACATTGACCATCTTTTCGCTGATCAGCGGATGTGCTAACTGATGTGAAATTTTCTCATCGAGCGTCGGTGTAAGTTTTGCGGTTTGCATGTTAAAGGCCTCAAAACATACGTCAATGATGGTGATAATCCACAGACGTCGTCATGACGTCATAATATTTACGTCAAACAGCGTATGATGACGTCAAATGAAATTTCAAAGTCTTTCAGCTCGTGATTTATTGTCATAATGGACGTCTTACGCGAGAAACGTCAGCCGGTAAGCAAACCTAGACTTTGAAATTTAGGTAGTCAGTATTATTCCTGTTTTAGTTTAGGCTGTTCACTATGGAAATTCAATTTTGTTATCAGTTTGTAAGATGCAATTTATGCTTTTGTTTCCTCTAGACGTCGCGCACGGTATTGGGGTACATTCACGGACAGATATGAAATGGGTCTCACGGAAGCAATGCTGTTTCGGATTTTATGCCAGAAACTGTTTTAAAATCGTGAATTGGTATTTAATTTATTTTCGGGTCAATAATATTTGGTTTTGAGACGATGTAAATCCTAATGCGGGCGCAAAACGGTTGGTTTTTGCGCTAAAATGCGTGTAACTCTGTAACAAAGTCGGCATGGTGGGCATACTCAAAGGAATGCTACACAGAAATGTCGATGTGAATTTTTGAGGAAGTTTGCTTACGAAAAAGAGGAATGTTTCTAGATTAACTCCATATTCATTTTATTGTTTATTCTTCAACAATTGCCATCTTAAGAATTTATTGTTAAAAGTAAAATAGTGTAACTCACGCTCAAATTAACGTCAAAATTGCAGGGTTGGTTTCTTCGGAGAGAATTTATTGCATCGGAATAAACAAATTTTGAAAATATTTGTATATGATTCAAATGTACTTATGCATCACTTATGAGCTAATTAAGAATAATTACTTTTTCTCTACGGATACAGAAAGAAATTAAAAAATCAGCGGTCTTAATTTTTGTAACAAATTGCAAATTTGACACCAAACTCGTACACCCATCAATGTTATCAAGCTGATTTGGACAAAATACTTACAGCAATCTGTGCAAAAAGCAAATTTCCAAAATGTACATTGCCTGTTTGTATTATGTGCTAAATTGGTATTAAATGCTCTTGATTAATAACATTGTTATGTGCATTTACATCGGTCTTAAATTTTGTAACGCGGCGACAAATAAAGAGATTCAAACGTTACATGCATATGAAACCTTATAGAGCTAAGCGGCTGCCTAGCAATTTTCAGGTCTGTGTCATTATAATCAAACACGTTTTAAGGGTCAGCTCTGTGAAGCAAATAACTGTATTAAAAGGCAAAAATTTCCTTTCGAAAAGTACAATTTTCTTTACAAACTGACCTGCATTAAGCAAGCACCTGTCTCAAGCAAGCGGTTTTTGCATCTGCCTTGGGTGCTTGCTTAAGGCAGGTTTGACTAGACAGCAATACTTTCTCTTGCCAATCTGAGATTTTTTTTTCAAAGTTTGAAGCCCATATATATATAAATACATGTATATTTCACAAGGATAAAAAGTCTTTCCCGTGGCAAGATGACTAGCAGAAGAAAGAAACGGGAAAGGTGACGCAATGGATATAATTCGCTCTACACGAACACAGAGGATAGTATAGTATAACGAAATAAATTATCGTGAAATGGCTAAAAGCTACCGTGCGGGGATATAGTGTGGTTTATATTTGCAGCTTCCGATAGAATTTGTACAACAAACTCAATTCATATCGTGTTCATAAATGCAAATAGATCCGTCCTATACTGAAAAAGCAAATGAATAAGCAAAACTGTAAATAAACTCTAATTGATGTCGTCCTTACAACATGTTTAAAGGAGCGGACCGGCGTTCTTTTGTTTCAGTGGCGTGTTTGGTTTTGTTTCACTACTTTCGGTATAAGACAGTCGAACCCCGCGATTAACATTTTCATACGGCGGAAAAAGTACCCGCTTGGCAGTTTGACGTTACGTTTTGTTCCCCAATACCGTGCGCGACGTCCTATTGATATCCTACCCTACTGTCTAACAAGGAAATTTGAAATAAAATCTAGGCCAACTTGCCTTTTCCGTGTAATATTACTACAACCGTTCATTTTTTTCTCCCTATTTACTCCGATTCCGATCTACCGTATCAGAAGACGAATCTGTGGTGGAAGAAAGCCAGAAGTAAAGGGGCTGGTAAATACTCTCTAAAACCACCGCCACACCGAATAGAACAGCAAACCATTCATACCTGCAAGCGCCGGGTATGAACCTACGCGGCAGAGATGTGTAGCGACAGACTACGGTTTAAAAACAAACCTCGCTACCGACTGAGCCATCAGGGCGCCTTATGGATTACGGGATTCCGTTAGACATTTTTCTTCGTGAAATTAAAACCTACGAGCATCCGACCCTAACGAAATATGCATCAGTGCTAGCTAAAGCGTCAGTGTGGCCGAGTGGCTAGTGCTCCAGATTTCGGATCCCGGGGTCGCTTATTCGGAACCCGAGATTATGTCAAATCTAGCGCTTCATACCACAGAGCCCTTCATCATCATACTCCCACCGTCCATATCGTTGAAAAAGACATAAAAGCACCAAATCGTCCATCCATCCATCCATCCATCCGCTCGCTTTCAAGTTTAAGGCTACCGTGAAGAAAGAGCTGGAGAAAGAGGAGGATTATCTGATGAAAATTAAACATGTTCCTTATTTCTCCATAAAACATATTGTGATTTTCAAAAGAAACAGGCATTTCTTTTGTACTTTGATGAACAACTAACAAAAAAAAAAATCGGGAATTATCGCCAGCTAACTGTAAGACCATGGATCAATTGTTTAACTCAAACATGTCAAAAGAGCGTCCTGGATCTGCTCTGGCTCTCCCAGTATGTACAGACTGCGGTAGCACACCAATGAATACACTTTCAGGGCAAGCAACTCTGCCATTTTACCGCCTCCCTTCTCAATGGGAGCAATACTTAAAGCAAATACTTGGCTTCTCTAAGAGCAGGTTATTTCATTTAAAATTAAACCCCAGTACAGAGGGCCATATTGGCCATGGAAGGAAACAAGAAGTCTGAAGAACTCTCCCTTTGTCCCTTTGTAAAAAATGACAGAAAACATGAAGGCGTACTCAAACAACTTAGGTCGAAATACGTGTAGGATCCGTTAATAAATCGTTAAATATCATCATCTGTGGAAAAACCACAGTCATAACCAACTGTCCTAATAGCTTATTAATTTTATTCGGACAAATAATTTCCTTTACTATGAACGTATTTTAGGGTCTTTTTCCAACCGCGCACGCGAGGTCCGACGTTGAATAAGCACGAGACATTTTAACATACCTTTATATTGTATGGCTACAGTCAGTGCTCTTATAACTGCACAAGCTTATCAATATATACCGTGTTCAAGATTCGTGATTATCGTGCAAATAGGGTGGATGGATGACTTGCGAGTTTACGTCCTTTCAACAGTACTTCAGTCATATCAGGACGATGGGAGGATGATAATGAAAGGCTGTGTGCAACAGAACCCCGTTTATGGTTGAAAACATTTTCGCCTCCGGCGGGAATCGAGCCCGGAACCGCTAGACCAATAGACCGCAGTTCTTAACCCACTGAACTACCGGCCTCTTCTGCAAGTAGGCATGACACTGACACAACTGTGCATGTTGTCCGGCTGATCTGAGTCTACTGTGTTAAACTTAATTATACTTGCGTGGTCAAATATCATTTCAATTTGTCAATAGATGTGTATCTATAATGAAGTCGTCCAGAATCGCTCACCTGAGTCACAGTATGACGATCATGCGGCATCTCTTACTTAAATGTTTCAGAGAAATCCTATGTTTGAACGAGTCCCATATATAAAAGCAAAAGGAAACATTTTTTTCTTTAGAAGTTTCTAAATTTTTTCGATTTTCATATTGAGCTATGACGCCATCTTGCTCATGTATCCATGATCATTCAAATATAATAAACTTCCGTTTTCCTGACCAGTGGAGGCTCTGCGTGAAACTTAACATCAATCAACCTAGTGACTTTGGAGGAGATTCTGACTGATACTTTTGAAACATATAGGACTTTGACAAAGGTCAAACAATGATCCTTGCCTCAGGTACTCATAAACCTTCATGTACTTAGTCAGTTGACTCTGTATACAGGTCAATCATTTAAACAAACTGGAGACAGCACAGGAGTCCCAGATATTGTATATCACGCATAAATTATCGGCCATATGGTTCTGGAGGTCGGGGATGGGAGTGGGGTTGGGATTTGTTTTCTTTTTACAATATATGAGCGTGGCGCTTGTACCTCACACCATACAAACACACTCCAAACCCATTTTGTGGAGGTTCCATATGAAATTCAACCTGAATCAACTCATTACCTTTTGAGATAGATGAAAAAATGACCAGGGTAGCGGTCAAAAATGACCTTGACCTCTGAGTCAGATCTTCATTTATTATGTACACTTACTTTTATCCAATAGACTTCGATATAAGGTTTGCGAATTTTCCGTAGCAATATTTGTCCGACATTGGTGTAAGAAGGCGCTTTGGTCATGATGGAACAAACACCATAGGACATGAGCCTAAGGTGCTCTATATCAAGTTTTAATGTCCATCCGACCGTTTGCTTCTAGAGATTTTTTCAGCATGTATCGGCATGACGGTCAACAAACTTTCGTTCCCCTGCCCTGGAAAATGCTTATGAAATTTAATTCCAATCGGCCTAGTAAACCAAACTTACTGGGGAGAAACGTCAACAGCGCTATGGCTTCAGCAGCAGCTGCTGCTGAGGCTAGCAGTGGCAGCTCGTGATTTGGATCTTACTGAGTGGTTTTGGAGAAGTAGTTTGAGAATATTGACGAACGATGTACGACGGACCCTGCATATCCAAGCTTTCGCCTCAGGTTAGCTAAAATGCGTCTCATTATTTTGCTGAAGGAATCGATGATTTGGCAAAAGGTTGTCTGAATAAACCCAAAGATGCCACAATGACTAAGACAACAGAATGTATTGCTGTGTGAAAAGCAAAATTTCCTGGGGCCGTATTTATAAAACAACTTAAATCGTTGCTATGCTGTTGCTAAGGCTAAATTTGTATGAAAGAGATTCCCTACAACAACGGAATTTGCTCTGGAGGAACAGTCTTTGAGGAACAGTCTTTTTAGACTGTTCCTCCAAAGCAAATTTCATAGTTGTATGGAATCTCCTTCATAGAAATTCAGCCTTAGCAACAGCATAGCAACGACTTAAGTTGTTTTATAAATACGACCCCTGATTTTTACTTTAAAAAAAGTCGAGTGGTTGGAGGCACTCGGCTATGATGAAGAATGTTGCCGAATCCAATCTCCGTTCGGCCAGCCGGCGGCTGATAAACTCTGTCTATAAACCAACAGAAAATGGGTACCTTTCCCGAATCTGGGAAGGATAAATGTGACAAAGCTCCGACTTTCACGTGCTGTGCCCAAGATATTGTAGACTGGTAAGATCCACTGCCGCTTTGTCCACAAGGCTACAGGGAACCTTTACTCTAACCAGTTATTCAATAAACTTCGGGGACCAAGGTCAGAATAAAAATTGTAAAAGCATGAAAAGGATCCCAGTTGTATTAGGGGCTCTCTTACTTCTCTTACATACAAAACAGTACTCACCTGGTAAAACCAACAGGTCGCTATGAGCTGCCTAAATGTCACTGTACGCGTCACCATTTAACCAAGAATATTATAATCCACCTAAGAGGAGTTACATTGCTTTATATCCAAGAACAGACAGAAAAACCGGCGCACGCACACACCCTGTCCTTTCAGGTCAATATCCTGCAAAAGAGAAGAAAAGAATACAGTGATATTTGTTTCATTCCATATCAATATCACAGGGTATAATATCACAGGGTATAATCGATTTCGCTTCCTGCAGAGACTGTCCGTCATATTTTGGCTTCCGCTGAGACTGTCCGCGAACTCTTGCTTCCTGCAGAGACTACTGTCCTCGAAAAATTGCGTCCTGCCGAGACTGTCCGCGTGACTCTGCTTCCTGCCGAGAGCCTCGGCAGGAAGCAGACTCACGCGGACAGTCTCTGCAGGAAGCCATTTATCATGTACAGAAGTCCCGGCAGAAAGCAAGAGACCGCGGACAGTCTCGGCGGAAGACAAATATGATGCACAGTCTCTGCAGGAAGCGAAAATTAGCGGAATCGATTATACCCTGTGAATATAGAAGAAGCATCTTAACATTCGGAAGTTCACGATACCGTAATTATCCTCAATGTTAGGTCACCGAAAATGGGACATGGCTGGATGGATGACTAACGATTTTAAGTCCTTTTTAACAGTATTTCAGTCATATCAAGACACGGAGAGAGTGACAATGGAAGGCAGTGAGCAAATGTAGAACACAGTTTTTTAATTATCACCCTCCCCTTAACTTCTATGACTAGCTGGTGTTTCAAGTATAGATCAACAGTGCGTACACAAATACCTGCGGAAATGCCAATAGTGTAAAATTAAAATCTTAAATGAGCCGCGACACGACAAAACCAACAAAGTGGTTGTGCGCCAAGCGCAAACTCAGATCAGCCTGGGCATCCGCCCAGTCTGATCAGAGTCTTCGCTGTCCGCATGAAGGTAGCTTAGAGTCTAAGCTACCCTTTAAGCGCTAAGCGAAGAGTCTGATCAGACTGGGCGGATGTGGGCATCCGCCCAGTCTGATCAGAGTCTTCGCTGTCCGCATGAAGGTAGCTTAGAGTCTAAGCTACCCTTTAAGCGCTAAGCGAAGAGTCTGATCAGACTGGGCGGATGCGCAGGCTGATCTGAGTCTGCGCTGGGCGCACAACCATATTGTTGATTTTCTCGCGTCGCGGCTCAAATATTTCCTTCAAGAGCAGAGAATACATCCAGAATAAGGGCCAGACTACGTAGTTTCGGCTAATAAGGGAGGGTATTGTGAGATATCAGTATTCGAGATATCGAGAGTTGACTGTACTTGCTAAATAAATAAATAATCAACTCTCGATATTTCAAATACTGATATCTCAAAGTATCTTCATATATCAAAGAATATAATTTGGACACATCTCACACTTTTAATTTCATGTCAACTCAACTTTTATCTCAACTTACATGTACACCAGAAAATTTACTTTGAGATATCAGTAGTTTGGGATGACCTATGACTGAGATATCGAGAGTTGACTGTATAACGCTGCATTTAAAATGTAAAAGCACATTTTTAAATTGAGAAGGATTCCAATACCAGTGCCAACAGACATGAAATGGTTGTATGAAATAGCTTAGGAGCTAGCCCTATACCCAGGCCCTTCCCCAAAACATATTTTTGCGCATCATGAGACTGCCCCCAGCTATGCCCCTGTCATATGATTTAAAACAATGAGAAAAGTACCGTTTTAAAGTTAAGCTTTTGCACTTGGTACTCAAAGATCATTTTAATGCATTTAAACTTGTAAACTTTGATATTTGCGCATTATTAAAAAACATAAGCCAATTTTTTGAAATGACAGTCCATATATCCAAATGCCAGAACGAAATCAAAATATCACTATTATAGACTTGCTGAGTATAAGCCATATCTTTTATTTATTGCATTTATTTTATTTTTTGTAAACCATGATATGAATAATTTATTAGTCGAGTACATGCAACAATACATAAGGAAAACCCATGAGACTGAATTAATTCGGGTCACATTCCTAGTTTTAATGATTTCGAATAACTTCCTTATTTCATTATATTACGTTCGGCTAAGTTTTCATCACTCTTCCTGAAAAGATAAACTTATTTGCACAGTAAATATTAAAAAAATAATGTTAATATATTGATAAAAAAAACTCCTGTTCTAACTAGGGGAGAGCCGGGTAGCTTCGGACGCCGGGGAAATTCGGACAGTGACATTGTTGCCTTTATATGTCAGTTGTTTGGAATTAAAACAAAATTAACCGGGCAAACAGTGAAAATCCTGCCGTCTCATCTAGATTTTCATTGTTTGCCATGATATGTCCGAATTTACTCGCCTGTCCGAAGTTACCCGACTCTCTCCTAGTTATTTACTTAAAATATCTCCCCTTTTAAATTCAGTATTGCTCGTTGATCAGTGGTGCCACAGCAGAGATAATCAAAATGAATCTGACAAGATTTTAGGTTCGTTGAATTTATCTGCAACTGAAAATTAAAAATTTACGTCATAGTTTCAACCAATACATTTGATTAACACAGATCCTATTAACACCAGTTTGGATATGATCTATACCTATTCGTTTGAAAAAGTTTACTCTGTACATGCTCAACGCCCGAACCTTGGCGCATTGCACGATATACGAGTTTCATAAGAAACGGCCCGTACGAAATGATCATGTACGGATTTTCATCGGACGTTCTTACTGTGTGTAGCTGAACCATAGCCTAGCTACCCCTCTTCTCCTCGCCCCCGCTTGGGCAAGATAAAATTTATTTGCGCAATGTCTCGCTAGCAAGTATGTTCTTTTTAACTCATTTATTATCATTGTTAATGTCAGGATAAGACGTCTTACCAGACAGTTGCGCCCGAGTTTGAACCCGACCAGTCTTCGGATAACGTTCCGCTACGTCACCGATTGAAAGGGCGTAGTTACCTTTACGCAAATACACAGATGCGTATTGAAATTTTGTCAACTTGACAAAATTTCAAAACGCACCAGCATATTTGCACGCTGTTATTTTATTAATCAGACAAAATTTCAATACCAGCTGCCAATCAGAAGTGGGGTATTTAAATATGATTTTACGTTTCGTGAAAGTGTCCCTAGCTACCTACACCCCTGGATTGAGCTATCCGGTTGCAGCTGTCGCATCAAAAGTTTCTTTAAATTCATTTTGTCTGGCCTTGGAAACGGCTTACCCCTTCATTGCATTTTGTTCAGAGCATAACCTCAAAAGCATTATGACTTTCAAAACTGAACCAATTCTGTCCGACATTGTATACTGATATAAGGATTAATTCCCCGCATCCGCATCCTCTCTCCAGGGATGTCATATAGCGTATTCGGGACTCTGGTCAGCTCACCTTAGCGCGCATCATTCTTTTTGTAAATGCTCTAAATGTAAAATGATTGACTGCGCTGAAGGGACGATGCACTCACATTAGAATTTGTCACCATGCATAATTTGATCAGACTCTTACGTGGATCTTCATAATTACAGGCAACTCTCGATATCCCAAAGTCGAGGTTCATCTCAAACTACTGATATCTCAAAGTAAATTTTCTGGTACCAGAACATTTACGTTGAGTAACCAGTAATTTGAAATCAATAGTTGAAATGTAAAAAAATAGGAAATATGTTCCAACTATTTTCTTTGATATGACAGAGCTCTAGATAAGAGGGAGTATCTGGTGATAATTAGGGATAATTTTTGTTGATTCTGCATAAAAACATATGTTGTGACCCCTCATCTGAACCGTCTCGACGAGACGGTTCAGATGAGGGGTCACAACATATGGTTTCAATGAGAAATAAGAAAAACTATCCTTAATTATCATCAAATACTCCCTCTTATCTAGAGTTCTGTATGAGAAGCACTTTGAGATATCAGTGTTTGAGATAATGAGAGTCACCTGTATTTCCACCTATACAATCACGGTCTTCACTAGTCCGATAAATGACCGGGATAAAATCTATTCACTAAGACCCTGACCCATGTTTGCACAATCGACCATTGCGCATCGATTTGGCCGATCAATATTCGATTAATTTCTCCTCCATTTTTGACCGATAGCTCCAGATTCCTATGACATGTGTATCAAGAAAAAGCAATTAATCTTACGCATCTGTGTCACATAGTTTGCGATTAATCGATAGCTACGAAGCAGAAAACATAAAACAGAAAGTCTGACGGTACCATAGAATCTAGACATCGATTTTTTTCTCCAGTTTGACAAACTGAGCTTCAGATTAAGGTTGGATTTAAGCTGTACGGGTTTTCCATTTTGAAAAAAGGGAACAACTTTTCTGTGACTTCCTGTCTGCTTCACTCCAGGCAACGAAGTCCTCCCAAAATAGAGCTTACTCCCAAAGGAAAGAATTTACTCCTAGTGAAGCAAATTCCTCTCTTACGAGCTGATCCCCTTTAAGAAGGGAGGCAAAATAGAAACGACATACTTGCCTCCCCTGAAAGAGCCCGTTCGTCATAATAAACATTTTTGAATAACTTTCTTATTCCCCCATACAAACCTATGTTGTACTTTGTAATCTACATCCTTTTTCTTCACTTTGACAAAGCGAGCTACAGATGGAGGTAATTTTTTACCAAAGAAAACTAAGAAGAACTTGAATAAATATCGGCCATTTCCTTTATTTCTCTATAAAATATCTCAAAATTCAATGTACCGCTAAAAGTCTATATCTGGAGCACCGACGAAACGCTGATTTTAAGAAATTAATTCAATATTGGAATGATTCAGCACAGATTCACCATAGATGCAGCATAGATCCAAGTAAATCAAAATCATGTCTCGCCTTTGCTGTGTTTAATCAATCAGGATAATTGGATTCCGTGAATTATATCTAAAGAACTGTCGTTTCGCATTTACTGTGTTTTGGCACGCAGGTCTGTCAATACTTTAAGAGACACATTATCGGAGACTCCCCTGAACTCATTGCAGTCTGAAAAAAATATAGCGCTACATGTAATACGAAACTCTGGCATTGCCCTTGGTACGACGTCATCTTTGTTGTCAGCACGACCGTTGTATAGATAGCCCATGTATGACAAAGTTTAAAAGCATACATAAACGAGCACGACATAGTGCAAATCTCAGGATACCCTCGAAACTTCCGAGATAATTCTTGTAACCGGAAACACAATGGCTCCTTCCTGGGAAGCGTCGCTACTAACATCGAAAAAAGCATCTTTCAACCAAAATCGTGTTCAGCAGAGTATAAGGTTTTCATGACCTTGAGACGACTTTCCGATATTTTTTGGTAAATGGTACGATGAATATATCGAAGAACTGAAAACAGCAGAGATGGCTAACTGTTTCTGTTAATAGCCAGTTCTGAAATGTGCAACATTACTAACGGCCTCTAGCACCGGCTTCAGTATAACTCTACATGTATTTTCAAAATGACTCTGCAAGACCAGAGAATTAAAGAAATATTTTAACGCATATATTTCATGCCAGATATCTTCCACCATACAATCTAAAATGCATAATATACTCATGTATATTGAAACAGAGAATAAATAAGAAAACTGCTTGACATACATTCGGATTATGAGGCCCTCGGACTATAGGAACTTCGGGCTGTCAGCCCTCGGGCTATCTGAACAATGGACTATCGGACGTAGATCTAATGGGTCCTCCGACAATCGGTTCTCGGACTATCGGACGCATGTGACTTGGTGGTATCATTGCTGATAATGCCTGAAAATTTTGTCTGGCTAATAAGAGACCCACGCTAGCCCACCATGTACGGTTTTATGTGTAAAAGCTTCAACTGTGAGCTTTCATAAAAGTAAAAAAAAGATGTGACAGTGCTCCAGATAAGAAGGGATAACAAAATAATTTAGGGATAATTTTCTTTATTCTCCCACAAAAACATACGGTTCTAATGAGGGATCACAATATATGTTTTCATTGAGAAATTAGAAAACATATCTTTGAATTATTCTCAATACCCCCTCTTATCTAGAGCTCTGATGTGAGTTCGTTTTTCAGATGCGTTCCCATTTATTTTTTGACAACGACATATGAGCCGCGACACGACAAAACCAACAATGTGGTTGTGCGCCCAGCGCAAACTCAGATCAGCCTGGGCATCCGCCCAGTCTGATCAGAGTCTTCGCTGTCCACATGGAGGTAGTTCAGTCCCTTAGCTACCCTGTAAGCACTTAGCAAAGAGACTGAGCATACTGGGCGGATGCTCAGGTTGATCGGAGTCTGCGCAGGGCGCACAACCACATTGTTGGTTTTCTCGTGTCGCGGCTCATATAATGATAAATGAATATTCAGAAACTGCTGTAAAAAATCTAAAAATTGGGACCCGGGAATTGGAACATCAAAAATAATTACCATAACTGTCCTAAAAATTGAAAAGTTTAGTTTTTCCTTGCTGTCAAGCGTCTAAAAGATGCAAATGGACTAGCAAATAGTGTAGACCCTGATCAGACTGCTCCTAAAGGAGCAGCCTGATCTTGGTCTGCACTATTTGCTGAATTTTATATGCCCCAATATTTAGAATACTAACGGTAGTCAATCAATCATTGCGAGTCAATCAAATGGAAGTAAAAGATCAATACACGAGTCTTAAGACTGATTAGCACAGAAGAGGATTGACTGATTCGTTTGAACATCTCCATTTCTGACAGTTGTAAAAACAGAAGAAAGTGTTTAACGATATGTCTATTTTACACATTTAAACCTTTCAAAGGCAATTCACAAAACTATATGAAGGATTTGAAACTTTGATTTTTTCTAAAGTATATAGCATAACCGGCATCACATTTTACAACTTTTGCCTTACCCAAGTGATTTAATCTGGCTGCAGTATCAGAGCCAGGACACTAGTGGCTAAGGGTGTGTTGCTGCTACATGAATGTCTGTTACTGATCATTCAGCACTACTTTCTTCTATCGGAAGAGACTATATCAGAGTTGGAGTATAGCACAGGGACATCCACATCAACGTCAGCACAGTTCACTGTAACAGCCCATTCCGCTGAGCCTCCTTGAACCATCGTTACGAGAATTAGAAGAACATCAACTGCAGAGAGAGCATAATTTTGCTAAAACTGAGTTCGATATTATGGGGAATCGATCGATCTATCTATCTATCTATCTATCTATCTATCTATCTATCTATCTATCTATCTATCGATCGATCGATCGATCGATCGATCGATCCATCCATCGATCCATCCATCCATCCATCCATCCAGCCATCCATCCATCTTTGTTAGGCCAATCACAGCCTTCTTTCTGCTATTGCAAAGCTAAATTTTTTGTCACATACTAAAATCCAACTGACGTCCGTATATGTGATAACTTGAGCCAATGTTTTAAAGCATGTTTCTGATAGTGAATAAGAACAGAGGATTGGGACTTACACCAACGCAAGATCACATGAATGCATGCAACATTTGTGACCTTGATCGAGATCTACTTGCCATGGTCCAATGACTTTGACAATGCTACGCTAACATGTGTCAAGCATCTGTGTTTAGGTTTGTTTATCAGTGTCTACAAGGCTAGAGTCATGATACTTGGCCAGCACTAACGTCTGCCAGTGACCTAATGTTTATGCTTCACTGACTTCAAAATAGTTTTTAGTCCCACGAGTATCTGGACATTGCTTGTGTTAGCTCATGTGTCCAAGGTTACCTTGTAAAAATGCAAGAACCAGATGCCGATAAATAACAAGTTTCGGCGCCTGGTCAAGTTTTTTTTTATCCAGACATGTTTAAATGACACAAACTGACGGCGACTTGAGACCAAAAAAGTAAACGATCGTATAGCAGCAAATGGCAGTTGTAGGCTCCAATGTTATAAGCGTATTCTCCCCCGCACCAGGATGCATTCTTGCTGTTTTATTTCATTCCAACATTGCAACTTGTACAAGAATGGCTTATGACATTGATTATTCATTTCCTTTAGATGACAGAATTGTCTGGGTCACTAGAACAAGAACATATAACTCAGTACACTGACCAGTGTTCCCAAATCTAAGGTGTGTTGGTGGGTACAAATCACCAACTGTAGTAGCAATAGTGATTTATAACGAGAGCATGTTGAGTCTAAATATTTCTATGGTAGGAAATTTGAGCATCTTCGGAACAATTTATCCACGTAACCATTTCCGTCTGCTCAGCAATTCCAATATATTGTTTTATATTTTTATATTTTGCATACCTACATCTAAATTTTCTTTCGACATCTGAGGTAAGGCATCAAAGACTTCCGTATGTAGTCTATTTTGTTTCCTGCAGACATGTTCGCAAACATGAATGCTGATGTCGACCGACGGCTGCATGTCAGTTATAACGAATCTGGTGGTACTGAAACTTACATTCAGACTTCTACAGAAGATAAGTTCATTGTTGAACATGGTAATTATACTTCAGAGAAGCAGAATGCGCCTTCGACCGAAGCTCATACACAACTACTGGACTGTAGAAATCATTGACTTCTTGCTTTATTACAATTAAACAAGTAGTGAAATCTGAAAGAAAATGATATTTTGGAATATAAGTTTTGCATAAGTCAAATCTAGATACTATTAGGCATCCTTTTTTCTACATATGATTCTTTTTACACTTTTTATTATGTTTCCACACAAATAAATTACAGCTACACTACTAGATTTAATTGAAAGAACTTTCAACCGGAAAAAAAACTTATTTTGCTTGTAATGAAAACATGCGTTTTTCACTTCTTAATTAGCATGAAGGGCTGCATATAATTTCACAATCTGTACGTGTTATATCAGATGGCAAGTATTCACAGTATCACTGTATTAAAAGTAAACTGACGATAAGACATACAAGTACCAAATGAAGACCGTCTCTATGCAAATTGTGGTAAAATAACTGAACCAACTAACAAGATATCACCATGAATTACAGTAAATTTTGCAGCTCAGCATAATTCCGAAATCGATCAACAGTCATGTTATCAATAATTTCAAAATGTTGATTATGTCTTTTGCTTTAACATACTGTCGAGGGTAATCATAAACAATAATTGTACACTGTAAAAAAATCCGTAGATTTTACGGTAGCCTCGGAATACCTGGCAACCAGCTGCCAGTCCATTTCCCGTAATTTTTACGGGCGTCTGCTTTTAGGACAGTTTTGAAATCACGATATTGTAGAGTTATGTCAACTGACCACACTCGAAAATACCTTTATGGTGTTGAAAGGCTTTATGACCAAAATAATACCTGTCTTATTCTGTCCAGCCTGCGTGATGATTCCGCCACTGTTTACGGGCTCCCGTTGAAATAACGGGAAATTGACTGGCAGCTGATTGCCAAGTATTCTATCGTAAAATCTTGTTTATTCCACTTTATTGTCGCGCGCGAAGGTACATTGTCAGCTGCCATGATACGTCAGGGGCCGTATTCATAAAACGACTTAAGTGGTTGCTATGCTGTTGCTAAGGCTAAATTTCTTTGAAGGAGATTCCCTACAACTATGAAATTTGCTCTGGAGGAAAGTCTTACAAAGACTGTTCCTCCAGACCAAATTTCATAGTTGTAGGGAATCTCCTTTATAGATATTTAGCCCTAGCAACAGCATAGCAACGACTTAAGTGGCTTTATGAATACGGCCCCTGGTCTAAGTTTCGAAAAAAAGTCAAGACACATGTACTTGATAATAGACTGCACTTCTGCAATAAGACATGAGAATTATTTCTATTCCCATTCAACACAACTGACACCGTCTACAGATGTTGACGAAAATGATATCGTAACATTATAGCAATGCTGTATGCTCGCAAACTTTATCATATTGACCGACACAAACAAGATCAATGCTGAAATATAAGTTACCCAACAGTAAGACATGGCAATCCTTATGTAGAATGATACTGACTCTTGATCCATATGTAGCTTTTAACCACATATGCTGGAAAAATAACTAAAAGTACTGACAAAAAGCGACATCGTGATGCAGCATGCATCACCTTTTTACAAACAAGAAGGCAATGAGGCCCTGACGTGTTCACTAGAGTGAAATGGTCTGTGAACCCTAAATGCTGTAAGCTAAATTTTCATCTCGTCGTTTGGTTCTCGAGAGGAAGATTTTTTAAAGATTTTTACCATATATGGAGATAACAGCATCTTCGTCTGCGGTGATATATTAATGACGGTTCCAAGGCGGTTCTTTTGATGTGGTTCCATAATGTTAAGCTACATGTTGTAATACCCGCTTGTCTATGGTCTCTTGCAATATGGTCACCTGAATAGCTGCCCATTCTGCCTTTTGTGTTGTTAGGGCAGCTGAATGACCTGTTTGGGGTAGAGCTATTCATTCGGTTTACCTTGCGTGTCTTCCGTGAATTTTTGTCAATTTATGTGTGTGTTTCTTTTCCTTTGGTTCCGATGGCGGGATGTGGGATTTGATTGTATTCCTGATCAATGCCTATCTTTCCCTTTGTGACCATAAACATTCAAACGATTCTTCAGTTCTCTGACGCTTGGAGGCTCCGTATGCAATTTTGTTTTAATTTACCTAAACGCTTTGTAAGAGAATTTATTTGAAATTGTTGAAATTCAAATATAACCTTGTAATGCTCAGAGATAAAAAAAAATAGCATTGACTTCTGGTACTTAAATGATGAACTCATTTGTTGTCCGAATGTACCAAATTTTAATACCCATTGAACCGCGACAAGAAACCAGAGGACCATTGGTCCTGTAGCTCACCTGAGTCCATTCATCCTCAGCACTCAAGGGTAGGTAACTCTAAAGTAAATTGTACAATGTGGCCGAATTTCAACGACTGAGTTGTTAGTCTATGGAAACTTAAAAATGCCATAGCAATGAAATCACGTGGGCAACAATAATAGAAAACATCTTTATGTAGTGGCTAATGTCATGAACATGTATGCAAAGAATCAGCTTCATCCCCCTATATAGTTTTTGAGGAAAAGATTTTTTGAATATTTTTCAATTTTTTTTTCCTTTATGTTGCCATCATGGCAACTAATCAAATTCGGTGATTTGGACAAAATTAATATGAATATGAATCATAGAGGACTACTCAAGAAACATTTCTGTAGGAAAAAAATCCAAATAACTGCAGTGAGATAGCAAAAATTGCAGATTTCCATTTTTCCCATTATAAGCCAATGACAACTTTAAATTGCCATAGCAACCAAACTGCTGGGGCAATTGCCAAGAAAAACAGTATTTTTATAGAAGGTAGTACAAAGATCCTTTCTGTGAAGTTTGAGCTTTATTGGTTGCATAGCTTCTGAGGAGATGATTTTTTAATTTTCTTTCTATTTTTAACCATTCGGTTGCAACGGCAACCAGCCAAATAGCTCAATTTGCATAAATTTGATATGGCTGGTTGGGGACTACTCAAGGAACATTTCTATGAAAGTTTTGTCAAAATATCTGCAGTGACATAGCAATAAATGCAAATTTTCCATTTTCCCATTTTAAGTCAATGGCAACTTTAAGTTGCCATTGCAACCAAACTACTGGAGCAATTGCCAAGAAAATAGTATTTTCATAGAGGGTAGTACCAAGATCCTTTCTGTGAAGTTTGAGCTTTATTGGTTGCACAGTTTCTGAGGAGATGATTTTTGAATATTTTTTCTATTTTTAACCATTCGGTTGCCATGGCAACCAGCCTATTTGTGCAATTAACATAAATTTCATGTGGCTGATAGAGAACTACTCAAGGAACATTTCTGTAAAAGATTTATCAAATTATCTGCAGAGAAATAGCAATAAATGCAAATTTTCAATTTTTCCCATACAAGTCAATGGAAACTTTACGTTGCCATAGCAACCAAAGTTCCAAAGGGATTTGGATAAAAAAACAGTATTATTGGTTCCCCCTGCCTATATATGCTGTATATGAAATTTGGTAACAATGGGCCTTGTAGTTTTTTTCAAAGGAGATGTCGTTTGAAAACATTGACAGACGGACGACGGACGACGGACGACGGACGGCGGATGCCTGCCTATACTATAAGCTCACCTGTGAGCCTTCGGCTCAGGTGAGCTAAAAACCAACAATGTGGTCGTGCGTCCAGCGCAGACTCAGATGCCCAGTCTGATCAGAGTCTTTGCTGTCCGCATGGAGGTAGCTTAGTCCCTTGGCTATCCTTTAAGCGCTTAGCAAAGAGTCTGATCAGACTGGACAAATGCCCAGGCAGATCTGAGTCTGCGCTGGGCGCACGACCACATTGTTAGTTTTCTCGTGTCGCGGCTCAATTATTTCTTAGACAGCTAATGTATTGCATTGCATCCATTGAGGCACATTTCTGCACAGTCATCATTGAACACACTTTATAAAACTCGAGTAATCGATGCCATATGCCATGTTCGTCGTCGATCTTCTTCTTCTTCTCTCTCTCTCTCTCTCTCTCTCTCTCTCTCTCTCTCTCTCTCTCAGAAGAAGAAGATCGTTAAAGCTTTTTAACCATATATGGACGCGGAGGCTATGTTGGTCATGCGACCAAAACCGTTTGCTTGAACTTCCGTGTCCTTGACCTCTGGAGACTACATATGAAATTTGGTTACGATAGACCCAGCGGCTGTGGAGGAGAAGTTGTTTGAAAATGCTCGAGTACGACGAACCTGCTTATCCTCTTAACTCCCCCGGATTTGTTGGCTTTAATAGGTGAACTAAAATCTCTGGAGGACAGCATAGCCTGAATCACGAAAGTATATCAATAGAATGTTAAACTGTGATCAACATTGTAACGATCTGAATTTGTTAAAACGTATGGTGGTTGGTTTGTGTCATTTCGTCTTTTCGTCTTTTCGCCGCGAAAAGACGCCACGCGAAAAGACGAAAAGACGAAAAGACGCCATGCGAAAAGACGAAAAGACGAAAAAACGCCAGGCGAAAAGACGAAAAGACGAAATAACGCCATGCGAAAAGACGAAAAGACGAAACCCGCCACGCGAAAAGACGAAATTTCAGCGCGAAAAGACGAAAAAACGCCATGCGAAAAGACGCCATTTGAAACTCTTAATTTGTCGTCTTTTCGCGTGGCGTCTTTTCGTCTTTTCGTCTTTTCGCCTGGCGTCTTTTCGTCTTTTCGTCTTTTCGCATGGCGTTATTTCGTCTTTTCGCATGGCGTTATTTCGTCTTTTCGTCTTTTCGCATGGCGTTATTTCGTCTTTTCGTCTTTTCGCGTGGCGTTATTTCGTCTTTTCGTCTTTTCGCATGGCGTTATTTCGTCTTTTCGTCTTTTCGCATGGCGTCTTTTCGTCTTTTCGGCGCGAAAAGACGAAATAACGAAATGCGAAAAGACGAAAAGACGAAATAACGCCACGCGAAAAGACGAAATAACGCCATGCGAAAAGACGAAAAGACGCCAGGCGAAAAGACGAAAAGACGAAATAACGACACACAAATACCCATCTATTGATAACTGTATTGATTCCTGTATTGATTTCTAATACTAAGACAGTTTGTCTGAGTAACCAATATAGACCCATATCAGACTACTGCAAACGCAGCTACAGAAGCAGTCTGATCACAGAATTTGCCACTGAAATGCTTTTTTCAATATATAAAATATATCTTTTTGACAGCTAAAAATTGTAAGGATAGACTATAAAATCAACGTGCACTGGGGTCGGCAACATTTTCGGTCAGTATGGTACCGTTTAGATTGAATAACAAATTTGTGCCTTGTTGACTGGGATCAAACACAGATATAATCAAGATAATCAGTCAAGTCAAGCAGCAGTCTTATGAAAATTAGAAGGGATTTGCCACTGAAACTCTATTTTATCCGACAGAAAAATAAAACTTGTTAAAAGTGAAAAGGATAGCTATAAGTATTAGTATGGGGTCGGCAATAATTACAGTTATTGATTAAAAAATCTGGGCCATGTTGACTTAAAAATTAGCAGACGCAAATTTGCGCATTGAGGAGCATAGGCAGACCTAGTACATTGTTGTCGCAAGCATTTTTGAGAAATACCGTCAAACCTGTCTTAAGGGGTCACCCAAGGGAAGGACAAAAAGTGGCTACTTAAGACAGTTGACCCCTTAATACATTACATTTGCACTGTATTTTGGTTCAAAGGACTAAGAAAATGTGGCTGCTTAAGCGAGGTGATCCCTTGATAGAGGTGACCACATAAGCAGGTTTGACTGTATAGCTGACCATAAGCAGGTTTGACTGTATAGCTGAATGTATGCCGGGCCGCGTAGAGCAATCGGTAGGGCACCTGACTCATATGTCAGAGGTTCTGGGTTCGTTCTGGGTTCGATACCTGGTCTGGCCACACACTTTCGTTTCTCCTTCCGCTGATTCAAGAAGGGCAGTTGTCAGTTACTGGCGAAAGTATGTGCACTTAGTACTGGTTAACCGCTTAGGAGGTCTAAGCCTGCCCAGGAATAGTGTGGTTAGGTTAACTGACCGTCCCGACATGACCATAGATGTTTACTGCGGACGCAATAAATCAATCAATCAATCAATAGCTGAATGTATACACCTCCAAGAAAGATCTTTCTAATATTGAACATTTTGTCCCCTTCTGTCATATTTACAAAGAGGAACAACTTTTGTGACATTCTCTTTGCTTCCCAAGATAGGAAAGTGAAGCAAACAGAAAGTTAGATTCTTAAATAGGTCTACTCTTCAAGGAAAGAATTTGCTCCTTGAGGACCAAATTCTACTTTCAAGAGCTGACCTTCCTTAAGAAAGGAGGCAAAAATGCAAAATTGCTTCCCATTGAGAGTGGTCCCGTTCACCTTAAGCACAGATAAAAATATGTTGAGGCCTGTGTCTCCATGCATCCTACGTAAAAATAACCGTTTTTCTTTTCTTTTCTTTTTTTTTAAATTTGAACAAGTAGATTTTAATATCTCGAGCTGTATCATAACTTACGCAGAATGGTTACCAATGCAGAGCCTGACCAGACCACTGTTTTCCTAGGACACATATGTCCTAGGATTTAGGATCATAATGGTAACATGGTCCAAATTTATTACTTAATGCTAGCACCTAATCTACTACTTAATGTATTTTCTGAGTAAACTGTGTTACAATATTATTGTTCAAACTGAGAGATCGAGAGAACTGGGTAAAATGTCCCACCAATGCTAAGGTCATATGAAGACATGACCTCGCGGTTTAGAGTCACATCTGAAGGACCACTGAGGCGAGTGTGTGTGTGTGTGTGTGTGTGTGTGTGTGTGTGTGTGTGTAGAGGGGTCGGGGGTCGAACTGACTGCAACCGCTAGTCTAGTCTAGTCTATCCCATAATCTTGTGAGGTCGTTGGGGCACCACAGATGACTCTACAACACTCCTTTTCCACCTAGTCCTGTCTTCAGCTGCCCTAGTTGAGCTAGCAAAATCCATCCCTGTCGTTTAAAGAAGACTTGTAGAGGAAGTAACGGTAGTTGTGCCCCTTTGTAAAAATGGCGGAAGGGGGCACATTTTCAATATAAAATTCTTATATATTGGGACACATATGCGAAAGCCAAAGAGAAGTCTAATCAGGCTCTGCTCTGTCTGCGATTGGTACGTCTTTAGAAAACTATAAACTTGTTCAAATTTTGGGTTAGCTGCAGTTAAATGTATGTCAAATTAGGGAAAATACTGTATCATTATTTTTTCATATCATTACACTTACAGCGAAGTGCAACAACGTTTCAATGTTTGTATAGACACCTTCGTCTTCCATCGTTTGAGAGAGATTACGTGGTCAACAAGTGGTTAATCTTTTAGGCAGTTTAAGATCAAAATTAACACGGGTGGTAAAGTTTCAAATTGACCTCCGCGGAGGTCTGTTGAAAAACAATTTGACTATTTTCCGGTAGGCAATTTGAATATATCCTGTCATGAATTTTCGCGGTTTACTGACAGGGTTCAGATAAGATTTTTTCTCGCTAGAAAAGGTATCTCAAAAATCGGAGAATGTCATGCTATATATATTTTACAGTTGTATATTGAGACCAAATGACATGGAGCAGTTTGAAGCGGTGTTTTTTAAATTACTTTTGTCCTCCAGGTTCAGTACCGAAAACGAAACTAGGAAGGAGTCCTGCACAGTTAAATCGGCTTTTTGAATGCATTTGCAGGCTTTCTGTGAAATCTTATCGATGCAGTAAGACACGTAGCTTGTATAGCTTCGTTCTAAACATACTTTCGAGAATATGCATGCTTTTATTACTACATGCTTACCCAATTTGTGTCGGCGGTAAATTTGAACACGATGAGAACAATTTGACTAATAGAGGTTAACATGGAAAAATTTAATCAGCTTAAAAGAAGAAAATGCGTGCTGACTTTTCAGAAGGTAGGTAGCAACGGATTGAAAGCATGTTTTCGTACTTCTAAAGAATATCAGATAATATTTCTCATGTAACATTGTCTTTTTTTATCATGAAATAGTAGCACAATAGTGCTTTATATTTTTTCTTTTGTTGTAAAACCAGGCCTGTGACACTGATTTGTTTGTAAACATAGCACGAACCGATTTGTTTTCATCACATCCTTCACAGGTCATTCTAAAGCGGCCGTAATGATGTTGTTATTGTTTCATGTTGATTACCCGTGTTTCTATGTAACGGCCACTTCAGGAGTGTAATCACCTCGCAGCGGGGGGAACATGCGGGTATGATTGCTTGATATCTTCTTATGGGTTCACTCTAAATTGTTTGAATATCGGTTCTCTTCCCTGCAAATATTAGTCTGGATTAGTTCGTTTTATTTTACAAACAAGTGAGAGCCACAGGTCTGCTTTTACAACAAAGAAATGATAAAACACTATTGTACTACCATTTCACGATAAAAAAAGAATGTTGCGCGAGCAATATTATCTGGTGTACTTAAGACGTATAAAACCATGCATTCAAGTCATATGATATCTGGCTCCTGAAAATTCAGCGCGCATTTTCTTCTTTTTAGCTGATTAAATTTTTCCATGTTAATCTACATTAGTCAAATTGTTCTCATGGTGTTCAAATTGACCGCCGAGAAAAGTTAGGTAAGCATGTAGTAACAAAAGCATGCATATTCTTGAAAGTATGTTTAGAACGAAGCTATACAAGCTACGTGTCTTACTGCATCGGTAAGATTTCACAGAAAGCCTGCAAATGCACTCAAAAAGCCGATTTAACTGTGCAGGACTCCTTCCTAGTTTCGTTTTCGGTAATGAACCTGAAGGACAAAAGTATTTTAAAAAACACCGCTTCAAACTGCTCCATGTCATTTGGTCTCAATATACAACTGTAATTATAGCATGACATTCTCCGATTTTTGGAATACCTTTTCTAGCGAGAAAAATCTTGTCTGAACCCTGTCAGTAAACCGCCAAAATTCATAACAGGATATATTCAAATTGCCTACCGGAAAATAGTCAAATTGTTTTTCAACAGACCTCCGCGGAGGTCAATTTGAAACTTTACCACCCGTGATTAAGATATGTTGAAACTTGTTTGGAGTATTTTACTCCAAAACATTAGGACGGCTCATTTTCTTTTCTGCCCGTTCAGTAGAAATACCATAATGACTTCTTTCCTCATATTTTTGGTAATGTTTTTAAAAGGACAGTTTAGCGGCAAAAACTGCAAACCGTGATTAGTACACTTTTTTACAGATTGCATTCTGATCAGGGTCTACACAGTTTGAAAAAGAAACACCTGTCTAAGTTTTCAAAGTATTAACTGCATTTAGAATAGGATTTATTGATACATCTTAATGCAAAACACGTGATGCGAAAAGACGAAAAGACGAAAAGACGCCATGCGAAAAGACGAAAAGACGAAATAACGCCACGCGAAAAGACGAAAAGACGAAATAACGCCACGCGAAAAGACGAAAAGACGAAATAACGCCACGCGAAAAGACGAAAAGACGAAATAACGCCATGCGAAAAGACGAAATAACGCCATGCGAAAAGACGAAAAGACGCCAGGCGAAAAGACGAAAAGACGAAAAGACGCCACGCGAAAAGACGACAAATTAAGAGTTTCAAATGGCGTCTTTTCGCATGGCGTTTTTTCGTCTTTTCGCGCTGAAATTTCGTCTTTTCGCGTGGCGGGTTTCGTCTTTTCGTCTTTTCGCATGGCGTTATTTCGTCTTTTCGTCTTTTCGCCTGGCGTTTTTTCGTCTTTTCGTCTTTTCGCATGGCGTCTTTTCGTCTTTTCGTCTTTTCGCGTGGCGTCTTTTCGCGGCGAAAAGACGAAAAGACGAAATGGCACAAACCAGCCACCATAAAAACGACATATATATCAAAAATTGAGCCGCGACACGACCAAACCAACAAAGTGGCATGTGCGGCCAGCGAGGACTCAGATTAACTGGGCAGGTGCCCAGTTAGATCGTTCAGAGTCTTCGATGTGCGCTTACTGGGTAGCTAAGGGTCATAGTCAGGTCCATACGGGCAACAAAGACTGATCAAAGTGGGCGGATGCCCAGGCTGATATGAGTTTCCGCTGGGCGCGCGCGCGCGCGTGCGTGCGTGCGTGTGTGTGTGAGTTTCGCGGCTCACATATAAGAATCGTTACACGCTGACCATAGTAAAACCTCCGACTTGTCAGCCAATTTAACAACGAAATCGTCTCGACATATCGATAAATCAGAACAAGGACAACAGTAACCAATGGCCCATGGCCTAGACTTTCATGTCATAAGCGACTTCTCCCCCGCACCAGAATGTCTTCGAGCAATTTCATCTCACTGCTGCATTGCAACTTGTACAAGAATGGTCTATAACATTGATCTCTCATTTCCTTTAGATGTCAAACTTGTCTGGAGCACCGAACGAGTGCAGTTAGAGTTGACTTTTGACGAGAAGTCTTGTAGAGTGGAGTCGGGTAATATCGGACAAAGGGTAAATTCGGACATACCATTGCAAACAGTGAAAATCCGGATGAGACGGCTCATGATGAGCCGTCTCATCAGGATTTTCAATGTTTGCCAAGTTAATTTTGTTTAAATTCCAAACAACTGACATATAAAGGAAACAATGTCACTGTCCGAATTTACAAGCTGTCCGAAGTTACACGACTTTTTCTTCAAGGTGGATGACTCGACACCACGTTTTCCGCCATTTTTACAAAGATTTTGACTTCTTGTATTCAGCCCTAGACGAAGACCTCCTGCCTACGGGTCCAAGTTCTTTCCTTTCAGACTTGACCGTCGTCAAGTCAATCGTTTCAGGAGAAATGCTATATAAGCTTTCAGCTTTCAATCTGATCATATTGCTTTGTGTGATTGTGTTGTTTGTATGGTGTAATGTGCATTTTAAAAATTAAATATGTTTAAACCAGGTCAATCGTTGTCCATTTGCTCTGGTTTTGGAGTCCATTTACTCTGGCTTCGGATCGCACAGTTTTATTTCAATATGAGTTAGAGGGTCCTTTCGAATCCCAAACACCTAGTTGTTTTGGAATGTATAAGAAGGCAATTTAGAGAGCTCAAGTTCAAGATATATGATGTTATCTCATCAAACATGCCTTTAGATTTCGAAATCGTCATTTAAAAACATCTATATTTGAACGTTGTTACATTGTCATACCTCAGTCTGTTTACCTAATCTCCATCAGGGTGCAACAGATGCTGTTTTCAACAGTAAATTTGAACTGTTTTTCTCTTTTCAAGTGCTTATTTCCATAATTTCTTTTTATTGTTTGGGAGTGGGGGGGAGGGGGGGTCGAGACTTTTTACTAAGGCTTCTATTGCCTGCTCCCACTTTGCCATCGAAAAGCCGCAGACTGATGAAAGCTAGCTTCTCCGTCATATTCTTCAAGAGCACCAAACATGGTAAGGGTAAAGGTAATAAATCTTTTGTTGAAACATGTTCAAGAGGGTATGTGAGATATGGCGCACTATTCCATTTTTTTTTTATTCTGAGCATTTCACCTGCTTTGGGCTACACTTGAAACCTCATCACTGGGATTGTCAACGGTTATGATTTGATATGCATTGGTATTGTATAGCCACATGGTGACCCTTAAGCCTGACATTTCCCCCTAAACCTATAAAGACATTGTAGAGATTCTACTGATGTTGAAAGGACTTCTCACACAGGATTCACATTTCTGGCTCTTTCTCAACCTGTTTTATACCATTATCTCTTCAACTTGGATTTAAGCCTGTTTAAGATGGTTTTCAGCATGAATGTGTTCGGATGGTTGCTGAAGCTACTGATGGCTCTGTGGTTCTTGCAAAGCTGGAGACTGCAATTTTTAGGAAGTATTATAATTAGAGGCTGAGTTCATGGGGTCAGGCTTTCTCCTTTTCTCTTGGTTTTGTCTGTCTCGGCGAGGTGCTTCGAAAGTGGGTTACAACATTTGTTTGTATGGACTAAATCATGTAAATATGGAAATACTATCAATTTATTGTTCCTGTAACCTCTTCTTATTTGGATTACTGGCATTTTCTCCCCCGCACCAGGATATGCTCGTGCTGTGTTATTTCATTCAAACACTGCAACTTGTACAAGAATGGTTTATGCCATTGATCTCTCATTTCCTTAGGATGACAGAACTGTCTGGGTTACTAGAACAAGTGCATACACAGGCAAAATAGTAGACGATTTACCTAAAGTGGAGTTTGGTGATAATTCAACGGTATTTGTCTTTATTCCATATAAATACTAAAGTTGTGTCATATGTCCTGGCCTTTATTTGAACAGCTTTTTATACAGCAACACTTATCACTGGAAACATTTCGAGAAAACGATCTGCTTCCTTCAATCTGCAACCTTCTTTCAAGGTAAAGACATAATTGAGCCGCGACACGACAAAACCAACAATGTGGTTGTGCGCCCAGCGCAGACTCAGATCAGCCTGGGCATCCGCCCAGTCTGATCAGAGTCTTCGCTGTCCGCATGGAGGTAGCTTAGACCCTTAGCTCTCCTATGAGCTCTTAACGAAGAGCCTGATCAAACTGAGCTGATGCCCAGGCTCATCTGAGTATACGCTGGGCGCACAACAACATTGTTGGTTTTCTCGTGTCGTGGCTCAATTATGCTTACGACAGCAAGAGTCTTTCAAGGTAGCCAGTTACTATGGAAAGTGCGTAATATTTTAAAACGACAGTTGGATTGCTTCAGTAAACATTACAAAGTATACAAGAAGCACCAGTAAGCCTGGGAACTTAAGTATATTTATCTTTTGCGACCTGAGACCATGAACAAATTAAGGAATTTTCACTCGAGCAGATGTCCAGAGTTATGTGGTTTTCTCCAGATGATTAGGCGTTGGGGCTTTCATGGTGCATACCTGTCATGAACCAGTGGGCAGATGTTTAATAAACATAAGAACTATTTTCTGGTTACGAATGGATTTTCACCAAACCTCACCAATGTCATGGCTTTCATATATTGAAGTACTGATCTCATTGAAAGTGTATTTTGAGTGGCGCGCAGTGTCAAAGTGGGTGGGGGTAATTCCACCCTATGCCATACCATGTATCATTTTTTCCAATTATCTCTATAAGTAATAATGCTTGATTCACCATTATGATTTGAAATAATACAGGCATATATGTTGATTAATGGGATTTTATCAATATATGAGCTTATAAGAGGTTACAGGAATTTTACTTATTTTTGCTTCTCCAACGTTACGAAACAAGAGGGTCATGATGGCCCTGGATTGCTCACCTGAGTATCCTGTGAACCTAGCCTCAGAGACAGACAGAGTTTCACAAAGATTCAATGGAAAATGAACCCTTTATCGTGGACCTAAGGTTTTTATAAGATTTAACCTAATGACTTAGTTTTGACCCCACATGACCCAGGTTCAAACCTGGTCTAGATTTCTTGGATATAAACATTCTGACAAAGTTTCATGAAAATCGGATCAAAACTGTGCCCTCTAGACTGTACACAATGTTTTTCTAAGGTTTGACCTAGTGCCCTAGTTTTTGACCCCACATGACCAAGTTGCACCCTTGGTCTAAATTTGTTGGAGATAAACATTTTGACAAAGTTCATGAAGATTGGAAGTTTAAAAATTTCCCCTCTAGAGCGTTAGCATGGCTTTTCTATGATCTGACCTAGTGACCTAGTTTTTGACCTGACATAGTCCAATTTCAGATCTGGTCTAGATTTCATTAAAAAAGATTCTGTCAAAGTTTCATGAAGATTGTATCATAGATGTGCCCTCAAGAGTGTACACAAAGTTTTTCTAAGATTTGATCTAGTGACCTTGTTTTGACCCCACATGACCCAGTTTCAAATTTGGCCTAGATTTTAGAAAGATAAACATTCTGACAACGTTTCATGAAGATTGGAACATAAGTGTGCCCTCTAGAGCGTTCACATGGTTTATCTAAGATCTGACATAGTGACCTAGTTTTTAACCTGACATGGCCCAGTTTTAAATTTGGTCTAGATTTCATAAAAATAACCATTCTGACAAAGTTTCATGAAGATTGGATAATAACTGTGCCCTCTAGAGTGTACTCAAGGTTTTCTAAAATTTAACCTAGTGACCTAGTTTTTGACCCCACAAGACTCAGTTTCAAACCTAGCCTAGATTTCATAAAAATAAACATTCTGACAATGTTTCATGAATATTGGGTCATAACTGTGCCCTCTAGACTGTACACAAGGTTTTTCTAAGATATGACCTAGTGATCTAGTTTTTAATCCCACATGACACATTTTAAAACTTGGTCTAAATTTTATTAACATAAACATTCTGACAACGTTTCATGATGATTGGATCATAACTGTTATTCCTATTTTAGCTCTGGCAGCCATTTTGTTCAGCTGTGAAATTATTTTGAAATCGAGCCATTGGCTTCCGAGGAGATGTCGTTTAAAGGGTTTTTTTTTTCTATTTTTAGCTCTGGTGGCCATCTTGTTCAGCGGAGCGAAACCATTTTAGCAATTTTGGTTCAGGGTTATAACTGAAACATTTGTGTGAAATTATTTTGAAATTGGCTTACTGGTTTGAAGAAATTGTTGACGGACGGACGAATGGACGGACGACGGACAAATATCGATCACAATAGCTCACCTTGAGCACCCCGTTTATATTGATATGATAGTGAGCATTGCAGAATTATTAGAAATTTATCTAGGCATATTTAAACCTGAATTATCTGCCCTTGATTCAAGAAAATATAAGTAATCAAACTGAAAATGTAAGATCTCAATTCTACAGTGGAAGGTATGTTTTTGATGACTCTTTTGCTTATGTTTCTAATATTATATTGATTGATGAGCTTTCTATCCCATATGGTGCCCGTATTATTATTCCACAACTGTAACTGAACAGCAGAGCTCACCCTGTTATATACTGGACAAAAAAGTTTTGGATCAAACATTTGACTGAAGCTTAAATCATGAAAAATAAATTATCGAAAAATCATTTTCTTTTATTCAATACATCTGATAAAGCGGCAAAAGACAGCATGATGAAAAATATTGGAATCGGATCATATGACCACCAGTTGAAACGAATAAACAGATGTACCCCTAAAATTGAAGTGAATATTGGTAACACCACAAAATTGAATGTCCATGATTATTGTCTTTATTCATGCCAAACCATTTCGAGGTTTCATCGATATCTCTGGGGGTCTGAATAACTGCATGACTGTTACTCGGTATGCTTTTGGTAAAGCGCTAGAGGCTCATTTGGGTGCTCGTTTGCCGTTTTTCATGAAAGGTCCGAATAAGCTCTCTAGAAGTTTCCTGAAGCCTCTGATGAATATAATTGGTGTGTTCTAACATCTGTAAAGCATGCTCAATCTGATTTAAACTTGTGATCGACCTGCCTTTGGCAGAAGCTGTGTACTATAACAAGCGTCAAATACCTTGGAGCAGCTGTCTCAGATGATGGCTCAAAACAGGAGGTTCTCTCAAGGATTGCACAAGCCACTTCAGCTCTTACCAAGCTGAAACCAATTTGGAGAGATGACAACATATCTCTGGGATCAAAGGTGAAACTTATGCGCTCCCTTGTCATTTCCTTATTTATGTATGCCTGTGAATCGTGACAGCAGAGTTAGAGAGTTAGAACGCAGGCCTTTGAGATGAGATGCTACCGATGGTTACTGAACATTTCGTACAAGGACCATATAACCTATGAGGGGGTTCGCAGAAAGATCCAAGCAGCCATTGAAGACTATGATGAACTCCTGACGCTGGTCAAGAAACGGAAACTAAGGTGGTTTGGCCACGTCTCAAGGTCTTCAGGTTTAGCAAAGACGATTCTACAGGGTACAGTGAAAGGAAAAAGAAGAAGAGGTGGACAGAAGAAGGGGTGGGAAGACAATATTAAAGAGTGGACAGGGATGGACTTTGCCAGCTCAACCAGGGAAGCTGAAAACAGAAAAAGGTGGAAGGGGATTGTTTCAAAATCATCTGTGGTGCCCCAACCAACGACCTAATAAGGTTATGGGATAGAATAGATAGAAAAAGAATAGATCGACTTGACCTGTCCATACGAATGATTGTCTCTGTCCCAAGTCACTGGTCCATCACAACAACACAGTAAGGATGCACATGTTTTGTCCATTAAAATGTTTTAATCGGTTTGTAAGTATAAGATCGGTTAGAAACAGACTTTACACTGCTAAATCGTGCGATCGCATGCTGGTAATAAGGCCATTCTGACGCAATACACAGTTCCGAGCCACACCCAGAATGTCATTCAAAATCACGTGACAGCGTATACTTCCCAATGCAACGACAACTTAGCACGTGACATAGTCTCACAAACAAATCGCACATGGTTTAATATACGTAAGTCCGTGATTTTACCTTACAGTTAATGGAGGGATGTATCCCTGATTAAAGAAAACAAACTAACACCACTTTTAATAAACTTACCCTGCTTTACAAGAACTGAACGCATCGGAAATGAATGATGCGTCAACCTTCATGTGTATGTCATGAGGAGGCTGATTCTTCGTCATAGATCGCCAACACTTAGCAGACACTTGCCTTTGTCATTTGTCTTTCCGCCATCTTTGTGTAAAGCTTGTGAGACGTAGTAACAGTAACTAAGTAGGCGGAGCTTAGCGGCTTTTCTCCGAACTGTGTATTCCATAGAAATGCGAGTCGACAGTGGACAACAGGTGACGCAAATTGGCAACTGAGTCATTGGACCCATGTTCTTTTCATAGAAGAGTCTAAATTATGCGTAGATATCCATGATGATAGAATGTATGACGCCTGCAAGATTCACATCGTGTCGACTATAAATTAAATCGTCATGTGGAACATAACATGTCTCGAGGAGGTTGGGTATGGGCCGGCATCTGGATTGGCAGCTACGTGGACTTGTGAATGCCAGACAGGGCCAGGGGCCGTATTCATAAAACGACTTAAGGGTTGCTTTGCTGTTGCTAAGGCTAAATTTCTATGAAGGAGATTCCCTACAACTATGAAATTTGGTCTGGAGGAACAGTCTATAAAGACTGTTCCTCCAGAGCAAATTTCATAGTTGTAGGGAATCTCCTTCATAGATATTTAACCTTAGCAACAGCATAGCAACGACATAAGTGGCTTTATGAATACGGCCCCAGAGGCTTCCTAAAACTTATGGAGAGCTCATTCAGGCCTTCTGGAAATTTACCATAAGGATACCGAGTATCTATCATGCACACTGAGAACTGAAACTCATTATGCACGGATAAAGCCAATAATAATGGACATTCAGTTTCGTGGCAATGCCGATTTTCCATTTGATTTTAGGAGCAGTCTTGTGCAGCTTTGATAGATGTGTTCAACAGAAGAAAATTATTTTTTGACAATAATATTTTTCAATATAAAAATTTCAGACAAATGTTTGATCCTTAACTTTTTTTGTCCAGTATATTTCACTTAATTACATCACATTCAAGATATCATTTTCCGACCCAAAGTTTGATTTATGGATTTTAGTTACTGATATATCAAATGTTATTGAATACCTTAGTTTGGAATTGAAAAGTCTCATTGAAAACTAATGACAGAGACAGTATAATAGACCCTCCAGCCCAACACACACGCATTATTTTTATATCTGACAATGAGCACCTTAATCCTACTCATAAACTGTCCGAGGACACTGTTAAAACTCAGGTATGAAAGTCCTGAAGAGGGCATGGATACAAAGCATAGCAAAGCAAAGCATATATACCCTTCTGAAACTGGCTCAGCTAAGATGGGCTGGCTATGTCACCAAAACAAATGCACAGATGAAAGACATTCACTGACGCTGTCTGAGATACGTTTACCAAAGAAAATATTCTGAGGAGAACTTCAGTGTGAAACTGTCCATAAGGTTGCCAGAAAAATGATACAAGAACACCCTTAAAAAGAGAATCTGTGAAGCTAGGCAAAGGCATTAAAATGCTAACACAGAGATCATGCATCACCCAGGAGTATTTCCGTTCCTAAATTTATCTTGCTCTATTTGTTACAGACCAAAGACCACACTAAACGCACTAGCACTGCCAACAAGTAAGGTTAGGGTGATCACTGAACGATATAAAAAAATATTGCGTGCGTGTTGGGCAGGAGGGTCTAGTACAGTGTCTCTTCATTAGTTTACAGTGAGACTTTTCAATTCCAAACTAGATATTCAATAACATTTGATATATCAGTACTTAACTTAAATCCATAAATCAAACTTTGGGTCGGAAAATGATATCTTGAATGTGATGTACATTGTAATTAAGTGGCATATAACAGGATGAGCTTTGCTGTTCAGTTACAGTTCTTGTGTAATATCACGGGCACTATATGGAATTGAAAGCTCAACAATCAGTATAATATTAGAAGCATGAGAAAAACAGTCATCAAAATATACCTTCCAGTGTAGAATTTCGATCTTACATTTTCAATTTGATTACTTATATTTTCTTTAAGAGCAGATAATTCAGGTTTTGATACCTCTATGATAGTTTTCTCATACCTCGGCTGCAATGCACACTATCATATCATTATAATTACAAAGTTTCTTTAATATATCCGGACAAATAATGAAAAATTGTTTTTTTCGTAAAGTTGGAGAAGCAAAAATAAGTAAAATTCCAGTCATCACTTATAAACTCATATATTGGTATTGAATAAGCAAACAATGGTAAATTATATAACCCAATTAATTCGCACATATGCCTGCATTATTCCAAATCATACTGGTAAATCAGTCTTTATTACTTATAGAGATAATTGAAGACAATGATACATGGTAAGGTATGGGGTGGAATTACCCCACCAACTTTGACACTGCGCTCCACTCAAAATACACTTTCGATGAGATCTGAGAGCCAACACTTAAAAGTAGAGATTGGTGAGGTTTGGTGAAAATGCATTTGTAACCAGAAAAAGGCCCGTAAAGAGACTCCCACTTTGCAACATATCGTTGCTGCTGTCCTTGTTTAACCAATTTAGTTTTGTAATCATGTAAAACTACATGTATGCTGCAAATATATATTTGGCTTACTGTAAGTGAATAACAGTTAAAGATGATATTTGGTATCACAGCCTAATGTTGGCCATAGCAATATTTAAAAGCGTGAGCTATTGTACTGCTGTTGCTTTTCATACAGTTGATAATTGAGTTTTATTTATTGAGCATTGAGTTTGATTATATTAACCCATTAATGCCTAGTGGACTCTTCTTTCTATATATATTGGACGAGTCCATTTGTCATTTAAGGGGTGTCAGATTTAGTTATTTTTCAATTTTTTGTTTTATTTTGAGGAAAAATATCCATTTGTCGTATGCAAATACACCCTGATCAGACGCCGCGTTTTGCGGCTCTGGGTATGCACTGTCTGCCTATATCCCATTTTTGGGGCGCTAGGCATTAATGGGTTAAAGTGAAGAATAAAAAAGCAACAAAGATACGTTGCAAACATTTGTGTATTTACAACAAGTGAATAGCATTTTAAGATGACATATGGGTTGTTGTCAATGATATTAAAACAAATATGGTCAAAACATTATTTGAGTACAACAATAGTTACTGAAAATATTAAAGCTTTATATGATTAGCTATGGTACATATTAAATAAATGTTATGTTGCATCTTTCTGTTTAAATGACAGGTGGTAGACTAGTTCAGAATCACAGAACGTTGATACTGACACAGTACATCATGAGACAGAATCAGTTCCTGGCTTATGTTATGATTAAACAAGAAAAAAATGAATGGGACTATTTTCTAGTCTATTCCTGGCTGTATGACTATGAAAACCAGAAATATTTACAGCCTGCAAAATTAAGGGCTTTAAAGTTTGAAAAACGGTGCAAATATATATCAAATTTCGTGCAACAGATGCACATTCTTCAGTATCGCTAAACATCAAGAGGTTTGAAACAAAGAGATGATGGGCAGATATCAGCAGGTAACCATTATCTTTCTCCGAGCTACCCTTACTGACGTAATTCCAAATATACAGCAGCCGCAGATATCAAGAAAGAAACCCCTAATGAAAGTGGGAAAAGCTACGGTACATCATCCGTTTCCGTCAGTTAGATCTAAAATCATTGAGAACAGAAGAACGGACCTTTCAGCAGACGATAATTTTCGTCTGCAAAAAAAAAAAAAAAAAAAAGCCTCCTCCAAAGTTATATCATATTGAAGATTCAAAGTCTAGTCTAGTCAGGATATCCCATAAACTTGGAAGGTCGTCGGGGCAATTCCTTTCCACCTAGTCCTGTCTTCAGCTGCCCTAGTTGAGCAGCCAAAGTCCATCCCTGTCCAGTCCTGTTTACCTCTTCTTCATTTTGCTTTCACTGTGCAATGCAATATTGTCTTTGCTTAGCCAGAAGACCTTGAGACGTGGCCTAACCGCCTCAGTTTTCGTTTCTTGACCAAGGTCAGGACTTCGTCATATTCACCACTTTCTGCGAACTTCCTCACTAGTGACATGGTCCTTGCTCGAGATGTTCAGTAACCTTCGATAGCATCTCATCTCTTTACTCTTACTCTACTGTCAAGGTCCATGACTCGCAGGCATACAAAAATATGGATATATTCAAAGACTAGAAGGCAAACAGTGTAGATCTAGCCGCCTCATTAGGATCTACGCTGTTTGCGAATTCTACTAGTTTCGTCTCTGGTGCTAAAGTGTTAATCAAGCTGATTATTGTATGGAGTAAATGGAGAGAGGCAGAGATAATCTGTCTAAACACAAATCTGGTTCTTTCTAAACACCGAACTTCCCTAGGGAGAAATTTATACATGTTTTCCCAGCTAATTACATCCGCAGCTACCTACAAATTACAGGTGAATTATAATTCTATATCAACACAGCCATGTGTTTGTAGATATTTTGCCTTCAGCACATGAAACGAAAATTATGATATTATCGGAATTATATCGATTGAGATGTTGAGATGATACAAGGCTACAGTCTACCAAATATAACTTGGGCAACGTTTTTCCTCAGCCCCGTATAATTTACCTGTAAATGAAGATATCGCATGAGCTTGAAATAACTTTAGATTATATAGGACATTGAAACTTATTCTCTTGTCTTCCTTGAATAAAAAAAATGAAAATGTTGTGTTAGGTCCATAGAGTGCACTTTTTAGCTGCACTTAGGTTTTTTTGTTTTTTGTTTTGTTTTTTTTTTTTCAATTTTTTAAGTCTACATTTAATGCGGTCATTTTTGCTCTGATTTACATGACCATCATTTTCTAATAGTATATAAAGAAAATAGAGAAAACGAGCAAAGCTTGAGTTACTCAGTTTTCTTCATTTTATCTTAAAACGCAAGTCTTAAGTAAAACAAATGTTGTGTTAGCCTAGTATTCTACATGAGCTTATGAATCGTTTGAAAAATTTTGTAGGAAAATCAAAGAAATATCAGTGCGGTCATTTTTTACAAACTTAATACTACCCTACTTAAAAAAAAGGAATTTTCAGTAACGTGCGTGGCTGTATCAAGGGGGGGGGGGGGGGGGGGGGAGGATAATTGTTGGGTTCGTGTAAACAAACGAAACCAATTGAACTGGCAAACAGCATAGAACCAGATGAGGCGGCTCAGAATGAGCCGCCTCATCTGGATCTATGCTATTTGCTCTCTAAGCTTTAAATTCTCAATATTATATAGCTTGGACGGAACATTTTTTTTAAAAAAATGCAGACGTAAATGCTGTCGTTTTCTGTTTTGGCAGTTTTATATGTCAAGAAAGGTTATGTGTTTCCGATTCCAATACTTGGAGTGTGATATCAACATGTAAATAAAGCGTAGGAAAATGAAAAAAAATCATTTGCTTCCAAAAGCAATAACATAAAGGTGTCAGAAGCTTCATTGGAGAAGGTGTTACTTCACGATATTTCTGAAAATGTAGTTATATTTAGCTGATGATATATAAAAGGAAAGACATATGATACCTGTGGCGCGCATGTCGTTATTATTGGCGTAAAGAGTTCCGTGGGCCCTATACGTACTGCATTCGACACTCGATGTATTTACAGTGACAATTCACACTGTGGTATGACAGTAACTCTTCACATATCATATGACGCATGAAAGCCGTCATGAAAAATAGAATATCTTATGACAGACTTTATGACGCTCTTGTTGGCATTAAACTTACCTCATATTCATATTAGAAACCGAGTTCAAAAATATTTTTTTTACCAGAACTCGAGACAAGATGGGGTATTTTTCTTATATTTCAAAGTAAACATGTGGGCGAGTCGGTCCTAAAGAGTGTTCGCAGCATATGTTTATGAGTAATACAGAAAATTATACCTTAGTGATCCAATCACCGTCTTATCTGCAGCACCGACTTATTCTAAACTTTGAACAAGTCGAGTTTGCTAGAAAAAGAACCGGTACAAAGATCAGCAATGATCAGGAATTAATACAATCAGATCCCGTATGGTATGAAGTGAAAAGTTGTCATTTTGGTATTTGCTCATATTTCGACTAAAATGGACACAAAAGGGTTATTTTAGGGGTTTCAGTTCCCGTTAATAGCATTTTAGAGCGTTTACATATCCTTCCAAAAGCCATAGCGTATTTTTGCAGAATTGCTGACAATGACTTTTTGCACGACCCTCACGAGCTTATACATTCAAGCATTCTATTAATGTTGATTTCTCTGTATATGCCAGTTGAAGCTTTCAGATGCCCCCAAAAAACTTGAAAAATCACGTCCAAAAAATCGTCTTTCACATTGTCTTCTTCCAAAAGCCCTACTGAACTTACCAAACAAGCAGGGCCAAAACAAAAAATGGTATAAATGCACAATAAAAATGCCAGTAAGAAGAGAGAGAAAAAGAGAGAAACAAATCTGTAGAAACAATCGAAAAAAAATGTCCACGAGCACACTTGCTAGGGAGTGACCGCTGAAGTCACGAGAAAAATAGGTGTTAAGTCTTGAGCAGCAAATTCTCTCCCCTGTCGATTGCACTTCCGAGTTTACACATCAAGTAGGTAAGTCAAATTAAGGGTAAAAAATCGACCCCATGCCCCTTTTTCTAGCGAATTTCTTGACACCTCCGGCCGTCGAAAGGATATCCTGTTCTCATGCATTGTGCCAAACTTTCTAACAAGCAAAAAGGCAAAAACCCTATAAAATAGGGCAAAAATATCAAAAAGGGGCATTACTCAGGCAAAAAGGGGCAGAATTTAAAATCAAAACCCTAATGCACATATTCATACCAATATCTGTTCACATACTTAATTTCAAGAAAATCCGTCAAACCATCTAGGAGGAGTTGTTATAACAAACTTATTTTACGAAAAATACAAAGGGGCATAACTCTGCAATAAAAACCTTCCAGGAAAAAAATGAAAAATATGTATCCTTTTTTTTCTTATGCTGCATTCATGGGCAAAATTTGAAACAAATTGGAGCAAATTTAATGAAAAAAACCCTATAAAATAGGGCGAAAAATAAAAAAGGGGCATAACTCAGGCAAAGAGGGGCAGAATTTAAAAGCAAAACCCTAATGCATATCTTCATACCAGTATCTGTTCACATACTTAATTTCAAGAAAATTCGTCAAACCATCTAGGTGGAGTTGCGATAACAAACTTATTTCACGAAAAATACAAAGGGGCATAACTCGGCAATAAAAACCTTCCAGGAAAAATTGAAAAATATGCATCCACTATTTTCTCATGCTGCACCCATGGACAAAATTTGAAACAAATTGGAGCAAATTTAATGCGTTGCGGACGGACGGAAGGACGGACGGAAGGACAACGTCAAAACAGTATGCCCCCCCCCCCCCCCCCAAACACAGTTTGCGGGGGGTATAATTAAAGGAGGGGATAATGGAATTGGATTCTCTCATATGTAGAGTTTGTCAGCAGGTCAACATTCTGTAAACTGAGACGCTGAAAAGTAACTCCCAATTCTTAAATGCAGCAGCCAAGCATGCTAAAAGTACATTGTTATCGAACAGGTAGTCATTCACAACGGCTCTGAAGATCTGGGAGCAAATTGTCGACATTTATCTTCCGAGTCAGTTTTTAGTCGGAAATAAGTTGGAAATATTAATTGATGAAATTAGCTGGGAGTTCCTCAGTCAGCTAGTCAAAATCACTATGCTTTTTCATCCTAAGTTTGCTAGGTCACTAGATAAATTCATTTTAAATCCCCAGAAGAGGGGCTTTACTGAGTTTGATAGTGTTGAACCCGATTAGGACGGTGCTCTTACGATCATAACTGCTGAAATACTCTTGCACACCTTAGAACCACAGTATACTGAGGTAAATTTAGATATTTAGACCAGTTTCATTCCAGTTCCGGTGATCCATTATGTAAGAGACTCTTAGTTTGATCAGATTCCAGATGTACCATGGCCGTTTACAGCTTTGGTAACTGACGCATTTTTTCTTCCCAGCAGTGCTAAAGACAATGGGCACATTTGACATAATTATTTGGGTAAACCCGCACAATTAGTCCAGGCAAACTGGCGATTTTTTCCCTAAACCCAAAACAAATTGCAACAAAAGAATTTTTTGCATTTTTGTTGAGAACTAACATTCACATATGACATATCAAAAGTAGGATAATGCAAAATATATTTTTTCTGCATTTTTACAAGCGCCTATCTGTGTCTTAAATATACCAATTATTTGTAATGTTTTATATGACATAACAATATTGCTGTGAGTTTTATTTCTAAAAACCTATTCTGCCTCTGCCAGAATTGTATCTAGAAGCTTAAGATTGAATTTGGCATATTTTCATGTTGAATGTAAAGCCATCTAGGTCTAAAAATTGTATGAATTACCCCACCCACTTTATTCTGCCTTAAAATCTGAAGTGAATTTTTGAAGGTCAGTAACTGAACTGCAACAGGAAATATATCATACTGATGGCTTTAGCATTAGCATGCTTTAATTTTGAATAATGATCTTTGAAGGCATGAGAAGCCCGAAACAAAGGCACAAAGAGCAGAATAATACATGCATAATAACACAAACAGTGCAATATACTTATGAATAGTCTTTGTGAATCTCCTCGGCAGGATTTATGAACGGGACCACTAAACATTGCTAAGTACTAAATATGTAAGCTCTGGGCCTCATGGTTTCAGGGAAGATGGTTTTTTAAGACTTTCCCAATTATAAGTCTATGAGAGCTAATGACCCTTGGGGCATGGCCAATTTGGGCCCCAGGGGCATGGTTGGCAGGATTTATGTACGTGACAACTAAACATTGCTAAATACTAAATATGTAAGCTCTGGGCCTCATGGTATCAGAGAACATTTTTGAAGGTTCTTTAGCGATATAGCTCTATTTAAACAAATGACTCCCTGGAGAGGGGCCTGTTTGGACCCCAGGGGCTTGATTGCCAGGAGTTATGTAGGGGACCACTAAACATTGCTACATACTAAATATATCAGCGCTGGGTCTCGCGGTTTCAGAGAAGAAGATTTTTTCAGTCTATGGGAGCTACATAATAAATAAATATATAAGCTCTGGGCCTCATGGTTCCAGTGATGAAGATTTTTGATTTTTTAAGTTTTTCCCCATTATAAGTCTATGGGAACCAATGATTGATCCGGGGTGGGGGTGGGGGGGCAATTTGGATCCCAGGGGCATGGTTGGCAGGATTTATGTACGTGGCCACTAACCATTGCTACATACTAAATATGTGAGCTCTGGGCCTCATGGTTTCAGAGAAAAGATTTTAGAAGGTTCTCAGCTACATAGCCCTATATTAACAAATTATCCCTGGGGTGGGACAGTTGGCAGGATTTGGCATGGTTGGCAGGATTTATGCACGAGATCAGTAAACATTGCTACAAACTAAATGTTTAAGCTCTGTGCCTCATCGTAAGACAATGGGAGCAAATGCCCCTCGGGTGTGGCCAATTTGGACCCTAGAGGCATGGTTGGCAGGATTAATGTATGTGACCACTGACCATTGCTACATACTACATAATTATGTAAGCTCTGGGCCTCATGATTTCAGAGAGGAAATTTTTTGAAGGTTATTTAGCTATATAGCCCTATATAAACAAATGACCCCCTGGGATAGGGCCAGTTTGGACCCCAAGGGCATGATTGGCAGGGTTTATGTAGGGGACCACTAAACACTGCTACATACTAAATATATCAGCGCTGGGCCTCACGGTTTCAGAGAAGAATATTTTTTCAGTCTATGGGAGCTAATGACCCCTGGGGGTGGCCAGTTTGGACCACAGAGGCATGGTTGGCAGGATTTATGTACATGACCACTAACCATTGCTACATACTAAATATATATTGTAAGCTCTGGACCTCATGGTTTCAGAGTGGAAAATTTTTGAAGGTTCTTTAGCTATATAGCCCTGTATAAACCAATGGGCCCCTAGGGTTGGGCCAGTTTGGACCCCAGGGGATGGATTTGCAGGAGTGATGTAGGGGACCACTAAACATTGCTACATACTAAATATATAAGCTCTGGGCCTCATGGTTTCAGAGAAGAAGATTTTTTTTTAAGTTTTTCTCATTATAAGTCTATGGGAGCTTTATGTTGCCACGACAACCAGAGTTCCAATCTGATCTGCCCTCTAACCTTATGCAGACAATCCCCCAACCCAACAATGCTACACACAAAATTTGATCAAGATGGCGCAGATGATTTAGGAGGTATGTTTAAAGTGTGGAAGACGACAACGGACTACGGACCAAGGCTGTACTATAAGCTCACCTTGGTTTAAACATATTTTATTTCCAAAACTGCATGCACATTACAACATACATGTATAAACAAGATAGTTACACTAAGAAATAGGATCAGAACGAAAGCTGATAGCTTATATAGCTCTTCTCCTGAACATGAATAAACTGTGCACTATCAGGCAGAAGGTAAAACGGTCTGTGCAAAATGAATATACTTTTCTGGTCATGTACTTGACAGCTGAGCTAAAACCTTAAAGAACATCCCATATTTTAACATGAAATATCCAATTCCATGACCTAGATCTCAAGGTTACTGAGGGGCAAGGGTGTAAAACGTAAGACCATTATCTAGCATTATTGAAAGTATCAACTTTGGCTATCAATGGGTTAAAGAGATATGGGTGTTTTAATATAACCTATAACACCCAAAATGTGGACATGGACGCGGGTGCAAACGCGGAGGCCGACACCGGGGTGACAACAATAGCTCTTCCTGAAGGTCCTTCAGGCGAGCTAAAACAATGACTTCTTTCCAGAGGAGTGGGCGGGGTGGGGAGGTGGCTGTTAGGCGGGAAGGAGGTATAATTTGTAAATTTTGAACCAGAAAAGTAAACATTTTACCATTTGTGAACGCAAAAATGTCATGGTGGCCATCACCTAATAACCCAAAGCATGTCCAAGTTATCTGCATATTTAACCCTCCAGTGGATTACCCTTGCCACGCATGAAGTGTTTAGCCGAGCCACATAGTGCAGTCGGTAGCGCGTCTGACTCAAGAGCCAGAGTTCCTGTGTTCGATACCCGGTCCGGCTACTTACTTCCGTTTCTCCTTCTGCTGATTCAGGAAGGACAGTTGTTAGTTACTGGCGAAAGTATGTGCACTTAGTACTGCTTAACCGCATAGGAGGTCTAAGCCGGCCAAAGAATAGTGTCGTAAGGTTAACCGTCCCGATATGACCATGGCTGTTTACCGTTGACGTGAAGCAACAAAACAACACTCCCAGATGTCCCGTCATTTGATAAATAGGAGTTACATCAAGCTGTTTTCTTCTATTTTTCTGTCACAGTCTTCATTTAAAAACATTGATTCTGTTTACTGTCTTCATTACCATCCATATTGTCCATCTGAATAGAGGTTATGGTAAAAGCAAAATTTGCACTGGTGGGTGGGGTAATATACTATATGATCAACCGGTTATGCATAATGAGCAAGTTTAAAGGTAGACAAAAGCTAAAAAAAAACAGTATATAACTGTTTTATCAACGACTTCTATGAGTTTAACTTGTCCAGAAATAATGTTTAGAAGTGGCTTTCCGACCAAAAGTAGCTGTGCAGTGGCTTAAATCCTTTGAAAACAAGAAATATGAAAAAAATCAAGTTTCGCATCCTCCGATTTTGTCCTACTTTTAGTATGTTAAAAATGTAGGTATTAGCAGCTTATTACTGCAAAGAAACCTTTTGTTGCAATTTCTTTCAGGTTCCCCCACAATTTGACTGGACTAAATAACCAGATAGTCCTCTTTGTACGTGTATGTATACATATCTTCGAAAAGCCCGAGGAATACATAGGTATTCTCCATCTTACCCACGTAATTGCGCCGAATATGCCAACAAAGTCACAACAGTCCTGAAGATAGCATTGTTACCGGGTAATATGCAACAGTGTTCACGTCCCTAATATATGCAAGTAACCCATGAAATAAATGTAATCATACTATTCAGTTCTTACTAACGACTTCGTGTATATTACAGCACGTTTACATTTATAGTTTCGGATATGGTTTAGGCCAGATATGTGCCCACTTAAAATCTTCAAAACATTCATGTTTGAACACATCAAATCAGGGTGTGACTTAATATTTTACATTATTTTAAAGGCGAGGTATCCTGCCAGCCGGCTGACAGGAGACTTTTTGGTTTCCTGCCAGCCGGCTGTCACTAGATCTAAAGTCTCCTGCCCGCTGGCAGGAGACCTGAAATTCTCCTGCCAGTCAGCTATTGCAATGCTCATAAATAAATGACATCACATTCCATGGAATTCTAATCAAATGTATCTTTTATTTGATATGGCATAAAAATTATAATTACATTAGCAAAATATCTGCACAAAAACAAGAAAAAACACAAATAAGAGGGACATTCTATAAATAGATTTTCCAAGGGAAGTAACTCAAATTATACTTGGCAAGGGAACTAACTCAATGTACTACCTAGCAATTTTCACAGTTGCCTTTAGGATAAATGGTAGTTTCATATTATAAATCTATATTTCTTAGTGGGAAGAATTAGAAAAGAAACAATTTTGCCTGACTGAACAGTAAAAATACAACTATAGCGAATAGCAAGTGATGGTTGTAACCAGTATTAAATTTTGTGCATTTTTTTCTTTCAACGTATATGAAGTATGTGTTTATATGATGTACATATATTCTTTGAGCTATTTGTGTAAATGATAAATAACTTCTAGACAATAATAACAGGGATAAAGAACAAAAAAAAAGTTACATCAGATTTGCTTAATTGTTTTCTAATAGGTTCATGCTATTACCACAATTAACTTCAAACTTGATCAAATCGAAAATAAATATCTATCTGTTTAACGTTTAATACAATAAAATATAGCTGTCTTGTCTTTATGCCATATAAAATGCAATTTCTTTATCAGTATTCCAGTGGCCGGCTGGCAGGAGACCTTTAGGTCTAGCGACAGCCAGCTGGCAGGAGACCAAAAAGTCGGTTGACAGGAGACACTCTCTATTTTAAATGCCGATGTATTTCCCAAGAAAGAATGGAGCACTCTATGTACCTCACCCAACCCAGCCAACCACTAGGTTTTGTATGGCTTGAGTCTTAATGGCTAGTTCTATACAGAAAATAGTTTGTATACAGATCCTAAACAGTCCGGAAAATAACTGATAGAAATGATCAAAAGTGCAGATCCGAGGACCGACCATTTGGGCATGCCACGAGTTACTTACATCCTTTGACATGGAGTGATGATCATGAACATTTCGGAATACTTTTTCCATAAACATAAAGTGGTATACCACCAAACGTCTTTTACATGTATCCATGTGCTCGGTAGCAGCCAATCAGTATGCTTTATTTTGAGTTTAAGAATGTATTCAAGTTTTATAACCTCTGGGCCAGGTCGGTATCTTGTTCGTATGTCAGCTATTTGACAAAATTATCTCAAAGAAATTCAAGACAATCTGTCTCAGAATCATGTAATGTAACCTAATCCTCCAATGATACTAAATTAAACTTCCAGTCCTACAATACGTACCAAAACAAATGTTTTATTCCCATTTAAGAGTCATAGTAAGATTGTGATGGTATCAGTTATTTTCTCTGCAGCATGGGTGAAAGTAATAGTCTCGCTTTTGTACACTATTTTTCATTCTAGAACAGATCATTTCGTGCTATGGTAAATAGAAATCCTCGAAAAAAAATTCTTCTCTTTTCATCATCATGATGATAGTATACCCTTTAATATTTAACGCTGAAGTGACTACATCGGCAGAGTTAGCTACAAGTCTTTGGGAACAACCGGCGATGACACAATGTTCGGGTTAGTAATAAATATTTCGTATTCATCTCTCTTACTCATAAAATTATCTGCATTTGTGTGCTGTCACAATCATTATCGGGCAGTAAACTAGTAGTTGCACAATCATTTAAAAATAATAATTGTGATAATAATAATAATAATAATATTTCTGGTGTATCGTCATTATCCTCAGTCAAGTTTAAGGCTAAAGACAAGAGACTGGACATGGTTGAAAGTCTGATTATCGAGGACAGTTCAAAAATATCCTACACAGTCGAGTTTTCTGAAACATAATTTAAACCTTAAGCCAAAAATCTTCAAAACTGACAAGGAAATGTATCATCCCTAAAATATATCATCCCTAGTTACCTCATAGGTATTATTTTAAATCAGTGATTTATAATCAGAGTTATCTGAACTATTAAACATGGTTACATGGCATCTGTCAATATCCTATACCCTATCCTATACCCTTTCCTGTTTAGGGATTTCGCTGTCTTCCTCTAGAAAAGTAAATCTAACCTCTGGCCTAGATCTTTCAATTGTTTTCTGTTCGAATGTAAGAGCAACGTGTCCTGCATCTTTCACTATTTATCTACCAAATATTGTAACGCATACAAATATCTGCAGATTTATTACTTTAGGCACCACTTTACTTATTTTGCCTTTATTGCCATCTCCGTCTCTTTGTTGTTGAGATTAGTCCTTAGGTGAATCGCTTAAAACGTTCAGTTTCCTTCCCTCCGTTTCAGATATTATTTATGAGCCGCGACACGACAAAACCAACAAAGTGGTTGTGCGCCCAGCGCAGACTCAGATCAGCCTGGGCATCCGCCCAGTCTGATCAGAGTCTTCGCTGTCCGCATGTATGTAGCTTAGACCCTTAGCTAGCCTTTAAGCGCTTAGCGAAGCGTCTGTTCAGACTGGGTGGATGCCCAGGCTGATCTGAGTCTGCAATAGGCGCACAACCACTTTGTTGGTTTTCTCGTGTCGCGGCTCAATTATCTAAAATGACCTTTTCACATTCTGATTAGCTTTGTATGGCGGGATAATTTAATGAGTCTGAATGAGCATAAGGAACAAAAGAATACAGGGAAGCTAACAAGAAAATTCAGAAGGCGGTGAAGAAAGCTAAGGAGCACTGGATAGGTATTCAGAGTGAGGCGATCGAAACTTGCCTGAACAAAAACAACAGCATGAGAGCATACCAGCTGGTGAAGGATCTAACATCAGAGAAACAGGACAGAGGACAAGACTGGGAAATGTCTTATAGAAGAACAAGAGATGTCAGCAGATGGACAGAATATTGCTCCGAACTATACAACCATGAGAGTTCTGGTGACAATGCGGTTCTAGACTGCAATCATTCTCCAGAAGAAGATCGACAACCGATCCTTCGAGAGGAAGTTGAGATTGTAGTAGCAGCACTGAAATGGGGGAAGTCTGTCTGAGTTGATAATATACAAGCACGACTTATCAAGCCAATGTGGATACCATGACTTATGCTTTACCAGAGATCTATAACAGCTGTAACAGGATCTGGAGAACAGGAGAATGGCCTACTCCAAGAACTTATTCGCTGATTATTACACTTCCTAAAAGGGGCAACCAACAGCTCTTCCAGAACTACAGAATCATCAGCCTTATTAGTCATTTGAGCAAAGTCATGCTGAAAGTCATCTTGAACAGGCTTAAACCCCTAGCCGAACAGAAAATCGCTGACGAACGGGCTGGGTTCAGGGCCGGAAGTAGCACCACAGAACAGATCTTCGACCTCTGAATCCTGTGTGAAAAGTGCCTCGAACATCGATAAAAGATAGTACATGTAGTATGTCTTTATTTATTTAAAAAAAGCCTTTGACAGCGTATGGCTTGAAGCCTAATGGGTCACCCTGCGGAAGTACAATATCAGTGCAAATCTAGTTCGCGATATTGAGCAGATCTACGACAAGGCTACCAATGAAGTCCAGATGTATTGCAACACGGAATGGTTTAGAACAACAGTTGGAGTAAGACATGGATGTCACCCACCCTCTTCAACAGTTTTCTGGAACAAATCATGCTAGATGTCATAGTTGAAAGTCTCGACAAAACTGGCCAAAGTACATCAGTGTTGCGATGACCAAACTGATGACAAACAGCACCAATGACATCAAGAGGGAGATCAACGTGAAAGGGCAGAAGCTGAGTACTGTCAAAAGCTTCAAAATACCTTGCAGTATTTGTCTCAGATGATGGCTCAAAACCGGAGCTCTCCCAGGGATTGCACAAGCCCTTTCAGATATTAAAACTGAAGCCAAGTTGGAGAGACATATCTCTTGGATCAAAGATACAACTGACGCGCTCCTTTGTCATTTCCATAGTTCTGTATGCCTTTGAATTGTAGACCTTGACATCAGAGTTAGAGAAAAGAACAAAGGCCTTTGAAATGAAATGCTACCAAAGGTTATTGAGCATTTCGTACAATGATCATATAACCATTGAAGAGATTCGCAAACAGATCCGAGTAGCCTTTGGAGAATATGATGAACTCCAAGCTATGGTCAAGAACCGGAAAATAATGTAGTTTGGTCGGTTCATCCTTCATGTAAGACATCACATAAAAGTAGAATAGTCTGGGTAAACTGAGCAGAAGATTGCAGAAGATTTCTGTCATAGTCTGGGTAAATTGAACGTAAGATTGCGGAAGATTTATTTAAAAAACTGTGTCAGTTTTAGTAACAGCAGCAGAAGATATAAAAACACAAAGTCATAGTTAAGGTTAACCTAACAGAAGTTTGTATAAGATTTCTTTCACAAACTGGGTAAGCTGAACAGAAGATTTCTGTCAGAGTCCGGGTAAATTGAACGGAGGATTGCGGAAGATTTCTGTCACAGTCTGGATAAACTGAACGGAAGATTGCGGAAGATTTCTGTCATAGTCTGGGTAAATCGAACGGAAGATTGCGGAAGATTTCTTCTGAGTCCGGGTAACTCGAACGGAAGATTGCGGAAGATTTCAAACCATACCTTAGGTAAACCGAACGGAAGATTGCGGAAGATTTCTGTCATAGTCTGGGTAAATCTAACGGAAGATTGCGGAAGATTTCTTCTGAGTCCGGGTAACTCGAACGGAAGATTGCGGAAGATTTCAAACCATACCTTAGGTAAACCGAACGGAAGATTGCGGAAGATTTCAAACCATAGTTTAGGTAAATTGAACGGAGGATTGCGGAAGATTTGAAATCATAGCTTAGGTAAACTGAACGGAAGATTGCGGAAGATTTAAGACCATAGTTTAGGTAAATTGAACGGAGGATTGCGGAAGATTTCTGTCATAGCTTAGGTAAATTGAACAGATGATTGGGGAAAATTAAAAACACAGAGTCAGTTTAAGTAAAAGCAGCAGAAGATTCAAAGCACATAGTTTGGGTAAAACTAGCGGAAGACTGGGGAAGACTTCTGCTATAGTCAGGGTAAACTGAACGGAAGATTGTCAATTGATGTAAAAGCAGTGGAATTAATTTTCAGTCAGGCAATTATTAAACTTGTTGGCTCAGACAAGATGTCAAATACATCTGTATAGCAATTGCTATATACTATGACATGGTATCCGAAGCTCCATATGCAAGGGCCTGGGATCTCATAGCTGCAGGCTCCAGGGTCAAGGCTATCTTGGCAGTGCTATTCATTACTGAACCATCTTGGCGGTGGCCCCTACTCGGATTCTTTTCAATTGTAGCACTGCTTACTATCAAGCATGATCTTATCAGCTCTTTACTAATGAAACCAGACACTAGGCAACCATCATGGCAAAGGCCACTCGGACCAAGCTTCATACAGGGTCAGTGCACCAGACTGAGCCAAGACTCACCTATGGTTGGTGTGTTTTTGACACTTTGTCACCTTTATTGTAGTTCTGTAATGCTGCATACTATGACATATGGTATCCTTAGTTCCTTATGCAAGGGCCCAAAGGTCCCTGGATCACAGGGCTGAAGGCCCCTGCATCAAGGCTATCTTGGTGGTGCTGTTCATTACTGAACCATCTTGGTGGTGGCCCCTACTCGGATTCTTTTAAATTGTAGCACTGCTCACTGTAAAGCATGATTGAATAAGCTCTTTACTGATGAAACTGGACACTAGGCAAGCATCATGGCCAAGGCCTCACTGACCAAGCTTCCTACAGGGTCAGTGCACCAGATGGAGCCAAGACTCACCAATGGTTGGTGTGTTCTTGACAATTTGTCACCTTACATGTAGTTCTGTCATACAACATACTATGACATGGTATCCTTAGTTTCTTAGGCAAGGGCCCGAAGGGCCCGAGATCGCAGGGCCAAAGGCCCCTGGGTCAATGCTATCTTGGCGGTGCTGTTCATTACTGAGCCATCTTGGCGATGGCGCCTACTCGGATTCTTTTCAATTGTAGCACTGCTTACTATCAAGCCTGATCGAATCAGCTCTTTACTTTTGAAACCGGACACTAGGCAAGCATCTCGGCCGAAGGCCGCTCGGACAAAGCTTCCTACAGGGTCAGTGCACCAGATTGAGCCAAGACTCACTATGGTTAGTGTACAGGTCTCTGACAATTTGTCTCCTTAATTCTGTCATGCTACATACTACCTGCTACACACTAAGTTCCTTTTGCAAGGGTCTGAAGGGCTCGGGATCGCCGAAGGCCCCTGTGTCAAGGCTATCTTGGTGAAGCTGTTCATTACTGAACCCTCTTGGCAGTGGCATCTACTCAGATTCTTTTCAATTGTAGCACTGCTTGCTATCAAGCATGATCAAAGCAGCTCTTTACTGATGAAACTGGAGACTAGGCAACCATCATGGGCAAAGGCTGCTCGGACAAGCTCTCTACAGGGTTAGTGCTCCAGCTTGAGGCAAGGCTCGATCACCTATGGTTGGTGTGTTTTTGACAATTTGTCACCTTCCATGTAGTTCTGCCATGCTACATACTGTGACATGGTATACTGAATTCCTTGTATGCAAGGGCCTGAAGGGCTCAAGATTACACTGCCAAAGGCCCCTTTGTCAAGGCTATCTTGGCCGTGCTGTTCATTATTGAACCATCTTGGCAGTGGCGCCTACTCGAATTCTTTTCAATTGTAGCGCTGCTTACTTTCAAGCCTGATCGAATCACCTCTTTACTGACGAAACTGGACACTAGGCAAGCATCATGGCTGAAGGCCGCTCAGACCTACAGGGTCAGCTCAGCAGATGGAACCAAGACTCACCAATGGTTATCATGTTTTTGACGAGATGTCACAGCTTTAAAATATTGGATGCAGGATCACCAAACATACCAAAAATGACTCTGTATTAGGACAGTAGCATATGGGTGAAAATGTATACCTTGATAAGACTTTTTAAGACCCCTCTGATCAAGGTTTGCAATGAAATCCTCAGCTATCAGATAAAGTCACAATGTTTCATTTGAAACTTCTTTGCTCAATTTACCTTGACAAGCATCCTGGGTGAAATCTTTCACAATCTTAAGTGAGAATGACCTAGGTTATCAATTTAGATCTTCAATTCAGCTTGCCTAAGCTGTGGTTTGAAAGATTCTGGAATCCTGCATTCAATTTAAATAAACTATGATTTATAATCTTAGCTTTACCTAAGCTATGGTTTGAAAACTTCTGCAATCTTACACTCAGTTAATCTTACCAAACATCTTTCATGAGATCTTCCGCAATCTTCCATTCAGTTTACCTAAGCTATGATTTCAAATCTTCCGCAATCCTCCGTTCAATTTGCCTAAACTATGATTTGAGATCTTCCGCAATCCTCCGTTCAGTTTACCAAAGCTATGATTTCAAATCTTCCGCAATCCTCCGTTCAATTTACCTAAACTATCATTTCAAATCTTCCGCAATCCTCCGTTCAATTTACCTAAACTATGATTTCAAATCTTCCACAATCCTCCGTTCAGTTTACCTAAGCTATGATTTCAAATCTTCCGCAATCCTCCGTCCAATTTACCTAAACTATGATTTCAAATCTTCCGCAATCCTCCGTTCAATTTACCTAAACTATCATTTCAAATCTTCCGCAATCCTCCGTTCAGTTTACCTAAACTATCATTTCAAATCTTCCGCAATCCTCCGTTCAATTTACCTAAACTATGGTCTTAAATCTTCCGCAATCCTCCGTTCAATTTACCCAAACTATGATTTCAAATCTTCCGCAATCCTCCGTTCAGTTTACCTAAGCTATGATTTCAAATCTTCCGCAATCCTCCGTTCAATTTACCTAAACTATGATTTCAAATCTTCTGCAATCCTCCGTTCAATTTACCTAAACTATCATTTCAAATCTTCCGCAATCCTCCGTTCAATTTACCTAAACTATCATTTCAAATCTTCCGCAATCCTCCGTTCAATTTACCTAAACTATGATTTGAAATCTTCCTCAATCCTCCGTTCAATTTACCGAAGGTATGATTTGAGATCTTCCGCAATCCTCCGTTCAATTTACCTAAGCTATGATTTCAAATCTTCCGCAATCCTCCGTTCAATTTACCTAAACTATGATTTCAAATCTTCCGCATCCTACGTTCAATTTACCTAAACTATCATTTCAAATCTTCCGCAATCCTCCGTTCAATTTACCAAAACTATCATTTCAAATCTTCCACAATCCTCCGTTCAATTTACCTAAACTATGGTCTTAAATCTTCCGCAATCCTCCGTTCAATTTACCTTAACTATGATTTGAAATCTTCCGCAATCCTCCGTTCAATTTACCTAAGGTATGATTTGAGATATTCCGCAATCCTCCGTTCAGTTTACCTAAGCTATGATTTCAAATCTTCCGCAATCCTCTGTTCCTCTGTTCGATTTACCTAAACTATGATTTCAAATCTTCCGCAATCCTCCGTTCAATTTACCTTAACTATCATTTCAAATCTTCCGCAATCTTCCGTTCAATTTACCAAAACTTATCATTTCAAATCTTCAGTTATCCTCCGTTCAATTTACCTAAACTATGGTCTTCAATCTTCCGCAATCCTCCAGTCAATTTCCTTGGAGAGAAATTCTGCAATTTTCTGTTGAGTTTACCTGAGTTATTACTTGAACTCTCCCACAGTCTTCCATTAGATTTACTTAGATTACGTATTGGAACTTACACAATCTTCTAAGCTGTAGTTTGAAATCAGACCTAAATGAGCTTATGCTTTAGTTCTGATCCTAACGTGTAAATAATTATATCTCATCATTGCTGTAACCATGAATGTATGTTTTTGAAAATAAAATATGTTTAAACCAATTCATGCACAATCTTCCATTTATTTTACCTAAGCTATGATGGGTTGAAGTCTACAGCAATCCTCCATTTGATATACCAAAGGTATGGTTAACAATGTTTCCCTGTACTACTTGCCTGTTTAGAGTACTTCAGTTTCGTGATGTCTTACATGAAGGATCAGCCGTTTGGTCGCGTCTAAGGGTTTTCTGGTTTAGCAAAGACGATTATACAGGCCACAGTAAAAGGAAAAAGAAGAAGAGACACACAGAAGAAGAGGTGGGAAGACAATATTTAAGAGTGGGCAGGGATGGACTTTGCCAGGTCAATAGGGCAGCTTAAAACAAGACAAGGCGGAAAGGGACTGTTGCAAAGTCAACAGTGGTGCCCCAAAGACCTTGCAAGCTTATAGGATAAAACAATAAAATATCAGCGACGGGTTTGAGTCCGAGACATTGAAATTTCAGGCAAGTTTAAAACTATTAAGTCTCATGCCTACCTAAATAATCTAAAAACAAGCTTGAAACTTCCTGTCTGATATCTCAACCAATTACGGATTACTTTTTTAATAAAACGGAATAGCCGTCGAAAGCCTGAGCCTCTATAATATACTTCTAGCTAATATTCTATTGGTAGTTCTGTCTTGATAATTTCACTTGGTCTACAGTGACATTTCATGCACCTGCATGCAATTTACACGACAGGCAACAAATGAACTGGGCTGTATCACGCAATGATAGACAGAATGAGACAACTTTCGCGGCATAGTCTTGAGACAATCGATAACTAAAATAGCAAAATCACAATTAGAGAGACTTCTTGTACGATGGTAAAATGATAGTCTCTCTTCTTTTTCTAATACGCTCCAATGGAATCGGAATACTCTGGTTTAAACTTCTATCGGAATACTCTGGTTTAAACTTCTCTATGGTAGAAGCTAGAGAAAACAACTGGCAATGGAAAACGAATGCCCAGTTCAGCAGTTGCCCAGCAGGCACATGACGTCAAAATGACGTAATACTGACGTCGATGCGACGTCGTTACGTCGCATCGACGTCAGTATTACGTCATTTCAACGTCAGGTGCCTGCTGGGTTGAGGTTTGTCCGAAATTAGAAAACGAGCAGATTACACAGGTTTTAAAGTTTTAAAATGCATCAATGCAAGTTCAGTTTCTTACAACTAACCAATTGAAAAGGCATATGCTCATTGAAAAGAAAGTTTTGTTATTTTTTTATCATTTCAGTGCAAATTCGCACCATATATCGAATCTTGTATATAGTTTGAGTCTCAAAACAACTTCGCGGAGTAATCATGAAAGCCTATTTTGTTAACTGTAACCTGACAGTGCTATTTGACTATGAACAGTGCATAAGAAGTAATCTCCCTTCGTGTAAAACATGTCGCTTTCCAGCCTCCCTATAATTAGCTTTTCTATTAACATAATGCTTGTACACGAAAATGCTTTGATTTCATCGATAAACAAATAGCCAGAAGACTCAGCTTTAAGTAGAAAAGCCAATCTTCTCTGAATCAACTAATTAATAAGAAAAATATACACGTAGCAAGGCAGAATTTCCACATTCAATCAATCTGTTTTCAAGCAGCCTATTGATTATTCCCAGACACTGGAAAACAACATCGGCCTACCATACATGTATTTTAAGATGTGCTTTTTCAGAAGCATACAGTTTAACCCTGTAAAACGGGACAGACAACTTATCGCAAACCATGCAAACAGTGTAGACCCAAATCAGACTGCTCCTAGGAGCAGTCTGATAGGGGTCTTCACTGTTTATAAATCAATCTTTTTGTATAAATTGACAATTTCAGAGACAGAGATATAAGAAAAGGAGTGGCTGAAATGCCCCAATGCACAGAGACTTAACGGTAATTATTTTGTATGTTCGCGAACTCAGCGTCAGGTGTTCATGCAATCAGCTGTTTAGCTACATACACAAACAGCCGAAAAGGTAAAAACAGGGTCATGGTTAGGCATATGGAAAGAATGGTTGCTTTGGATGTCCATTAGTTTCGTGAACAATGGCTATTTCCTTCTTTTTAAAGCTTAACTTGACTAGATACAGAATGTTTTTGCATGATTTCGAAACTGGCTGACCAGTATCGTTGGTATACCATACACAGTGATACCATACAGTATATCTTATCATTGCCCTACAAAAACATACACTATGCGGTCTCTTGGAGATGCTTTACAGAATCTCCTCTACAAGATGACTCTGGTGAGATTCCAATAACATATGCTGTGAGGGAGGAAAATGAGGAAAAACTGAATTTTCGTGCCCAAATGTTTCGTTTTATCTACAGCCCTGCTGCTACACATGTATGTATTATAAATCAATAGTTTATTGGCTGCTAGCATCAATAGTACTCGGAAATTCTCTATCTTCTGAGCAATGCAATTTCAGCCATGCATCTGATAGGGGGTACATCAATGGGAAAATACATACATTATTAATTATTTTGCCTTTTTAGCTTACCGTGCGAATTATATAGTCGTCAGATTCGAATGAGTACCAATCGAAACATTTTCGCCTGAATTAGAAATAGCTCCAATGAATAAATTATCCACATTTTGCTCGTCACAGATGTTTATTTATTATAATCCAAAATGCCTGTCGGAATTATTCCATATATCCAAAACTGAAAATAGGTCGAATATAACTAAAATTATTAGTATCACTGATTCATCGGCTTGTTTCCAATGGAAAAAGAAAAACTGTGCATAAATCACCCTCGTATTGAAACCGAGGCTGACCGTCTGCTTTCACCCAATCGTCTGCTGCTGTAGCTCACGACAGCATGAGATTTCATGTATATAACATAGCAAAAGAAAATATATCTCATATCAGTGCAAACAGTAGGTTTGGATCAACCTGTGCACTTTATGCAGTCTAGCTAGACCACTTCCGCTCCCCCTTAAAATCAATGGATCTAATGGAATCTATACAGCGAACAGCTAGACTTTGATCAGCCTGTCGGCTGATATGTCATAATTGTTCGCATATTAAAAAGGTACAGATTCTCTCGATTCGAATCAATATAATTGCATACGGTCTGTTGTGGGGGAAATTCATCAATATATGTGTCCATTTGTAATAAAAGTACGGGCGCTACCGACATAAAAGATACAAATCAACGGTCGATTAATCCCATCGCACAACAATTATAGTTTGCGCTAACGAAGGTTGCACCGTGTTGATATGATGTATTGGGACTGAGTAATTGCCAAGCAGGCACATGACGTTGAAATGACGTCGTACTGACGTCGATGCGACGTAATGACGTCGCATCGACGTCAGTATGACGTCATTTCGACGTCATGTGCCCGCTGGGTGCTGTGGAGCTGTGTCAGAATTAGCAGTCTGATCAGATAGTCTGTACTACTTGCTGAATGGCAGCATTTTTTGAAAGAAAATTTCCGTTAAGTGTGAAAATAATTGAGGGGGTATTAAATTTCTCTTTTCTCCTTTTTTTTCAACGATTTTTTTCATTTCCTTTATATTTGTATGATTTTTATGCGTTTCTTCACTGCAACTGGTTAATTATCAAGGTTGATAGAATTTAAAAAAAAAATGACTTTTTCAGGTTCCCACAAATGCGCCTCGCCACACAAAGACAGGTCACCGTACATTATGGTAGCATTACCGCGCTTAGGCAAGAGCCGGGGATGGGATCAAGGGGACCTAGTATATCTGATTTCATTTCAACGTAATACAAGTTGACATTTTACTTATTCTAGCAACACATGTAAAGTTTCTTGGTTATTCTACCAAATACATGCTTGATTTGCTCGACAGCGCAACATGCCTAGAATGCCCGCGAGGACGTATGGCGTTATGTGTAGAAAGAAAGAAAGAAAGTGTTGGAGTTACATTAGCAACATATGTGTAAAGTATTATAGTTATACTTACAATATATCTAAAGTATATAACTTATGCTAGCAATAAATGTAAAGTACTTCAGCTATTCTAGCAATAAATGTAACGTATTTCAGTTATTCTAGCAATACACGCAATGCGTTCAAAATATTTGAGCAATATATACAATGTGATGTAATTTTTCCAGCAATATACGATGTATATGTAAGTATGTAAGTATTGGAGTTGTTCTAGTTGTATATGTAAAGTATGTGAGTTATTCTAGCAATATATGTAAAGTATTTTAGTTATGTAAACAATATATGTAAAGCATATAAGTTACTCTAGCAAAATATGTTTAGCATTTTAGCTATTCTAGCAATATATGTCAATTGTTTTAGTTATTCTACCAATATACGCATGTAATGCATTTTAGTGATCCTTGCTAAAGTCGTCCAAGAAAGTAAACAGGAAGTCACAACAGTTGTCCCAAGTTGTAAATAAAAGCATCGCAAACGACTGCGTGATACCCCGCCACTGCAAACCAATTTCGTCGATTTTTTGCTGATTTATTTTATAAATGTACGTGTACATGTATATGGGGCAGGGGCAGATAAGCCCCTTGGGGCCAAATTTTAATCATCTCAAGAGGCTTCCATTACGTCTATCAATAGCTGCAAGTTTCAGAAAAATCTATTTAAATCATAATTTTATATAGATTTTATCAACATTTTGTGCATATATATTGCCTGTGGGCAGGGGCAGGTTATCCACATGGGGTAAATTTTGAGCATCACAGAAAGGCTTTACTCTGATCATTTGCTGTATATTTCAGGAAGAACGCTACAAACTCTGAATTTATATAAAAAATTCTCATGATTTTATACATGTATATAGCCCCGGGGCAGATAACCCCTGAGGACAAAATTTCTATCGTAACACTTCAATCATTTTTGTGAAGTTTCACCATAATATTCCAAATAGTAAAGGAACTAGAGGTCAAAAAACATTTTTCGTAAATAGACAAGTGCCATAACTCTGTCAGAAATTATCGAAATTTGCCCATTAACAATCCCAAGCGAGACATTCTTGGTACAAATACATATGAGCCGTTCTCTGTGAAAACCGGGCTTAATGACATTACGTAATAATTACGTCGTTTAGGTTTGAAAAACGCCAAAATAACTGATTTTTCGGACCTTTCTTTATTTCCATGATAATATCTTAATCGTTGAAATATATCATAACTCTTTTGAATTCAGACAAAAATCAGTTATAAATATGACATATGTTGCCATGGTAACGCTTTATCTATGGTAACCCCGAAGCCTTGAAAACAGATAGTATACCATAAGAAAGACCTGTAATTTGTGAAAGAACGTTGAATCATACAAATTATCATGTGTGTGCTATCACATACACATTGAACAGGAGCAAACACATATTTTGTCCGAGCTATTTTGCCTAGCACGCACCAAAAGCGGCTACGATCGAACGTTATGACGTTGACGTCAAAACATACTTGCGCGACGTTAATAACGTCATATAAAGAAACTGCTCTACCTGTATGATTCTAAAGCACATATCTTCGTAGTAAATAATGGTAACCCTCTTAAATTTTCAGGAAACGTTTAGGAAAGCTATTACTTTCCAGTGATGCAGTTATCTAAATATTAACTTCTGTGTCATTAAGCCCGGTTTTCACAGAGACTGGCTCATATGCAAAATTTGAACTAAATCCTTTAATAAATACTTAAGTTATCGAACGGAAACGAAGTGCGGACGGACGGACGGACAGACACACGGACAGCCAACGTGAAAACATAATACCCCGCCACTAACGTGTGGCGGGGTATAAAAATGACAAGAAAACATAGCGGTGTATGTTTTATTGCGACACCGCTCCAAGACCATAAAATTCTAAGTATTTGGGACAGATATGTTTGGGCAAACAGTGCAGACCCAGATCAGACTGCTCCCAGGAGCAGTCTGATTAGGGCCTACACTGCATGCCATTCCATGCGCATCTGTTAGGCGCATACTTGACAAGTTCCGTTTTAAGGACATCTACTATGATCATTTCAGGTGTCCTAATTTTTTGGATTTTTGCGGTATCCGTTGAAGTTACTGCTTTTTGTGCCCTTGATAGTCTATAATAATCACAGAGTCATCAATTATTTACACAACTCCCACACCGCCCTCACTATAAACACACTTCTATTATCATGATGTTTCAGTCACTTCACCGAAATAATACAATACAATAATGTAGCACGTCATGGCGTCAAAAACCATTAATTCAACCTGGTTTCCTTTTCCTAAGTGCAAATCAAGCAAGGAAGCTACCGTTCATCTGGATTTGAGTCCCGGTAGCTCAATGTTAAGCGCTGGTCTACTGATCTGGCAGTCCCGGGTTCGATTCCCAGAGGCGGAAATCTTCTCAATCGTAAACGAGGTTCTATTGTACAAGTCTATCATTAGCACCTTCCTATCATCCTGATATGACTGAAATACTGTTGAAAAAATCCATTCATTGCTAAAACTATATCCACTGGTCACACAACGCTGACTTAATATTGAATCAACGTGGATATAACGACGTTGAATAAACGTTGTTTCAATGTTATATGCTCAGTGGGTATAGTTTAAAATGTACTGTAATTATTTGATATCCAGTCAGTAACCGAGCATAGCACACATCCATATATAAAATTTCCTCTTTTCTTTCCTCCGTTTTTTTTATTATTCTTATTTCTTTCTCTCTTTTTTTCCTCACCCATTTTTCAGTAAAAAGTGCAGTGTTTTTCCGTACGATATATATGAAAATTTAACGTTTTCGTAACTAAAGATATCGTTAGTTTTCAGCTAATGGGCCCTGACGTCAACGGGGGTTGTACAGGTATTTACAAACAGCTAGGGGTGGTGGTCGGGCGATGGTGCTGGTAATAACTTGCAGTGCCGGGGCATCCTACTACTTGGATAAAAGTAGGACAAGGGCCTACTCTGCTTGCAGCAGGTGCGGGTGGGGGTTGGGGGTTGTTTGGATATTTTATTTTTCTCGTCTATCATTTTTCTTTTTTTTTTTCTTCCCCTCTCTGGGAGGCGGCCCGATATAGACTGAAATACTGTCTCAAAGGGCTGTTAAACCCAAATCAACCAACCAACCAACCAACAAACAAACAACAGCTATCTTTGGGACAAACACCAGCTATAAAAAGTATTTTGTTGTTTAATAAGACAATTTCATCTTCTCAGCATGTTCCCCGAACTCCGAATGTGGCCGCTTGATGACTGTGTGCATCTTTGTGGTACGCACAAAACAAACTCCTGCAAATAAACAAGAAAACAAAACTCTCTAAAAATAAATTAAAAATCTATGTAGCGCACAGTGCATCAGCCCGACAGATTAAAGTTCATAATTAAGCCGTGGCACGACAAAACCAACAAAGTGGCATGTGCGCCACGCAAAGACTCAGATCAGCCTGGACATCCGCCCAGTCTGATCAGAGTCTTTGCTGTGCGTTTAAATGGTAGCTAAAGGTCTTAGCTACATCCAAGTGGACAGCTAAGACTCTGATCAGACTGGGGGAATGCCCAGGCTTATCTGAGTCTTCGCTGGGCGCACATGCCCTTTTGTTGTTTTTTGTCGAATCGCGGTCGGATTATGAATTGTATAAGTTAAAAGGGTAAATGTTTCCCATAGCCTAGTGGCCATACGGATGGTGGGTTAGATGTCCACTGTATCCTGGGCACAACATGGTACCTCTCTGGTTGTATTAGTATTTATTGGTAAACAACACACGAAAAATCACTTATACGAAATTTTATGGATGTTGTAGGTGCGAAGGGGGAAGGGGGTGGGGGCTGGGGTGCGGATGTGTGGGGGAGAAAAAGTGGTTGCCAGGTATGTCCAAAACCGTATTAGTTTAGTTCAGTTCAGTTCGATTCTCCTAACGACGTTCCCCAAGTGGCTCAGCGGTACGAATCCAAAACCGTATTATTGTTACAACGGCTATATAAATCAGAGCAGACCTGAGCCGCGACATGACAAAATGAACATAATGGCATTTGCGCCCATCAAAGACTCAGATCAGCCTGGGCATCCGCTCTGTCTGACCAGAGTCTTCGCTGTGCGCTTAAAGGGTAGCTAAGGATCTAAGCTAGCTCCGTATAGACAGTGAGGACTCTGATCAGACTGTACGGATGCCTAGGCTGATCTGAGTCTTCGCTGGATGCACATGCCACTTTGTTGGTTTTGTCGTGTCACGGCTCATTTATTATATCTTGTTGACTAACTGTGATACTCAGCAGAACTCTCATTGTTTACCGAATCCGGAGCTCAGGCGCAGTTCTCTCCAAGTGACCCTCATCGGTCCAAAATGTCTGAATTACCGTTGACGAGGTCGTAAAAATCCAAGTTATTAATGCATTCAGCCATAGTGAATATATGGTGAGTAAAGTGACAACGACTTTCCCAGCTTTATCTATCGACCAAGCCAAGCAGTTACCATGCATGCAAAAGACTCTGTCAACCAAGGCAATCGACAGCAGTATCAGCTCTGTCGACTAATGACGATGTCAATATTTGCTCGATATTTGGCTGGCGCAATTTTTATTTGGCTGGCGCAATATTTCAACTTTTATATCACAACGAGCAACAGACAGACAGACAGACAGACAGACAGACAGAGAAAGAAAAAAAATCATACTTTGATTGTTTATCCCCACTCCAAACTGAAATACCATTCAGGTGCCAGTCGTCAGGGTACGCCCAGCCGGTGATGAGGCTGCTTGTCTTGTCGTAAGTTACCGTAACTGATGTAATATTTCCGACGTTTACACGTGACGCTATCCTCTTGCTAATTATAGTGCCTTGGTTGTGAATTTCATTTTGGCTAAAATGATGAATAGAAAAGCATTTCAAAGCAAAATCAACTGGCACACGACGTCGAAACTATGTCTCTAAATGTCGCGTCAGTACTGACTGAACGGTGTCATTTTATCGCCATCTGCTCGTTAGAAAGTGTAAATGAGCCGCGACACGACAAAACCAACAAAGTGGTATGTGCGTCTAGCAAACTCAGATCAGCCTGGGCATCCGCCCAGTCTGATCAGCGTCTTCGCTGTCTGCATGGAGTATGCTTAGACCCTTAGCTACCCTTCAACTCCGATTGGACTAGGCGGATGCCCAGGCTGATCTGAGTCTCGCTGGGCACACATGCCACTTCGTTGGTTTTGTCGTGTCGCGGCTCAAATCTGCCGTTTTCGAGTTTGCTTCCCCTCTCAACCGAGGATAACTCGTAAAGAAATGAATTCGCTGATTTGAAGCAATTCTTTTCTTAAGAGCAGATATTTATCGCCAAGGGAAATCATAAAATTATTTCTCATTTATAAAAATGGCAGGACAATATGGAGGTGTTCATATGCTCCTGAACCTGATAATTTTCACAATGTGTTTTTCACATTTGAATTTGGTTTCATTCCGATGCAAGTTATGGACCCGTTCCTTTGAGCCTCTTGTGTAACAATGTTATGAGCATTAGAACAACAATTTTATTCCATTTGAAGACAGGAAGAAGGATAAACAAAATAGTCTTATATGTGCCTATACTGTTTTAACCAGTAGTAGGTTTGGCATCACAGCCAATATGTCGAAAAAGGTTTCCTCTCTATTCTAGATAGAAGGGAGGCAAGTCAAACAAGAATCAGAAATTCCATGACTTCTTGTTGATGGATGGATAGATGACCTGCGATTTAACGTCGCTTTCAATAGTATTTCAGATATTACAGGCCGATGAGCGGGTGATAAGGCAAGACTGTGTGCAATGGAAGCACTTCACGGTTGGTAAAGATTTCCGTCTCATGCATGAATCGAACCCGGACCGCTAGGTTAGCAGGCCAGCGCTTATCCCACTGAAGTATCGGGACTCCTCTTATATTGAACATGTGCTGATAAGCATCTCGAATGGTTACCAAAAAAAAAATCCAAAACAGATAAATATGGTGAAAAAAAATTATATCAACAGGTGCGGCAGCCCACCAACATACATTGAACATGTAAAATTCTTTTTTTTTCTTTTTTTCGCCGTAAAAATGGTAAAAAATAACGTGTTGATTAGCACTATTAAAGTAGTTCATAGCCCACTTAGCGCATTCTTAGGATCGTATTAACAAGATGTGGACCACCAACGACTAAATTTAATGAAAACGAACTCAAAATCACATTTGGACCGTTGAAATGAAATCTTCCGTTAAATGTTTCAATCGTCTCTTCTAATTTTCCCCATTAACACCTAACAAGTATTGGCCGGTACTAGTACGATTTACATTAGACCAACAAAATCACACCGGATAGGCGGCAATCGAAAACGCTCATGCAGTCGACGAACGCGGATCAAAAACCAATAGAAACAGAGTTTTCGATTGCAAATTGCGGCCGGTTTGCAATCGAAAACGCTGTTTCTAATAACGGTTTTTGATCCGCGTTAATCGATTATTAAGAGCGTTTTCGATTTTCGATTGCTGCCTACCCGGTGTGAAAAAGGGGCCTTAGCCAAACCGCTATCGTTACACTACCGCTACTTAGTGTAGCGGAGCAATGTACCTGATGGGTTGGGGAACATCGTTATTAGAATAAGAACAACAGAGACTATCAAAAGACTATCTAATGTTATTTATAACTTGTGTCTGATCCCACTGCTTATGTACTGGCTCAATAAAATCAGTATAATCTAAATAAGAACAACAACATCACCGAAAGGTTTTCTCAGAATACTTTGGTCAACATACTTTCGTACGATTAGAGTTGGTCATATTCCTATCTGAGTAATTACGGAATTCACGGTAATTATAAATGTCGTACCTCATTAATTGTACCGGACCGGTAGTGCCGTTCGTGCCAGTGATGGACACTGTCAGCTTGCCGTCAAAGTTGTTAGACGCCGTGATATTAAACTGGTAGTCGTACTCTGACAATATCAGAAAGAAATCAGCAATTAAGGTGGATAGGTACACTTTCCGGGACAGCAACTCTCCTGCATGTTTTCTTTCTGCATCTCTTCTCAATAGGGGTCAACTCTGAAAGGAAGTATTTGCTCCTATGGGAGCAAATTCTTTCCTTTAAGAGTAGAACCCATTTTGGATGCGCTTCGTCTAACAGGAATCACAAAAGTAGTTCCCCTTTGAAAAAAAGTTACCTTTACCAGTTTTAGTTCGACAAATGGCGGAAATACATGATGGTGAACCCTTACACCTGTACTAAATTAGGTGTGTGGTTACACTTTTATGATTTTTCTGCTATTATTACAAATGGGAACAACTTTTGTGACTTCCTGTTTGCCTCACTGGTTGACAAGGCCCTTCCAAAATTAAGTCTAGTTTTGCATTAAAGAATTTGCTCACAGAGAAGCTAAGTCTTTGTTTAATAGTTGGCCCTCATTGACAATGGGGACAGAGGCGCCTCGAAAGTTCAGTCGGTATCGAGGATTGTCTCGCAACTAGCTACATACCTCTGCCGCGCAGGTTCGATTCCTGGTCGATGCATTAGCGCTGGCAAGTACGAATGGTTGGCTTTTTCCTCAAGGCTTTTGGGTCGCGGTGGTTCACAGAGTATTTCCAAGCTCCTATACAACTGAAAAATACTGCTGGCTTTCTTCTACCACAGAACAGCCCTCTAATACAATTATCAGATTTGATCGAATCAGACTCAGAGTAGAAAGGGAGAAGAGTTCCTTCGTTAATGTACCCTTTCACCTTAAAAGCCTTTATAAAAATCGGATACACAATAACAATGATAAAATTTGAGGGTAAAAGTTGGAAAACGGTTAAAACATTAGAAAATAATCCAAACGATTAAGACAGGCAAGGTATCCTCACAGAATTTTTTCCCAGTTAGGTTCCGTGTCTGTGTTGTTGACCTAACCCTTTATAGGAAATATGTATTAACAAAAAACACTCACCACAATAGGAGGAAGAGTTCCTTGTTTCTAAGAATAGTGACCCCCGGGCGCTGAATTGATCGGCATTGTAACCCATCTGTGAGCACCCGTTGCCATAACAACGCAGACAGTTCCCTTTATGAAATTCGTCCGCACTTGTGCAAGGGTAAGCAGTAAAGGGGCAGTCAGATTTTACGGACTCGATGAAATAATAGTATGATCTTTCATGGCTACAGGCGACAGCTCCTTCAGCGGCTGTAAAGAGATGAAATAGACTTTCACCCTTATGTAGATTAGAACTGACACTAAATCAACCCAATGATGTCAAAGAACCTGAAAACATATAATTTGCACTTAAGTCTACTTTGATGACGTACGGGGAGACGCTTTGAAGTCAGCATACTGCGCTGAACCCATGAAACGCCGAATCCCTTAAGCTAAACAGATTTGGCTGCAGCATGCATTTTAATACGTCCTGGGGTCGTATTAATAAAAGCACTTAAGTTGTTGCTATGCTGTTGCTAAGGCTTAATTTCTATAAAGGAGATTTCTTTCAACTACGAAATTTGCTCTGGAGGAACAGTCTTTTTCAGACTGTTCCTTCAGAGCAAATTTCATAGTTGTAGGGAATCTCCTTTATAGAAATTCAGCCTTAGCAACAGCATAGAAACCCCTAAGTTGTTTTATAAATACGGCCCCTGGTATTCTTCTGTCTGTAACTCTGACTTGTGTGAATTTAAGGTGAATAGGTAAACATCCAAGGAAAACAACTTTCACTTCCCTAAACAAAGGAGAACTTTCAAAAAGGGTATCTACACTTAAAAGAAAAAAGGCTCAAAGAGGAGCAAACTTTTCCTTTGAAAGTTGACTCTCATTGAGAAGGGAGGCATAAACGAAAATAATAGAGTATCTCCCTTGAAAACTGTATCCATTCACGTAAACACGCTGCAAACTCGACACTGCTGTAACAGATGACGCATGTTCAGCAAAAGCACCATAAAATACCACAAATGAGCCGCGACACGAGAAAACCAACTATGTGGTCGTGCGCCCAGCGCAGACTCAGATCAGCCTGGACATCCGCCAAATTTGACCAGACTCTTCGTTAAGTGCTCAAAGTGAAGCTTATGGTCTAAGCTACATCAATGCGGACAGCGAAGACTCTGATCAGACTGGGCGGATGCCCAGGCTGATCTGAGTCTGCGCTGGGCGCACAACCACATTGTTGGTTTTGTCGTGTCGCGGCTCAAATCTAAAAAAGAGACAATATACCTATTACACTTCATTAATCTCAGCGAATAGCGCAAAATTTCAAAGGTATATCACGTTAAACCTTGTCTTTAGATGAACGAGCAATTATGCCATTTATTGCATTCCTTCTAAACGGGAGACCCAATCTTAAAGGAAAGATGGAAAGAATCCCTTCTGTAGAAGCAAATTCCATTCATTAGGACTAACTCCCGTTTTGTAAGGGCTTCTAGGTCCAGGAAAGCACATATGACATCACAAAATTAGTATCTCTCTCTAAAATGACAAGAAGCAAGGGGATGTGGATATTGGTATTTTGCGGAACGGAACGGAACAGAGAAATTCTACGGAATAAATCGCAATGTTAATTTATAAGATTGACAAGGGAGGTTATCATAGCGCTTTATTCCGTAAAATAATATGCAAATTTAGAAACCAATTTTATTACAATAATCAATAATTACTAATTGACGGTGGATGACTAAAACTATGGTTACGTACCGTTGAGCCACTTGGGTAACGTCGATACGAGAATTGAACAGAACAGAACAAAAGGAGGATTTGGACGGGCACACGGGGCCAAGTGCGTACAACTATGGTTACGTACCGCTGAGTCACTTGGGGAACGTCGTTAGGAGAATTGAACTGAACTGAACTGAAAAGGAGGATTTGGACGGACACTCGGCGCCAGGTGGGTGCAACTATGGTTACATACCGCTAAGGCACTTGCGCAACGTCGTTATGGGAATTGAAATAGAACAGATAAAAAGGAGAGGACGAAGGATAGTAGCTGTTCCGTTCCGCAAAATACCAATACCCAGAGGGACCTGTTGTTCACTATTACCATAGTAATCCAGTTTAGAAACAGCGGTCCAAAGAGTATCGCCAACTTTTCCCATAAGTCCAGCATCACATCCGGGCTGATCTTTGCCGCCATTCGGGAAAAAATCAACGTGACCCATTGGTTGTGAAGTACCAAAGCCAAGTTGAGTGATGCTTCAGAGAGAGAGAGAAAAATACTTCAGGGCATGGTATTTGTAACAGAATGTTTCTGTCTTTGACTCATGTGATATCAGCCCTTAAAGCGCTACTTTAAGACGATAATAGCTGAATTTCCAAACAGCGTGGTTCCATACGAGACGGCTCATAATGAGCCACCTCATCTGTGTCTATACTGTTTGCCCTCTAGTCTTTAAATTCTGAATATGATATGGGTTGGACGAAACATTTTTTGAAATGTTGCAGACGTAAATTTTGTCGTCTGTTTTTAGTGCTTTAATGGTTAACTTGTTGAATCTGTAAAATATAGTCTCATCAAGATCTGCACCTGTTGCAGTTCTCAGTTTGAGATCTGTTTCTATAAAAAAAACTCACTAGTCTAAATGACAAACATCTCCAAATGTTAAGACTGAGGATGAAGGGCTAAATGCGTTTAAACCTTGCAGTGTTGGTATCTTTCATGTTGGCAAATTAAGGTGTTTCTTCTGTCCGTTTTACAACGGATGGCATCTCCGAGTTCTTGTTTGTTCACTGCGCGACGAACGCCTTCAAAATAGAATTGAGCCGCGACACGAGAAAACCAACAATGTTGTAGTGCGCCCAGCGCAGACTCAGATCAGCCTGGGCATCCGCCCAGTCTGATCAGAGTCTTCGCTGTCCGCATGGAGGTAACTTTGTTCTATAGCTACCCTTTGATCACTTAACGAAGAGTCTGGTCAAGCTTGGCGAATGTCCATGATGATTTGAGTCTGCGCTGGGCGCACAACCACATTGTTGGTTTTCTCGTGTCGCGGCTCAAAAGAGTCTACTTTTATCAATAAGAGCTGACCCCCATTTGGAAGGCGTTAAATATGTAAATCGCAGATGTTTCCTCTGAAAATGTACCCATTTGTCTTAAACGCCTCCAGTCGATATTTTTTTATATAAGCAGTTATAAGTTCAGCTCTGTAGTTTGCATTTTGAATATACTTTCATGCATCTTCAGGCATTTGCATCGCTGTTGATCGATCCAACATTGGAAGAAAAATCCCTTTACCTTGATCCGTCCGTATGAATACAATCAACAAAATCAGCATCAGTTGGGTCAAGTCTAACAGCGGCGTCAGTCCCTTGAAAATACGGGTCAGCTGGGTCTAGCCCTAAAAAGTAATTCTGACAGTTAGCGACATAATATTTGTGCTAACGGGGCGAAGGCTTGGTCAGCATGACCGATTTTGTTTTTAAAAGATATTGGATCACCTTGTGCTACAGCTCGTTGCAGGAGACTGGGGTAATCCGTAAATAAAGTTTCTGGTAATTAAAATTAGTACTTTGGAAAAGCAAACAGGAAAGCAATTAATTTATTCTATCACAGTTTTCTTATACTTATACAAGTTTTCAATGTACGGATTTTTCTGTGACAATTTTTGACCGTGTGTGCGACAAAAAATTGTGTCAATATACGACAAAACCAACAAAGCGGCATGTGTGCACAACGAAGACACAGATCAGCCTGGGCATCCGCCCAGTCTGAGCAGTGTCTTCGCTTTGCGCTTAAAAGGTAGCTAAAGGTCTAAGCTACTTCCAGACTCTGGTTAGACTGGACGGATGTCAAGACTGATCTAAGTCCTCGCTGGACGCACATGCCACTTTATTTGTTTTGTCGGTTACGGCTCAAATGTTTTACAAGAAAACTGGGAAGAATTGAAACTCATACTATGATCAGAAATAGACACAATTGTTTAGCACATTCCAATGTATAAACAATATTTATACCACCCTTACCAGAAAACGCCAACTTAAGCACAAAATATTTTGCAATGATCAAGGACTACACCGATAAGAATGGTACCATAGTTTGTCCGCCTGTACGGGAAAAAAATCCACTCGCAAAAGCTCGTGGATTATCTCCTCGTACTGGCGGACAAACCATGTTATAACTATTACAAAACTAATACCCCCATTCCACTGGATGACGCTTTGACTGCGCTCTTGGCGATCATGGCGCTTCTCCAAAATTTCGAAATCGCAGCAGAAGCGTAGGTGTTTACCAAAACTTGGAACTTGTGCGCTTCCAGTACGCTGCCAGTACGCTTCTAATACGATCTCGCCACGCTAGTCACGATGCTGCCGCGATTTAGCTGCGCTTCTCCCACGCTCAACGGACTTCGAGGGCGCTTCCAATACGCTGCTACTACGGTAAAGGATAATAAGCTACGCTTGAGCTACGCTTATTACGATGCATTTGCGATCGTGCTACGACCTAAGAGCCGGAGCTGTGCTCATGCTGCGCTTGCGTTGCGCTTTGTAACCGCTTCTATGTAAATCGGCGGAGAATCGGGTCCAGCAGAAGTTAGCCACCAGCCTTCAAACAATATTGATAATATAAAAATTCCAGTGGCTATGGCCCAGCTGGCAATCATGACCTAGTGACTTCGAACAACTCGTCTTGTCCTTCTTGCTGTTCAGGCTCAACTGGGGCCTCTGCTCGGCGTTCTAAAGAGCGCCTATCTGGCTCAGTTTAGAGAGCAAGAGCCTGGCCCTCTGTCAAAATCAGATGGCGAAATCCACATCCAGGCCTGATCAGGAGACTATTTTCACGCAGCCTTTACCGCAGGAGAGGGTATTCCAACTCCTGCTCCTGGCAGCCTGCATCTTGAATGAAACGTGAGAATCGATTTATGAAACGTCGTGGAAACGCGGCATTTTCATGCCCAGATCGCCTTAAGAGCAGAGGAAACGCAGATAAAGCGTCAAGAGCGCAGCGGAAGCGTCGTGGTCGCGCATTTAATAAATAATAGAGTCGCAGCGGAAGCGGCAAGAGCGCAACGGGAGCGCAAAGAGCGTAGCAGAAGCGTAGCTGGGTCGCAGACGAATCTCACGGCGCTGTCGGCACGATCTCGCTGCGCTGGTGCTGCGTTGCTCCCGCTGCTGCTGCGTTCATGAATTTCGAGATACGTTCTTATCACGCTCTCGTTGCGCTTTGAGTCCACGGCGCTTCCGCTACGTAAATTTTGAGCAGAGTCAAAACAAGCGCCGTGACTTGGCCATCATGCCGCTTCTGATACGCTTTCACTGCGACCTAGAAGCTTCTCCTGCGCTGCTGCCGCTTCTGCTACGATTCATGGCGCTTTGTCCAAAATTTCGGAGCGCAGTGGAAGCGCCGTCCAGTGGAATGGGGGTATAACAAAAAGCTCACAATGAGAACAAAACACACACCCGTGATTCTTGGTAAATGTGAAATTCGTTCGCCAGCATATCCAGCCACGTGGGCTCCTAAACTATGTCCTATAATATGGAAGGATCCCACAGTTGCACCAGTCGAGTTCATAAGCACCGTAATAAGCTGGGCAATCTGGGCACCGACTACTCTTGTGTTTGCTGTCGCTTGGCCATATGGAAGTGCCGCTCCTTTCTGCCAGTCAACAACTATCACATTCATATCTGCCTGTAATGATAAACATAATGTAAAAATAATGCGGATAGCTGGTTTAACAATATTAAGCCACGACACGACAAAACCAACAAAGCGGCATGTGTGACCCGCAAAGACTTCGATCAGCCTCTGGACATCCGCCCAGTCTGATCAAAGTCTTTGCTGTCGGCATGGAGGAATCTGAGACCCTAAGCTACCTTTAGGAGAACAACACAGACTCTGATCAGACTGGACGGATGTCCAGGCTGATCAAAGTCTTTGCGTGGCGCACATGCCACTTTGTTAGTTAAATTGTCGTATCGCCCTCTCAATTATTGTTTTCATGAACTGTCTCAGAGAATACATGTATACATACAAGTATATTCATTTATCAAGATTTGCTAATGTATGTCATCTCATGCATCAATCAAGTTTCAACGTACACATGGTATAAGGTTTAGACAGAATATGTTACTATACGTGAAAGAAAAACATTACCATTTAAATGGTAATGTTTTTCTTTCACGTATAGTAACATATCCTGTAAATAGTGGCAAGAAAGAAAGAAAGAAAGAAAGGTTTAGACGTCAGTACGATGCCATTTCGACGTCATTTGCGCTCATTGAGATATACTGGACAAAAAAAGTTAAGGATCATACATTAGCCTGAAATTTAAATATTGAAAAACGTAATTTTTAAAAAACCATTTTCTTCTGTTGAATACATCTAACAATGCTGCATAAGATTGTATGACACATATTGGAATCTGATCACGTTACACACCAGCAGAAACGAATAGACAGGCATACCCCTAAAATCAAAGTGAAAACTGGCATTAACACAAAATTGAATGTCCATTATTTTGGGCTTTATCTATGCAAACTCATTTTCTGTTGTCAGTGTGACCTCCAAGGGCCTAAATAACTGCATAACAGCAACTCGGTGTGCTTCTGGCAAATCCCTAGAGGTCCATTTAGGGACTCATTTGCCATTTTTCAAGAAAGGCCTGAATGAGCTCTCTTTGAGTTTCAGGAAGCCTCTCGTGATCAGGATTGGCGGTTTAACATGTCCAAAGAATGCTCAACCGGATTTAAAACTTGTGATCAAATTGACATGTCAATGCGGGCGATTGTTTCTGTCGCTAGGTACTGATCCACCACATTTGCCTTGTGACTCGATGATGTCATTGCCAAAGGCTTCAGCAAACGGTCTCATAATTGGATAAACATGTCATTCCTAACTCGAACACCAATCAGAGCGCCTCTGTCTGGCATGCGCAAGCTGCAAATCAAGATGCCGGACCATCCATCATCCACCCTTCTCGAGACATGTCATATTCCGCTATACAATTTAATTCATAGTCTACACGACGTGTACCTGGTAGGCGTCACACCCTTCTCCCATCATCGTGGATATCTACATACAAATCTGGACGCATCTGTGAAAAGAACATAGGCCCAATGACCCAGCTGCCAATTCGTGTTACTGTTTGCCGACTGTCGCCTCGCATTTCTTTGGAATCGCATCAGTCCTGGCCTCATTACCAGAATGCAAGGGCGCAAATTAGCTGTGTAATGTATGTTTCTAATCGTTTTCGCTTAAACTGGCCGATTAAATTATTTAATGGACAAAAATGTGCGTCCTCACAGTGTTATTAAGATGCACCAGTAGCTTGGCACAGAGACTATCACCCGTATGGACAAGTCTAGTTGATAACAAGTTTAAAATCAGATTGAACATGCTTGACAGATGTTACAACAAACCAATTCTAATTACCAGAGGCTTCAGGGAACTCCTGGAGAGCCTCTTCAGGCCTTTCATCAAAAAATGCAAAAAAGTCCCAAATGAGCCCTTAGCGCTTTACCAAATGGACACCGAGTAGCTGTCATGTAGATATTTAGACCCCCAGAGATATCGATGAGCACTGGCAATGGTTTTGCATGGATAAATTCAAGAACCACGGACATTCAATTTTGTGGTGATACCCATTTTCACTTCAATTTTAGGGGTAGTTTTTTTTTATTCATTTCTACTGGCGTGTCACGTGACCCGATTCCAATATTTTTCAAGCAGTTCTGTTAAGCTTTGAAAGCTGTACTGAACAGAATAAAATTATTTTTTGATAAATTTATTTTTCATGATTTAAGCTACAGTCAAATATTTGATCCCTAACTTTTTTTTGTCCAGTATATGAACCTCCGCAGATCCGCTAACTGACCAGTCTTCATTTTTCACTTTGTAGACTCCCCTGGAATCGTATGCAAAAAGGGAAGACTCTGATCGAGCTGCGTGAGTACGCAGGCTGATTTTCATTCATTTCCGCGCGTGCAATAAGATCCAGTTTCATGCGATGTCAATCTTTTTGATAATTGAGTACTGTTACCTTTTTCAAGAGTTCGCTCTTCAGCGTCTGGACCCATTGCCTGTGTCCATTGTGGGTGAAACCATGGACAATAAACTTGGTGGGCCGGCCACTGTTAAAGTTGGAACCAGTAATAGATGGGACGTAACTGGCGAACAGAACTTCTTCATCGGCGATGGCTGGGCTGGCTCTGTTTAGAAAAAGAAAAGCCAAGTTAGGTAACAAAAGATGTAAGCAAACTCGAGACAAACAGGCCCCGAGGTTATAAAACTTTCTTCATGCTCAACTCAGCTGAGCATGAAATATTTTCTGCTCATAAATTTTAAAATGCCAACAATTGTTGGCATTTTAATATTTATGAGTAGAAAAAATAACCTTCTTGGCTTATCTGATCCTGAAAAATGCTAAATTTCTTGGTATTTTTATATAAATGGGCATTTTAAATTTCATGCTCAGCTGAGTTTAGCATGAAAAAAGTTTTATAACCTCGGGGCCAGTCTGCTTGAGCTGAATTATATGCATATAATTTCATAGCCTGAAAATGCGATTGAAACCGAAAGAGCGAATTCTGTTATTCAAACGAATGTTCTGAATTAACATGATTAAATTAAATCTGATTAGCCGAGAGTGGACAGAAATCACCTTAACGCGGAAACATGGAATCTGTAGGCTTCTTTTCTTAGCGGCAGTTTCTTAAAAAGACGATAGAGTTGAAATTTTAAGAAAAGAAATTATAACGAATAGTATTATTACTATTATTGTGAGCTTTCCTCAATTTGTGAGTGATTCGCCGGTACTTACAATCGAAAATATTCACAATAGTTAAGCAAAATTCATTTCTATACACATGTTCGTGAAGTTGGCTGCCAGTTGCCAGTTGCCATTTGCCTATTCAATCGGCAATTGGCAAACGGCAGCTAACTTCACATTCTAGATGCCAATTCGCCAATTCTAGCGAATTGGCAACAGGCAAATGGCAGCTAGATGCCAATTCGATTTGAGATGCTTTTACAGCTGAATAGGTAACTGGCAAACGGCAGCTACATGCCAATTCGCAATAAAGGGAATTGGCAACTGGCAACAGGCAGCCAAATGCCAATTCGACTCGATAGGGTTTTAGAGCATATCAGGTGAATAGGCAACTGACAAACGGCATCAAAATGCCTAGTCGATTGGCAACTGGCAGCCAGATGCCAATTCGCAAATTCTAGTGAACTGTCAACTGGCAACTGGCAGCCTGATGCCAATTCTATTTGCGAGGGCTTATGCATATTAAAGCTAAATAGGAAACCGGCAAACGACATGCAGATGCGACTTCGCAAATTCTTGTGAACTGGCAACTGGCACTTGGCAGTCAGATGCCAATCCGATTTCAGAGGGTTTCAGATGATTAAAGCTACATAGGAAACCGGCAAATGGCAGCCAGGTGCCAGTTCGCTAATTCTCCTGAACTGGCAACTGGAAACTGGCTGTCAGATGCCAATTCGAGTTGAGAGGGTTTAAGATGATTAAAGCTACATAGGAAACATGAAAACGACAGCCCGATGCCAGTTGGAAATGTTTTATGAATTGCCAACTGGCAAATGGCAGCCAGATGCCAATTCGAAAACTAAATAGGAAACTTGCAATCGACATCCAGATGCCAATTCACAAATTCTTGTGAACTGGCAATCGGCAACTGGCAATCAGATGCCAATTCGACTTGAGAGTGTTTCGACTTAAACTGAATAGGATAGCGACAAACGACATCAGGATAGCAATTCGCAAATTCTTGTGAACTGGCAACTGGCAACTGGCAGTCAGTTGCCAATTCGATTTAAGACGCTTTCAGACGATTAAAGCTACATAGAAACGGCAATGGCAGCCAGATGCCAGTTCACCAATTCTACGGAACTGCCAGCTGGCAGGCTGATACCAATTCGATTTGAGAGGCTGTAAGACAATTTTAAAAAACCATGTCGGAAATCGGCAAACGGCAGCCAGAAGCCAATTCGCTAATCCTTGAGAGTTGGCTACTGGCAGCCAGATGCCAATTCGATTTGAGAGGTTTTAAGACGATTACAGCTACATAGGAAACCGGTAAACGCAGCCAGACGCCAATTCGAAAAAAATTCTGAATTGTAAACTGGCAACTGGCAGACAGATGCCTATGGGATTTGAGAGTTTAGACGATTTAAACTAAACAAGAAATCATAAAACGACACCCAGATGCCTATTTGCAAATTCATGTGAACTGGAAACAGGCAACTGGCAGTCAGATGCCAATTCGATCTGAGACAGTTTCAGACGATCAAAGCTACATCGTAAACCGGCAAACGGCAGCCAGATGCCAATTTCCCCAAAATCTACTGAACTGGCAACTGGTAGCCGGATGCCAATTCGATTTTAGAGTGTTAAAATCGATAAAAGGTACATACTAAACCGGTAAACGGCAGCCAGATGCCAATTAGAAAATTTTTATGAATTGTCAACTGGCAACTGGCAGCTAGATGCCAGTTCGAGCTGAGAGTGTTTAAGACAATTAAAGCTAAATAGATAACCGGCAAATGATATCCAGATGCCTATTCGAAAAGTCTTGTGAACTGGCAACTGGCAACTGGCAGTCAGATGCCAGTTCGAGCTGAGAGTGTTTAAGACAATTAAAGCTAAATAGGTAACCGGCAAATAATATCCAGATACCTATTCGAAAAGTCTTGTGAACTGGCAACTGGCAACTGGCAGTCAGATGCAAATTCGATTTGAGAGGGTTTCAGACGATTAAAGCTACACAGGAAACCGGCAAACGCCAGCCAGATGCCAATTCGCTAATTCTACTGAACTGGCAACTGCCAGCGAGATGCCAATTCGATTTGTGAGTGTTAAAGACGATTAAAGCTACATAGGAAATCGGTAAACTGCAGCCTGATGCCAATTCGAATTTTTTATGAATTGCCAACTGGCAACTGGCAGCCAGATTCCGATTTGATCTTGGGTTTATGCCGATGAAAGCTATATAGGAAATCGGCAAACGACAACCAGATGCCAATTAGCAAATTCCTGTGAGCTGGCAACTGGCAGCCAGATGCCAATTCGATTTGAGACGGTTTCAGATGATAAAAGCTACATCGGAAACCGGAAAACGGCACCCAGATGCCAATTCGCTAATTCTACTGAACTGGCAACTGCCAACTGGCAGTAGATGCAAATTCGATTCATGAGTGTTCAAGACAATTGAAGCAATGTAGGAAACACGCAAACGGAAGCCAGATGCCAATTCGCTAATGCTTGCGAATTGGCAAATGGTAACTTGCAGCCAGATGCCAATTCGATTTGAGAAGATTTAAGACGATTAAAGAAAAATAAGAAACCGGCAAACGGCAGCCAGATACCAATTCGATTTGAGAGTGTTTAAGACGATTAAAGCTACATAGGAAATCGGTAAACGGCAGCCAGATGCCAATTCGATTTGAGAGTGTTTAAGACGATTAAAGCTACATAGGAAATCGGTAAACGGCAGCCAGATGCCAATTCGAATTTTTTATGAATTGGCAACTGGCAACTGGCGGCCAGATGCAGATTAGATCTGAGAGGGTGAATGCCGGTTAAAGCTTAATAGGATACCGGCAAACTACATCTAGATGCCAATTCGCTAATTCTTGTGAACTGGCAACTGGCAGTCAGATGCCAATTCGATTTGCTAGGGAATCAGACGATTTAAGCTTCATAGGAAACCGGCAAACGCCAGTCAGATGCAAGTTCGGTAATTCTCCTGAACTGGCAACTGGCAGTCAGATGCCAATTCGATTTGAGAGTGTTAAAGACAATTAAAGCCATGTAGGAAATCAGCAAACGTCAGCCATAATGCAAATTCGAAAATTTTTGCGAATAGGCAACTGGCAACTGTCAGCCATATGCCAATTTAATTTGAGAGTGTTTATGCCGATTAAAGCTAGATAGGAAACCGGCAAACGACATCCAGATGCGAATTCACAAATTCTTGTGAACTGGCAACTGGCAGTCAGTTGCCAATTCGATTTGATACGGTTTCAGCAATAAAAGATACATATAGAACCGATACACGGCAGCCAGATGCCAATTCCAAATTTTTTATGAATTGTCTACTGGTAACTGGCAGCCAGATGTCAATTCGAATTTAGAGTGCTAAGACGATAAAAGCTAAATAGGAAACCTGCAAACGACATCCAGATGCCAATTCGGAAATTCTTGTGAACTAGCTATTGGCAACTGGCAGTCAGATGCCAATTCGACTTGAGAGTGTTTAAGACGATCTAAACTGAATAGGAAACCGACAAACGACATCCAGATGCCAATTCGCAAATCCTTTGAGCTGGCAACTGGCAGTCAGATGCCAATTGGATTTGAGACGCTTTCAGACGTTTAAAGCTGCATAGCCAACCGGCAAACGGCAGCCAGATGCCAATTTACCAATTCTATTCAACTGCCAACTGGCAGCCAGATGCCAATTTGCTAATTCTCCTGAACTGGCAACTGACAGTCAGATGCCAATTCGATTCATGAGTGTTTAAGACAATTTAAATCATGTAGGAAACCGGCATACGGAACCAGATGCCAATTCGCTAATGCTTGCGAATTCGCTAATGCTTGCCAAGTTGAAAATTTTTATGAATTGGCAACTGGCAACTGGCAGCCAGATGGCAATTCGATTTGAGAGTGTTAAAGACGATTAAAGCTGCATAGGAAATCGGTAAACGGCAGCCAGATGCCATTTCAAGATTCTTTATTATTGTCAACTGGCAACTGGCAGCCAGATGCCGATTTGATTTAAGAGGTAAATGCCGGTTAAAGCTAAATACCGGCAAACGACATCCAGATTCCAATTCGATTTGATAGGGAATCAGACGAACTGAACTGGCAACTGGCAATTGGCAGTCAGATGCCAATTCGATTTGAGAGTGTTAAAGACAATAAAGCCAGGTAGGAAATCGGCAAACGGCAGCCAGATGCCAATTCGAAAATTTTCGCGAATTGGCAACTGGCAACTGCCAGCCAGATTCGATTTGAGAGGGTCTATGCCGATTAAAGCTAGATAGGAAACTGGCAAACGGCAGTCAGATGTAAATTCGTATATTCTCCTGAACTGGCAACTGGCAACTGGCAGTCAGATGCCAATTCGGTTTGTGATTGTTAAAGACAATTAAAGCCATGTAAGAAATCGGCGGCAAACAGCAGCCAGATGCCAATTCGAAATTTTTTGCAAAACTGACAGCCAGATGCCAATTCGATTTGAGAGGGTTTATGCCGATTAAAGCTAAATAGGAAACCGGCATACGACACCCAGATGCAAATTCGCAAATTCTTGTGAACTGGCAACTGACAACTGGTGGTCAGATGCCACTTCGATTTGATACGGTTTCAGACGAATAATGCTTCATATGGAACCGGTAAACGGCAGCCAGATGCCATTTGCCAATTCGCTAATTTTTGCGAATTGGCATCGGACTGCCGTTTGCCGGTTTCCTACATGGCCTTTAAACACTCATGAATCGAATAGGCATCTGTCTACCAGTTGCCAGTTCAGGAGAATTAGCGAATTGGCATCTAGCTGCCATTTATCGGTTTCCTGTGTAGCTTCAATCGACTGAAACCGTCTCAAATCGAATTGACATCTGACTGCTAGTTGCCATTTCACACGAATTTGCGAATTGGCATCTGGATGTCGATTGTTGATTTCCTATTTAGTTTAAAACGTCGTAAACACTCTCAAATCGAACTGGCATCTGTCTGCCATTTGCCAGTTTACAATTCATAAAAAGTTTTGAATTGGCATCTAGCTGCCGTTCACCGGTTTGCTATGTAGCTGAAACCGTCTTAAAACCTCTCTAATCGAATTTGCATCTGGCTGCCAGTTGCCAGTTGCCAATTCACAAGAATTAGCAAACTGGCGTCTGGCTGCCTTTTGTGGGATACCTATTTAGCTTGAATCGTCTTAAACCCTCACAAATCAAAGTGGCATCTGACTGCCAGTTGCCAGTTCCCAGTTCACAAGAATTTGCGAATTCGTATCTGGATGTCGTTTACCGGTTTCCTATTTAGCTTTAATCGGCATAAACCTTCTCAAATCAAAATGGCATGTGGCTGCCATTTGCCAGTAACCAATTCGCAAAAAATAGCGAATTGGAATCTGACTGCCGTTTGCCGATTTCTTACAGGGCTTTAATTGTCTTAAACCCTCTTAAATCGAATTGGCGTCTGACTTCCAGTTGCCAGTACAGGAGAGTAAGCTCATTTGCATCTGACTGCCGTTTGCCTTTTTCCGAAGTAGCTTTAATCGTCTGAAACCGTCTCAAATCGAATTGGCATCTGACTGTCAGTTACCAGTTGCCAGTTCACTCGAATTAACGAATTGGCATCTGGATGTCATTGACGGTATCCTTTTTAGCTTTCACCGGCATTAACCCTCTAAAATCGAATTGGCATCTGGCTGCCGTTTACCCGTTTCCTATGTAGCTTCAATCGTCTTTAACACTCTAAAATCGAATTGGCATCTGGCTGCTAGTTGCCAGTAGACAATTCATTTAAAAAAATCAAATTGGCATCTGGCTGCCGTTTCCCGAATTCCTGTGTTGTTTTAATCGTCTTAAACGCTCTCAAATCGAATTGACATCTGGCTGCCAGTTGCCAGTTAGCAATTCGCAAAAATATTCGAATTGGCATCTGGCTTCCGTTTGCCGGTTTCCTACATGGCTTTAATTGTCTTAAGCACACATGAATCGAATTGGCATCTGAATGCCAGTTGCTAGTTGCGAGTTCAGGAGAATTAGCGAATTGGCATCTGGCTGCCGTTTGTCAGTTTCCTACATTGCTTTAATCATCTAAAACCCTCTCAAATCAAACTGGCTTCTGACTGCCAGTTGCCAGTTGCGAGTTCAAGAGAATAAGCGAACTGGCATCTGGCTACCGTTTGCCGGTTTCCTTTGTAGTTTTAATCATCTGAAACCCTCTGAATCGTATTGGCATCTCGATTCCAGTTAACCGTTGCCAGTTTAGAAGAAATAGCGAATTGGCATCTGGCTGCCGTTTGCCGGTTTTCTATGTAGCCTTAATCGCCAGAAACCGTCTCAATTCGAATTGGCATCTGACTCCCAGTTGCCAGTTGCCAATCAATAAAAATTTTGAAATTGGCATCTGGCTGCCATTTGCCGGTTTCCTATGTTGCTTTAATCGTCTTAAACCTTCTGAAATCGAATTGGCGTCTGGCTGCAAGTTGCCAATTCGCAAGCATTATCGAATTCACAAACATAAGCGAATTGGCATCTGACTTCCGTTGGCCGGTTTCCTACATGGCTTAACTTGTCTTAAACACTTTTGAATCAAATTGCCATCTGACTGCAAGTTGCCAGTTCAGGCGAATTAGCGAATTGGAATCTGGGTGCCGTTTTCCGGTTTCCTATATAGCTTTAATCATCTGAAACCGTCTCAAATCGAAATGGCATCTGACTGCCTGTTGCCAGTTCACAAGGATTTGCAAATTGACATCTCAATGCCGTTAGCCGGTTTCCTATATAGCTTTATCGGCATAATATAGGCATCTGGCTGCCATTTGCCAGTTGACAATTCATAAAAATTTTCGAATTGGCATCTGGCTGCCGTTTACCGGTTTCTTCTATATCTTTAATAGACTTAAAAACTCTCAAATCGAATTGGCATCTCGCTGCCAGTTGACAGTGGCCAGTTCAGTGGAATTAGGGAATAGGCATGTGGCTGCCGTTTGCCGGTTTCCTATGTGGCTTTAATCGTCTGAAACCGTCTCAAATCGAAATGGCATCTGACTGCCAGTTGCCAGTTGCCAGTTCATAAAAAAAATTTCGAATTGGCATCTGGCTGTCATTGACCGGTTTCCTTTGTATCTTTAATCGATTTAAACATTTCAAATCGAATTGGCATCTGGCTGCCAGTTGCCAATTGCCAATACATAAAAATTTTGGAAGTGGCATCTGACTGCCATTAGTCGGTTTCCTATGTTGCTTTAATATTCATAAACCCTCTCAAATCGAATTGGCATCTGGCTGCAAGTGGCCAGTTGGCAATTCGCAAGCATTAGCAAATTCGCAAGCATAAGCGTATTGGCATCTAACTTCCGTTTGCCGGTTTCCTACATGGCTTAAATTGTCTTAAAACCTCATGAATCGAATTGACATCTGACTGCCTGTTGCTAGTTGCCAGTTCAGGAGAATTAGCGAATTGGCATCTGGCTGCCGTTTTCCGGTTTCCTGTGTAGCTTTAATCATCTGATACCGTCTCAAATCGAATTGCCATCTGACTGCCAGTTGCCAGTTCACAAGAATTCGCAAATTGGCATCTGGATGTCGTTTTCCGGTTTCCCATAAAGTTTAAATTAGCATTTACCCTCTCAAATCGAATTGTCACCTGGCTGCCAGTTGCCAGTTGACAGTTCATATTTTTTTTTGCGAATTGGCATCTGGCTGCCGTTTACCGGTTTCCTACGTAGCTTTAATCGTCTTAAACACTCTCAAATCGAATTGGCATTTCGCTGGCAATTACCAGTTGCCAGTTGAATAGAATTAGCGAATTGTCAACTGGCTGCCGTTTGCCGGTTTCCTATGTAGCTTTAATCGTGTGAAACCGTCTCAAATCGAAATGGCATCTGACTGCCAGTTGCCAGTTCACAAGACTTTTCGAAAAGACATCTGGATATCATTTGCCGGTTACCTATTTAGCTTTTATCGTCATAAACACTCTCAGCTCGAATTGGCATCTATCTGCCAGTTGCCAGTTGACAATTAAAAATTCATAAATATTTTCGAATTGGCATCTGGCTGCCGGTTTCGTATGTACCTTTAATCGATTTAAACACACTCAAATAGAATTGGCATGTAGCTGCCAGTTAGCATTTGCCAGTTCAGTAGAATTAGAATTAACGAATTGGCATCTGGCTGCCGTTTGCCGATTTCGTATGTAGCTTTAATCGTCTGAAACCGTCTCAAGTCGAATTGAGATCTGACTGCCAGTTGCCAGTTCACAAGAATTTTCGAATAGGCATCGGGATGTCGTTTTATGATTTCCTATTTAGTTTATATCGTCTTAAACACTCTCAAATCGAATAGGCATCTGTCTGCCAGTTGCCAGTTTACAATTCATAAAAATTTTCGAATTGGCATCTGGCTGCCGTTTACCGGTTTCCTGTGCAGCTGTAATCGTCTTAAAACCTCTCTAATCGAATTGGCATCTGGCTGCCAGTTGCCAATTTCACGAGAATTAGCGAAGTGGCATTCCGTTGTGTTTTGCCGGATACCTATTTAGCTTGAATCGTCTTAAACCCTCTTAAATCGAATTGGCATCTGACTGCCAGTTGCCAGTTCACACGAAATAGCGAATTGGCATCTGGCTGCCGTTCCCGATTTGCGACATGGTTTTAATTCTCTTAAACACTCTCAAATCGTATTGTCATTTGGCTGCCAGTTGGCAGTTCAGTTGAAATGGTGAATTGGCTTCAGGATGCCGTTTGCCGGTTTCCTATGTAGCTTTAATCGTCTGAAAGCGTCTCAAAATCGAATTGGCATCTGACTGCCATTTGCCAGTTGCCAGTTCACAAGAATTGGCGAATTGGCATCTGGATGTCGTTTGTCGGTTTCCTGTATAGCTTAAATCGTCTTACACACTCTCAAGTCGAATTGGCATCTGACTGCCAGCTGCCAATTGCCAGTTCTCAAGAATTTGCTAACTGGCATCTGGATGTCGTTTGCAGGTTTCCTATTTACATTTTATCGTCTTAGACACTCTCAAATCGAATTGGCATCTGGTTGCCAGTTGCCAGTTGACAATTCATGTAAAAATTTGAATTGGCATCTGGCTGCCGTTTACCGGTTCCATATGTATCTTTAATCGTTTGAAACCGTCTCGCTGCCAGTTGCCAGTTGCCAGTTCACATGAATTAGCGAATTGGCATCTGGATGTCGTTTGTCGGTTTCCTATTCAGTTTAAATCGTCCTAAACCCTCTCAAATCGAATTGTCACCTGGCTGCCAGTTGCCAGTTGCAAATACATAAGAACTTGCGATTTGGCATCCGGCTGCCGTTTGCCGGCTTCCTTTGTACCTTTAATCGTCTTAAACCATCGGAAATCGAATTGGCATCTGTCTGCCAGTTGCCAGTTGCCATACCGCAAGAATTTTCGAATTGTCATCTGGATGTCATTTGCCGGTTTCCTATTTAGCTTTAATCGTCTTAATCCCTTTCGAATCGAATTGGCATCTGTCTGCCAGTTGCCAGTTCAGAATTAGCGAATTGTCATGTGGCTGCCGTTTGCCGGTTTCCTATGTTGCTTTAATCGTCTTAAACCCTCTCAAATCGAATTGGCACGTGGCTGCCAGTTGCCAGTTGCCAATTCACAGGAATTTGCGAATTGGCATCTTGCTGACAGTTGCCAATTGACTAGATTCTGCGAATTGGCATCTTGATGCAGTTTGCCAGTTGCCTTATCACCTGATATACTCTAAAACGCTATCGATTCGAACTGGCATCTGGCTGCCTGTTGTCAGTTGCCAATTCACTTGAATTTGCGAATTGGCATGTGGCTGCCGTTTGCCAGTTACCTATTCAGCTGTAAAAGCATCTCAAATCGAATTGGCATCTAGTTGCCAGTTACCTGTTGCCAATTCGCGAGAATTGGAATCTAGAATGTGAAGTTAGCTGCCATTTGCCAATTGCCGATTGAATAGGCAAATGGCAACTGGCAGCCAACTTCACGAACATTCTATACACAGTAGTTTTATCCAGAATCATGAGAAAGATATATGTACTGTTATGCTGCGATATATATGCTGTTAAAATACAGCTAATTGAGAGGAGTTTAGCTCCGCCGTTCAAACGATGTGCCCTTAACAGAGCGAGCCTCTAACAACTTACTGTCCATGTGACGAAAAGTTACTCCTTGTGTACAGCTGAAATTGGGTATAGTTGTGTAGTGTCTTTTTCGTATTACTCTCCTTGTATACAACAGTCATTCGGTTGATGCTTTGTTTTCAACAGACTTTCCGTGACACCCACCTTGTGTAAAACAAAATATATATGGTTTGCAGTTGCAATTATATTTCCGTACCACTCACCTTGTGTACAACAGAAATTTGGTTTGCAGCTGTGCAGGTGAATGTGGCGCGAGTGACAGGAGGCGGTGGGTACTGAGGAAAGGAGGTCCTGAATTAAAACATCCCAAGTCTCCGTAACAAACGTTATGAGGTAGTATGCCGGAAAGGAGGAAGTCGCCTGAAAGAAACAATTGTATCCATATAAATCTGTACACTTCAGGGCGGGTGGGAGAGTGGGTGGGGGTCAAACTGAAACCTTGCCCTTATCGACAGGGGTTTACTCTTCATGGAAATAATTTGTAGGTTTCTCCTTTTAAAGGAAGAATTTGCTCCTCTAGGAGATCAAGACTAAAGGTCAGAAGCTTGGAACTGTTACAAGCTTCAAGTACCTTGGATCAAATGTCTCAGATGGTGGATCAAAATCAGAGGTTCTCTAAAGAATCGCACAAGGCACGCTAGCTCTGACAAAGCTGAAGCCAATAATGGAAGATAACATAATTCTGTCTTGGGTCAAAGGTGAAACTGTTGCGCTCCCTTGCCATATCCATATATATATCTGTATGCCTGTGAATCGTGGACCTTGACGGCAGATGTGAAAAAAGAACGCAGTCCTGTGGGATGAAATGGTACCGAAGGTTACTGGACATCTCATACAAGGACCATGTCACTAATGAGTATGAGAATATGACGAACTCCTGATCTTGGAAAAAAATGGAAACTGAAGTGGTTTGGCCACGTCTCAAGGTCTTCTGGCTGAGCAAAGACGATTCTGCGGGGAAAAAAGGAGAAGACAGAAAAAGAGGTGGGAAGACAATATTATATAAGGAGTGGACTTTGCTAGCTAGGGCAGCTGACGACGGGACTATGTGGGAAAGGATTGATGTAAAGTCATCTGTGGTGTGCCGAGTTCGTAAGGTTATGGTATAGACTAGTCTAGGGAGCAAATACGTTCTTTTAAGAGTACACAGGGTATAATCGATTCCGCCAATTTTTGCTTCCTGCAGAGACTGTCCGTCATATTTGGCTTCCGCCGAGACTGTCCGCGAACTCTTGCTTCCTGCAGACTACTGTCCTCGAATAATGGCTTCCTGCCGAGACTGTCCGCGTGACTCTGCTTCCTGCCGAGAGCCTCGGCAGGAAGCAGAATCACGCGGACAGTCTCTGCAGGAAGCCATTTATCATGTACAGTAGTCTCGGCAGGAAGCGAAAATTAGCGGAATCGATTATACCCTGTGAGAGTAGACCCTTTTTGGAAGAGATTCATTGTACGCAGAAGCAAACAGTACGAGTACTTCACAAACGTTGTCTCCTTCAGTAAAAATGACGGAAAACTGTGGCAGTGTACTCATGCACTTTAAGTAACGATAACAATACGATCATTAAATTTGAGCCGCGACACGAGAGAACCAACAAAGCGGTTGTGCGCCAAGCGTAGACTCATATCACCCTGGGCAACCGCCCAGTCTGATCAGACTCTTTGCTAAGCGCTTAAAGGATAGCTAAGGGGCTAAGCTACCTCCATGCGGACAGCGAAGACTCTGACCAGACTGGGCGGATGCCCAGGCTGATCTTAGTCTGCGTTGGACGGCCAACCACTTTTTTGAGATTGTCGTGTCGCGGTTCATTTATAAAATTGGTCTTTAAATATGATAGGCTCTGCCACTTTTAAAAGGGTAAAGGTTTTCCGTAGCCTGTTCGCTTTAGGGTAGTGGGAGTTAGAGCCCAACTGTATCTTGGGCACAGCATATGAAAGCAGACCCCATCCCTCTCCATTCGCCCCTTATCATTCCCCTATTCGAAAAAGTTACCATTTGCTGCTGGGTTGACAAGAGTTTTCCAGTCGCCGGCTGGCCCAACCCGGAGTCAAACCCGGAACCTTCTGCACTACAACCGAGCTTCTCTAACCACTCGACCACGCCGCCTCTCTTCCCAACTGTGTGAAAGTTGCGCATATGTGCAAATTGTTTTGTCTTCTAAGATCCATAGAAAGACACACAATTCATAAACCATCATGACCTGATTACGTAAACATTAAATACATAATTTACACTTACCGTGTGCTACAGCCAGGAATGGTATTAATACTAGAACCAACATGTTTCGCCAATTTTCATAGAAAGGCCGTGTCCTTAAAATCTCCCAATGTCCTCGAATCTTATCTAAGTCGGTCGTAGCAGAAATATACTGAAAGGATTTAAAAACTTCCACCCATTAATTTTGAATATCTCAAAAATGAATGCAGCTACGTCCACCAAAATTTTACAGCATATATATTCTCTTATACCTGATTATATCAATATACCGAATCTGAAATCGTTCAACCGAATCGGCCAGGAAAAAGCACGTGCTCCTCGTATTTTTTAGTACCGTAAAACTTATAGCTGGCGCAAATTGACCTGTCTCTTTGACCCCTCATTTAAATATATTAGTAGGTTCAGTTGATTTCACAGATAGGGATGCATGAATTATAAAACAAACTTAAGGCCATCCTTTAAAAATATGTTTGTTGAGCTCCAATGCAGACTTAGCTGGATCGGTAGGCTGGGAGGAAGTTTTTTTTCGGGTGCCACAAAGTACTGGTTGCGACTAAAATACATTTGCAAATAGTGCAGACCCGAATGAAAGTATTCCTTAAGAGCAGTCTGGTCATGATCAACAGTGTTTGCCATCTTACACTGACAGTCTTAACTCCGTTCAGCAGCCGTTACCCAATTTAAAGTTGGTTTAAACATATTTTATTTCATGAAAATAACATGACAACAAGCATATACATTTGTAATCTACAAGTATAAGGATCAGAACGGAAGCAATAAAACTTATATAGTTCCTCTCCTTAACATATAAAAATTGTTAAATTACAGGCAGAATTTTAGAAAATCCGTTTAAAGTTGACAATTACATGTATTATGATTAAATATTACTACATACGAAAAAAATGAAAGAAAGGACACAAAGGCCAAATCTTGGATTGTATGGAATGAAGCAAACAGAATTTTTACCATGGCCTTACACATAACAAATCCTCTCAAGATTCACGAGCATTACTACCAGAAATGAATTACTTCATGCAATTGTGACTAGTTTACCAGATATACTTGCATAAACCTATAGACGTCATGCCCATGTTAACTGTGGGCACAACTGTATGGGGTTGGTACAAATAAAGTTTATCATTTCTCAATAGGACTTTTGATTCGGGGGCCGATAATGCTATGCATTCCAGAAGACATAATTCGTTTAGATCGCTTAATTGCAAACAGAAGCAACTGCAAAAGCATAAGCCTCAAAGAGGGTTCAAAACCTGGGCGGGGAGAGGAGGAATGGATGGATAACGTGCAGTTTTACTTCCTTGTAGACAGTATTTAAGTCCTATCAGGTCGATGGGTGGGTGATAATGAAAGGCTGTGTGCAATGGAACCCCGTTTACGATCGAAAAGATTCCCGTCTCCAGCGGGACTCGAACCAGGGGCCACTGGATCAGCAGACCACCGCTTAACCTACTGAGCTACCTGGGTTCCTGGACGTGTGTGTCTGAGAGAGAGAGAGAGAGAGAGAGAGAGAGAGAGAGAGAGTTGCATTCTACATCTTAATAGCATGTTACCCAAAGTGAGAATACAATGTAGCAGAAGATACATAAAGAGATACAGGGATAGTGTATTACATCCATCTACGTATCTGGATATTATTTGAACGTCGTCATGATTCATGATACGGTAAACAATATCATGGATGAAAAAGTAAGCATCTTAACTTATTCAGCATCTTGCCTCAACCTACTGCATGATGTTCGCGTTTGCAACGTTTCCATTCATCTGAGCTAAAAATTGAATGCGTACTCTCTCTATTGAATACTCTCTCATTCATAACCAGCTCTGAAATCAAACATTCATAAAAATGATTATATGATAAAATTTAGGCGATTTTCCATACAGCATAATTACGCGCCGAAACTCCTTGGCATTTGGAAATGGAAAACCGGCTTTATGAAGCAACACGCTCTGTAAATATCTAAGGCTCTTTTCTATGGCGTGTACTTTATGAAGGTTTCGGCGCCGAAGCTGCCTTTGTAAATACATGGCAAAAAGAGTTTCGACGCTGAAACCAATTATAATACGCTCCACGAAAACCCGGCTTTAGGATATGGCAGTCATTCAATCGCGTAAATACGTGTAGGTGTCGTTCTGCTAGAAAGCTTTGTCTCCCATTTCGCAATGAATTGTGCTATTTTGCATATTCATGCATAAAGGTCAGAAAGACAGGTCAATTTGCGCCAGCTATACATGAGGATGAATAGCTTCATGTATACAGTTTTCTGATGAAACATTTCTCTTACAATATCAAATTGAATTTTAAAAGTTTGAACTCGGTCAGTGGCTTTATTTAGCCTACCGCGCCTAAATATCACAAACAGGCGCAGAGTTTTGGGCCAGATAAAAGCTGAAATTTCAAAAAGTGACGTCGCGGTACAATTTTATGCGTTAATTACCGCAATTTACAATCTCAGACGACGTGCACTGTTTTCAGGAAGCTCAAAAGACCGTCAGAAAAGCACCTAACCGAGATGAAAAACCAGGTCATGACGTTAACTAACGTCACGCCGTCTCCGTAATAGGCTTTGCGCGACAGCATCATTCGCAGTGATACTTGCAAATTAACGTGGATGCCGTCACAAGAAATGGTCGAAAAGAGTGACGCATAAGAAAACGCCGGCATCGCCTTATGCATTTCAGTGACGTGACGCTCTTTTACTGACGTCATTTAGTAAATGATACAAATAAACTGTGTAATCCGGGACGATAAATATGATTTATATGGTATATGCCTATTTACCGGCCAATTAACCTTGAATAGTCAGTTGTCTTTCACGGCAAGGTACTCTCTGCCAATGACGTCACCCAACGCTACATTGTGACGTAAGAAACTGTGACGTTACAACTTGGCGCGTCTTTCTCAGTTATTTGTCATTGAAAAAATGGAAAAGTTATTTTTTCACTATGGGCACAGCTGCCTTACAAAAAATATCTATTAAAAATCGATAGATAATTACAATATCTAAGCTCTGTCAAAAAATCTTTTTGTAAGGCGACTGTGCCCATAGTCAAATTTGCAATCAAAGACGCGAACACTCGCAAAAACATCAAAATTCGCCTACCCTACCCCATTATATCGGCTTATTACATAAAAGAGGGAGGTTAGAATAGCAAAACAAGTGCTGATTCTAACAGTAGAGATACCAGACATACAAACTAGCACAATTCCGCTGTTCTTAATCGAGTTTGATTTTTTGCCAATTTACAGGGCCGATAAAGCAGGTTCACGAACCTTGTCCTTTGATAAGTTTCAAGCATTTTGTCGTTAAATATTCAACACTGCCATGAGTGAACAGATCAGCAGCCAGCAACAAAAAGTGGAAGTTTTTAAATCCTTTCAGTATAGTTGCAAGATAACATGAATTTATACCTTTCCGCAAATATTCCTTTTTTGAACAGAAAAATGTCCGAGGGCAAATTAAGTCAAGTATGCGCGAACTTTTTTTCAGGAAGTGGAGAGGACACACTCGGTGCCAAGAAGTGCGTATTTGGTTCCGTTGAGCTTCTTGGGGGAAGATCTATCGTGGTTCCCTCTCCCCTTTGAATATTTTTCTAAGATCAATTTTTGAGGTGGAATTCTTTCAAACCATTTACGGGGTTCCACTGTAAAAGTTTTTCATTATCATCCTTCTATCCGCTCGCTATGACTGAAATACTGTTGAATGGGCCGTAAAACCGCGTCATTACAATCCCACTTATTTGAAATAAGATTACCTGACTGTTATTACTTTCTTGTGCAGCAACGTTTGGATATTGAATTTAGTGCCTCTTCCTAATGTGCTGTGTTTTACAAACGTCAGTCAACACAGGGTATAATCGATTCCACCAATTTTCGCTTCCTGCAGAGACTGTCCGTCATATTTGGCTTCCACCGAGACTGTCCGCGAACTCTTGCTTATTGCAGAGACTACTGTCCTCGAAAAATGGCTTCCTGCCGAGACTGTCCGCGTGACTCTGCTTCCTGCCGAGAGCCTCGGCAGGAAGCAGAATCACGCGGACAGTCTCTGCAGGAAGCCATCTATCATGTACAGAAGTCTCGGCAGGAAGCAAAAGATCGCAGACAGTCTCGGCGGAAGCCAAATATGATGTACAGTCTCTGCAGGAAGCGAAAACTAGCGGAATCGATTATACCCTGTGGTCAATTGCCTGCCGAGACCCAGTGAATTATGGCGAAGGTAAACGGTTCATGTCCTTATCATTTCTATTCTAAAATCTACAATAAAGTCGGTATGCCTACTGGTCTTCTGTCTGAAGTTTTGTAGAGTCACTGTATAGAACTGTCATAGAACTCGAGATAAATTGAGCCACGACACGACAAAACCAAGAAAGTGCCAAGTGCGCCATGCAAATCTTTGCTGTACGCTTAAGGATAGCAAAGGGTCTAAGGTGGCTCCAAGCTGAGAGCCAAAACTCTGATCCGACTCGGAGATTGCCCAGGCTGATCAGTCTTCGCCGGGTGCACCTGCCACCTTGGTAGGTTTGTCATGTCGCAGCTCAATTATGTTTCATGATTCGGGTATGATTCGGTTTCTGGTAATTAAGAGCCATTCTCTGTAATGACTTAAATTTTTACATAGGGCCGTGGCACGCATAGTCACCGATTTTGCTCAAACTTTCCTATATTACTTATTGTGACACAAAAACAAGAAAACAACATCAGTTTCATTCCAAAGTATGTCCGTTGCCATGGCAACAGCAGCTATACATTTTGGGAAAAATGTGCTAAAAAATGTCCTAAAATGGGCAATTTTTCAACAAATATATTAACTTTCAAATGCATGACAAGCTCTAATTTCTTTCTACCTACAAATAACTTGTTCACACTAACTTTAAGAAAGAAATTAAAAAAATATTTGGAAAACCTCTGTGGTCATCAGGTTCAAGTAAAGTGGGTGGGGGTTTCCATATATGGCAAAAATCCAATTTCACACATCTTTAAGGACATTTCTAGAGTTCTTGCAGCCTCGTCAATATATATGTGCACCGTCGTCCTACAGAACAGTGTTCTGTAAATATGTTTCTGGAAAAACATGCCTGGGAAAGTATACTTCCTGAAGCGTTACCATAGCAACAATAAGTGTACCGTTGCAAAAAGCAAGTTCTTAGGGGTACAGTCCTTGTAATGTCAAATCATCATAGTTTATGATCATATTTGTTTTTTAATTTTGAAACTCATTTTACAATATATTTATTTTCAATAAACTATGGACATTTTGTTGTTTTGTCTTATCAAGGTCAAGGTCAAGGTCACAGAAACAATAAAAAACTGCTAAAAATGCATATATTTTCATCTTATGTGTTCTGTATCAACCATATATTGCAGCAATGGCTTTGAACCTGGTCATTATCTGACATATTACAGAAGCTTTCAAATACACATATAGTTGGGTTTACTCAGGAAGCTCCAAGGTCAAGGTCAAGGTCACACAAACAAGAACAAATGCTACAAATACATGTTTTTTTAAACATTTTGTGTCCTATATGAACAATAAATTGCAGCAATGTCTTTCTAGTTGGAATTTATTTAATATATAACAAAAGCTTTCAAACTGCCAACTTTCCTACAGAAGCAACCAAGTTCGAGGTCAAGGTCAAGGGCACAGAAACAAGAAAAATACTAAAAGTGCATATTTTCCTCATATTTTGTGTTCTGTATCAACAATATATTGCAGCAATGTCTTTGTACCTGGTCTTTATATAACACATTACAATAGCTTTCAAATACACATATAGCTTGTTTCATTCAGGAACCTCCAAGGTCAAGGTGAAGGTCATAAAACAAGAAAAAATGCTAAAAATGAACATATTTGCAAAATTTTATGTCATATATCAACAATATACTACAACAGTGCCTTTGCAGTTGGCATACATTTAATATGTTACAAAAGCTCTGAAACAAACAACTTTTCTTCAGTAGCCTCTAAGGTCAATGTCAAGGTCAAGGTCAGAGAAAGATGGAAAAAAATGCTAAAAGTGCATATTTTTCTCTCCTTTTTTAATGTTCTGTATCAAAATATATAGCAGAAATGTCTTTGTACCTAGTCTTTATCTACTATATTACAATAACTTTCAAATACACATACAGCTAGTTTCCTTCAATAAACTCCAAGGTCAAGGTCTAGGTCACAAAAACAAGCGAAAATGCTAAAATGCACAAAATTTCGGTATTTGTGTCCTATATCAACAATACATTGCAGCCATGTCTTTGTAGTTGGTCTTTATTTAGTTTATTACAAAAGCTTTCGAACAAACAACTTTCTTTCAGTGGCCCCAAAGGGTGAGGTCAAGGTCACAGAAACAAGAGGCCACGAGGCCCTGAATCGCTCACCTAAGCAATTGGCCAACTGGCTCTTACTTATGTCTGAAATTGTCAAAATATGATTCTTGGGTCAAAAGTCAAAGAATGACCATGACTCATAAATCTCCATGTACTCATTAAGACACCATATATACCATTTTAGGCCAAAATCTTCAAAACTTTCCATGAAATCTTATGTTCTACCATTTTCCCATATTTGACCATGCCGCAGAAAAGGTCAAGGTAAACCAAAGGTCATTATTTGAACAGTATTGGTAATACTCCAGTACTCCATGCGACTTACCAAGTTTCAAGGCCATCGTGCTATTGGTTCTTGAGAAAAAAGTATTAAAGTTTTATATGATAAATGGGTATGGCGGCCCTGTTCATCGTGTGATCTGGACCGTTTGAACAAATTTTCATTCCCTCAACCCCTGGAGACTCTATATGAAAATTGGTTGAAATTTGGCTTTTGAGGTAATGTTTGAAAATTTCAAAATATGAGAGACATGGGTCAAAAGTCAAAAACTGACCTTGACCTCTTGTACTCATAATTCTTCATGACCTCATTAAGATGAGTGTATATACCAACTTTTAGGCCAAAACCTTCAAAATTTCCCATAAAATCCATGTTCTAGCAATTTCCCATATTTGAACTTGCTGTAGAAAAGGACAAGGTCAATTAAAGGTCATAATTTGAACAACTTTGGAAGAACTTGAGTACCCGATGCTACTTATCAAGTTTGAAGGTCATTGGTCAATTGGTTCTTACGAAGAATTGTTTTAAAGGTCTTTGCCATATATGGGCATGGTGGCCATGTTGATTATGTGACCTGGATCGTTTGAACAACTTTTTGTTCTCTCAAGCCCTGGAGGCTCACAAATGAATTTTGGTTACAATTGGCCCAGTGGCTTTTGAGATGATGTTTGAAAATGTCAAAATATAAGAGACCTGGGTCAAAGGTCAAAGAATGACCTTGACTTTTTGTACTCCTAAATTTTCATGTACTCATTAAAATGACTGTTTTTACGAATTTTTAGGCCAAAATCTTCAAAACTTACCATGAAACGTTATGTTCTAGCATTTCCACATATTTGACCTTGCCATAAGAAAGGTCAAGGTCAACCTAAGATCATCATTTGAACAATCTTGGTAGTACTTGAGTACTTTATGCTACATATCAAATTTCAAGGCAATTGGTCTATTGGTTCTGCAAAAGATTTTTGAAGCTTTTTACCATATATGTGTGTGGCGGCCATGTTGGTCATACGACCTGGACCGTTTGAACAAATTTTTTATCAATCAACCCCTGGAGACTCTATGTGAAATTTGGTTACAATTGGCCCAGTGGCTTTTGAGGAGATGTTTAAAATTGTTGAAACACGAGAGAAAGAATGACCTTGATCTCTTGTACTCATAAATCTTCATGTACTCAGTAAGATGGCTGTACACACCAATTTTTAGCCCAAAATCTTCTACGGTTTCCAAGATATCATATGTTCTAGCATTTTTCCATATAAAAGCACAAGGAAGCAAATTTGACCTTACCGTAAAAAACAGTCAAAATCAGCCCAAGGTCATAATTTAAACAATCTTGGTTGTACTCGCTTACCCGATGCTCGATACTAAGTTTCAAGGCAATCTGTCTATTGGTTCTGATGAAGATTTTTAAGGGGTTTTATCATATATGGGCGTGGTGGCCATGTTGGTCATGTGACCAGGATGTTTGAACAAATTATCGTTCCTAAGACTCCTGGAGCCTGCATATGAAATTTGGTTACAATCGGCCCAGGGTTTCAGAGGAGAAGTCATTTGAAATTGTGGACGGACGACAGACGTACGAGGGACAACGAATCCTACCAATACTATAATCTCCCCTGGAGCCTCTGGCTCAGGGGAGCTAACCACAGGACCATTGGTTCTGTAGCTCACCTGAGTCCATTCACCCTCAGCACTCAGGGGTAAGTAACTGAAAGGTAAATTTTACAATATGGCCTAATTTCAACTTTGACTGAGTTGTTCTGCTTGTCCTAGTTAATATAAGCGAAATTGATGAAGTTACAATAAAAAACATGTTTGTAAAACTTTATGCCTAAATATTGCAGTAACACAGAAATAAATGCCAATTTGCACTTTTCCCAATGCAAGTCTATAGAAACTTTAAAATGCCATAGCAATGAAACCACGTGAGCAACAATAAAAAAAAGAACAATATTTATGTAGTGGCTCATGTCATAAACATGTATGCAGAGAATCAGCTTCATCCCCCTAAAATTTTTTGTGGGAAAGATTTTCGAATATTGTTTCAAATTTTTTTCCTTCATGTTGCCATGGCAACAAAGCGAATTCAGTGATTTGGACAAAATTTACATGAATCATAGAGGACTACTCAACAAACATTTCTGTAGAAAAAAAATCCAAATAACTGCAGTGAGGTAGCAAAAATTTGCCAATTTCCATTTTTCCCATTATAAGTCAATGGAAACTATAAGTTGCCATAGCAACCTAACTGCTGAAGCAATTCCCATGATAAAACACTAATTCTATAGAGGCTAGTACTAAGATCCTTTCTGTAAAGTTTGAGCTTTATTGGTCACATAGTTTCTGCAAAATGATATTTTAATATCTTTTCTATTTTTAACCATTCGGTTGCAATTTGCATAAATTGAATGAGGGTGGTTGAGGACTACTCTGGGAACATTTCTATAAAATTTGTCAAAATACCTGCAGTGACATAGCAATAAATGCAAATTTACTATTTTCACATTATAAGTCAATGGCAATTTTAAGCTGCCATAGCAACCAAACTGCTGAAGCAATTGCCAAGAAAAACAGTACTTTTATAGAGGGAAGTACTAAGACCCTTTCTGTGAAGTTTCAGCCTTATTGGTTGCATAGTTTCTGAAAAGATGATGTTTGAGTATTTTTTTTTCTATTTTTAACCATTCGGTTGCCATGGCAACCAGCCAAATTGTGCAATTAACATAAATTTCATGTTATTGATAGAGAGCTACTCAAGGAACATTTCCGTAAAAGATTTGTCAAATCATCTGCAGAAAAATAGCAATAAATGCAAATTTTCAATTTTTCCCATACAAGTCAATGGAAACTGTAAGTTGCCATAGCAACCAAAGTTCCGAAGCGATTTGGATGGAAAACAGTATTATTGGTTCCCCCTGCCTATAGATGCTAGATATGAAATCTGGTAAGAATGAGCCTTGTCGTTTAAGAGGAGATGTATACTAAATAAAGACCAAGCACAAATACATTTTCTACATTTAATTTTGATACCGAACACAAAATATTAACAAAAGGTGCATTTTTAGCATTTTCTTGTTTTTATGGCCTTGACCCTGACCTTGGAAGTTTCTGGAGGAAACGAACTGTACATGTATTTGAAAGCTATTATTATATTCCACATAAAGACAAAGTATAAATACACATTCTGTATTTACTGTTGATACGGAACACAAAATATGAATGAAAGGTGCATTTTAGCATTTTTCTCGTTTATGTGACCTTGACCTTGACATTGTAGGTTAATGGAAGAAACAAGCTATATGTGCATTTGAAAGCTATAGTAATATATTAAATAAAGGCCAATTCCAAAGACATTTGCTCTATTAAGTGTTGATAAAGAACATAAAATGTGAAAAAATGTGCATTTTAGCATTTTTCTTGTGTTTTTTACCTTGACCTTGACCTTGGAAGCTACTGTAGGAAACAAGCTATATGTGCTTTACAAAATTATTGAAATATATTAGATAAAGACCAAGTACAAATACATTTTCTGTATATACAGTTGATACAGAACATAAAATATGAACAAAATGTGCATTTTTAGCATTTTTATTGTTTTTGTGACCTTGACCTTGACCTTGGAGGTTACTGGAGAAAACAAGCTATATGTGCATTTGAAAGCTATTGATATATACTAAATAAAGGCCAAGTAGAAAGACATTACATAAATTTACTGTTGATACAGAGAAAAACATATCAACACAAATATGCATTTTTTAGCATTTTTCTTGTATTTGTGACCTTGACCTTGACCTTGGCTGTTACTGGAGAAAGCCAGCTATATGTGTATTTGAAAGTTGTTGTCATTCACTAAATAAATTCCAAGTACAAAGACAATGCTGCAATATTTTGTTGCTAGAGAACACAAAAGTTTAAGAAAAAAACGCATTTTAGCCATCTTTTCGTGCTTCTGTGACCTTGACCTTGACCTTGAACAGGGAAACTAGCAATATGTTGATATTTTATAAAAGACCAATTTACTATTAAGTGTACTTAAAAATTTAGGAACACATATATCTATAAGATATGATGATTTGACATAAGTATTATTACCCTACATTTAGGAATTTTGCGACGGTCCACTTATAGTTGCTATGGTAACGCTTCAGGAAGTATACTTTCCCAGGCATGTTTTTCCAGAAACTTGTTCTTGGAATGTTGCTTGGTTAGATGAAGCTGCACACATATGCCAGTATGGCTGCAAGAATTCTACAAATATCCTTAAAACTGCCTTAAAATAGCCTTTCGCAATATAGCACTACCCCCACCCACTTTGCCCAAGCCTGATGACATTACAAGCATTCCAAATACAATTCAAAGTTTTGGTGTCCACTCAAGGTGAACAAGACATTTACATATGAGAAGCATTCAGAGTATGTCATTCTTTTTCTGATACGTAAATGTGTTAGAAATGTGTCTATTTTAGTACAATTTTTACCTCAATTTCTGACAAAATATTCAACAGCTGTTGCCATGGCAACGGGCACATGTAGGAATGAAATCGACATGGTTTTCTTGCTTTGGTGTCACAATAAGTAAATTAGGAAAGTTTGAGCAAAATCGATGACTATGCGTGGCGCGACTTTTTAAGTGGTTACAGAGAATGGCTCTTAAAACGACGTCTGAAGTTTTAGTACATGCATCTGCAGAGTGTACTTTCTGGGCGCAACTTCTCAGAGTAAGTCTTTTGAAATTTTGCAGGTGTTTTCGTCATGGATCGAGAAGATTTTTGTGATAAGGATATAATTTTCAGCTTACATGTAATTTTGTCACTAGTCATTTTTCGGGGAATACCGTGTGTACCTTGTGTGCGCAACTCGTTATATGGTTTTACAGGGTGGTCGAGTGGTGCGATGGTGCTGCGTAGCTTCCAGTTCCGGGAATAATAATGGAGCAAGGGCCTACTGTGCTTGCACTAGGTGCGGGTGGGGTTGTTCGGACTTTTTTTTCTCTCGTCCATCATTTTTCTCTTCTTTCTCCCCCTCTGGGAGACAGCACGATATAAACGGAAATACTGTCTCAAAAGGCCATTAAACCCAAAACAATCAACAAACCAACCATATGGATTATACGTATCTTTTTGAAAGTTTACAGGTGTTTCTTTCATGGTCTGCACTTTTGCATATGGCTTAGATATATATAATCCTCGCATCATCTTTGAACTCGAGTCAATTTTCGAGCTCCTTTAAAATCTAATTGCATACACACAACTCATTATGGAGCGATATACTTTTTTTTTCAATATTTTGCATTGTATGATCACTTATTGTCCGTCGTTCTTTCGTCAAACGTTTTTGCTTAAAATGACTTCTTTAAAACCGCAAGGCCTGGAGCTTTGATATTTGGCATAAAGCATTGTCTAATGGACCTCTACCAAGCTAATCATCGCAAACAGCGATTGATATTCCGCAACTGCAAACCTTTTCTTTTTCCTCCTCTTGCTTTTAGTGCCATTTCAGTCTGACGAAATTTTGATCGTAATTGAAAACATATCTCACTTTGATAACTTCTGTATCAATTAAAACGCGGTTTCAAACACTAATGGATCTACAGGCAAAAAGGAAATTCTGGACTGGCATATAGCCCCGCGGCAGGGCAGATAATTCCACTGGGAAAATTCTGATGGTAACAGTAAGCTAACTTTATTTCCGTCCTTTTTATAAAGTTTTATCATATAGATTACAAGCCAAAACCATTGTATAACGCCCCACACCAAGGGCAGAGAGCCCAGTCTGACAAAATTTTGATTGAAACACAAATCCTACTTATTGATCATTTCTGTGAAGTTTCGGAAGGGCCAAAAAAGTAAAGGAAACCCAGTTTCTGGACGTACACATGCTTAAAAAATATTTGGTTTGCCGCTTCCTACTGGGAGGTTTTAGGGTTGGGTAGGTAGGTAGCATTTTTTTTTTTTTTTTTGCATATGCATAATGCTAATGAAAAACTTGTATTGGATACCCAGATTACAACCTTTTTCTAATAGTTTTCAGTCAATAGTGTCAGGAAAAATATGCAGAAATCATCATTTATACAAGAGATAGAGATGAAACATAAAATATAGGCATTTTGCTCAGTAGGCAGAAATGAAAAGCAAAAAAAAAAAAAAAAAACCTAATTCTAAGGCCAAAAAATTTTTGGGGTGGAGAGGGGGGGGGGGGGTAAATTGCTGGGTAGGTAGGAAATGGCAAATTAACAATTTTTTACTTTAGGCCCAGGCCAGAGACCACTTTTTTGATGTGCACATAGCATTGTGACGGGCATATAACACTGTCAGAAAAATACTGATAACAGAAAGCTTACTTAACATCAATGACTTCTGTGAAGTTTCACCAAGATATTCAAAACAGTGAAAGAACTGCAGGTGCAGATCCACATTTTGGAAATGAACATCACCCAATGGAAGGGACTATCAGACAAATTATTACAACAGAAAGTTTTTGTTACTTGGATCACTTCTGTGACATTTCACCAAGATATTCGAAGTAGTAAAGGAGCTGAGGGCCAAATAACACTTTTTGGACACTGTCAAGCACCATATTAACTCTATCAGAAATTACTGAAATTTGCTCATCAGCAATGCTTGACAAGTTATCACTAAGAGCTATCCACATATTACCATGTTTGAAGATAATCTGTCATTAATTACTCATGTTATCTATCAGAAACCAAGTGCAAACAGATAGATGGATGGACACACAGACATCAAAGTGTATAGTATCGGGTTTTCAGGGTCTAATATATATACTGAACGCCAAAAGAAACGCCTTTTCAGTTTTCATCTGTCAACTGATTTATGGTTTTAAATCATATATAGCAGAAAACACTACTGACGTCTGCCAACAACATAAACTTATCTTCTTGCAAAATTAAACTTGGATTAAAGAGTTATCTCAATTTATTGTGAAACATTCAAAGTTGTTGTAAGAGTTGTCTTTCCTTTTGCGGTATAACAAATTGTTTCCAAGACACGATTCTAATGTGTGGTTATGAAAATTACGCCGGTTTAGATAGATAGCATTGTTGGGATAAAATAGATAGCATTGTTGGGATAAAAAAAAAGGTATTATATAAAATGAGACTCTGTGACATTATAAAATGTTCTGTGTAATGTGTGGAGGGGGCCATAGTGGTGGAAATGGACGATTCTGGTTTATCCCCTTGTTTGCTAGTATACAATAGCTGAATAATGCTACAGAGTATTAAATTTTAATTTGTAAAGCTGCTCGGTCCTTCCGTGACATTAAGTGACCTCTCTCCTTTGCATTGCCTTTGGATTTGTTTACTTTGCTGGGTGGTAAATTATTGAAATGTGTGCATGTGGGGGAGGGGGGAATTATACTACAAGTGTTGGCAGCATTGAAGGGGATAGGCAGGCAGAGTGCTAAAAAGGTTGATTATGGTATTATGAATGTAATATAAATATTGACATAGACCAGATGTATTTAGACAGGTATACTTTATAATTTAAAGTCCCAAAGATGAAACTAGAAGGTTATGACCAAGGACTTTTTTGAATGATACGGTAACAGTACAAAAATTATTCTTAAAATAACTGAGTTAAAGCGCACAACCTCAGATATCGAAATCAATATTAGTCTAAATACATCTGAAGGTAATAAGAAAGTTTTGCCTTATATGTAGTAAGTAGAAAGAATTATATAGGACAATAGCAAAGAGCATGCTCATTGGAATATGTTAAAATATATATAGCATGCATAAGATTGTGAGGTATACGGTGGGATGGTCCCCGACCCACAATATACCAATTCACGGGGAAAATAAAATTTAATACCGAAAAAAAAAAACGCCGGTTTTATGACCATGGTATTCTTCTAAAGCCCCAGTCACACATTCACGGTTCAGGCTACGGTTTACCACGATTCACCACCTAGACGGCAAACCGGGGTGAACCGTAGAAAAATCCAGCATCACTACGGTTTGCCAGGGTTCCATTAGGGTTTCTCACGGTGTTTGTACGGTGTCTGTACGGATCATCTACGAATTCACGACAGTGCAAGGCGGCAGCACTACGGACAACAAGGGTATCCCACGGTCGCATTACGGAACTGACGATGCTACTACGGTTCGATACGGTGCTAGTACGACTCAAGCCGGTAGCGCCACGGGCTCATACGATTGTCTACGGTTTAACGGTGGTCAATATAATGATTTTTGTTGTTGATGTTTAATTTATTTGTAGGCAAGGAAAGTATTTATCACATTATATAAAACTAAATTTTTCGTAAAATGTGCAGCAAAAATTTTGAAATTCGGTTGACAAATAAAAATTTCATTCCAAAAATTAATTGTGAGTAGGCATTTTGCATTGAAAAGGAAAGTAATCCAAAGTCATAAACTTTCGAGTCCGGGAACTTATTTCTCTTGAATAAAAAGTGAGTTTTCGTAGTGACAAAATTACTACGGTTGTCCACGAATACCGACGGAAAGCCAGGGATAATCACGGATACACCTACGGTAACGCTACGAACGGGCACGATTCTGTTACGGTTGCGCTACGGTTTAGGCCACGCCCACAAGCCACCACGGTTCACCACGGAAGTTTTAAACAGTTTAAAACTTCCGTAGCGACTCCCGGATCACCACGGTTCTTCAGGGATCATTACGGAACACGACGGATGCATCTACGGTGCTACTATGAATCACGACGGTGTGCTACGGTTTGTGAAACCGTGGTGAACCGTGAATGTGTGACTGGGGCTTAAGGAACATGACAGCAGTTTGAAGTTGAACACTTGTCAAATTATCTCCCTTACAATTAAACAAATAGCAAAATAGGAAGTCCAATAACATCAAAATTTCTGCAGTCCTTCAAAAAATTTCTTTGCAAACTTTTTATTTTACTCTTGTTAATTCAGTTAACCTCTTCGTGTGACTGGTTTCTGTTCTTTTTAAGAAATGCATGGTGTTAAAAGGTCTATGGAAATCCAATGGTAAGCCAGTGTTACTGTTTCTACTGCCAACTTTCACCTGTTTGTTTTTCTAAAACGCAAAGCTCGACTGCTTTGATTTTTTCGCTGTTTCTTACCCTTGCCGCGGACATTATGTCTGGAGAAAATAATCAGCTGAGCATTATATGGAATTTAAAATTCAGCTTCTGCAAGTATGGTGACTTTAAGTTTAACCCTATCACAAAAGCAAGTGTTCTGGTCTCTAAAGTTTATGGAATATTGATGCGTTAAGGTGCTCATTCTGTCGGAATATTACAAACAAAGTAACTTAAAATGTCTAAATAAGAGTATATACCTATGCCTTTAAATAAATTGGGTGTATATATTGTATGCGTTTCTTTTGACGTTCAGTATATATACATATACTTGTGCATATATGCTGAGAATCTCTTGTTCTTCTGTAAGGCATTTCCCAGATGCACTTCTAGCCTTGTCGTATAGCATGAGTCAGCTCTTCAAGCTTCCCAGCTGGCCTCAGAGTCCTAACATTCCAGGTGCCAACTGAGCTGTTCTCCCTAACTCTGATTTTCTTGATCTGTGTTAATATGTATGTATTCATCAGGGCACAGTGAAAGGAAAAAAGAAGAAGAGGTAGACAGAAGAAGAGGTGGGAGGACAATATCAAGGAGTGGACTGGAATGGATTTTGCCAGCTCAACTAGGGCAGCTGAAGACAGGACAAGGTGGAAAGGGATTGTTTTGAAGTCAGCTGTGGTGCCCCAACGACCTAGTAAGGTTATGGGATAGAATAGAATAGATATATACATATACATAGTAAAAGCAGCAAACAGATTCTTCTTAAAAGGAAAGACTGACCCATCTATTGATAGACCAAGACAAGCTTAACCCATTTACAGAACTCAGGGTGTACCCATTTGTATGGAATGATCCAACTGTTCTACCACAAAAACAAAACAGAAACTCACAAAGACATAAGCCAAACCTGAATGGCTTTTCACAGCACACAGGTCTGTTATGACTAAAATACTGTTGAAAAGGATCTAAAATACTGTTGAAAGGGATGTAAAATCTGCCAAGTCAACTATTTTCAGTGCTCCATACTTACACACACACACAAAAAAAATGCTATACTCAGAGCTCTAGATAAGAGGGAGTATTTGAAGATAACTGAGGGATAATTTTTCTTATTTCTCGTTGAAACCATATCTTGTGACCCCTCATCTGAACCGTCTCGTCGAGACGGTTCAGATGAGGGGTCACAAGATACATGTATGTTTTTATGCAGCAATAACAAAAATTATCCTTAATTATCAACAAATACTCCCTCTTATCTAGAGCTCTGATACTGGGGAGTTAATGAAAGGCAAAGAACATGGCACCATCAGTATTTATTAATCTTTTTCAGTTCAGCAATGTCTCCCTTATACCTCTACAAAACACCAACAGTTACACGGACTGACTGACACATAAAACTGCACCAGACCATAAACATCTGTAAACACTAAAGGAAGTTGTGTTATTCATGTGTACCCGTAATGTGTGTATATATTGGGACACCCAAAATAATGAATTTTCCATTTGGGACAAATGGAAAATTTATTATTTTAGGTGTCACAATACTTAGGCACATTAGGGGTATTTATTTATTTATTTATTTTTTTTTTCTCTTACTTTAAAATCAGTTATTCGTTCAATAACAAAACAAAGCAGACCCTATTAAACTATAAAGCTCATAGAAGTCTTATATATGTCTGCACTGTTCAGAGAGAGAGATGGGCTCGGCCTTTCATCAGCTGTGCCCAACATACAGTGGGTCTCTAACCCCTACTGCCCCTTCGGCTATTAGGCTATGGGAAACCTTTTTACTGTTCGAACTGTCAATTCTGATTAAACATTAAGGTGAATGGGGACATCTTGTTCTTCTCCATTTTTACAAGAAGGGGAAAAAATTTGTGATAAAATTTTCTATTTGCTATTCTGGATGACCCACCTTTCTAAAATTGGTCTTTTCTCACAGGAATGAATTTTCTACTATGAAGCACTTTCTTAAGTTAATTCAAATTCGCTAGGGAATAACAATGAGAGATCTGTTTCCCATCAAAGTGTATGCATTCACCTTAAGACAGTTCAGAGCTCCAGATAAGAGGGGCTACTGAGGAAAATTCAATGGTAACTTTTTTATTTCTCAACGAAAACATATATTGTGACCTCTCATTAGAACCGTCTCGTCACAAAATAAGTTTTCTTATGAAGAAATATGTAAAATTATCCCTTAATTATCCCTGTTACCCCCTCTATATGGAGCTCTGCAGTTATTGCTCTACCCTAATAAGCCAAACTGATCTGAATCTGGCTTTCATTTTCTGCAAATTTAAAATAATGTTATTTGGGTTTGGGCATCTTCAGAGTTGAAAACACTTGCAGAAACCTCAATAGGTTTTCATTTCGGGGAATGAATTTTTTTTTAATTTTATCAATGTGCAAATTGATGGCATATCACTCGCAAACTTGATAAAGCCTAAAGCTTTATTCTAAGTTTGTGAGAGATTTGCCGGCATTTACACAGCCATAAAATCTTGAAAATAAAATTCATGTCTTATAATTCCAACTTGATCATCTTTATCTCAAAATTGTCAGCTATACTGGGTATATTGTATGGTTTCAAGTAGTACCAGCTTCCTGATTCAGGAGATTTATCAAAGTATATCAAAGTATAAATCTCACCTTCTGTTTGCTCTTAACCAATCAAACTGCGCTACATATTAGCATTGAAATTTTGCTTGGAATTATTTCTTAAGACTCTTAACCACTGCATAATCCATAAATATACACGCTTTTTATATATAACATGTAAAATTCAGATACTAACTAGAAACACAAGACCTGTGTTACAAAACTACTTCTTTTCTCTTGAATAAATATCTTTCTTAAAAGCATCTACAACCACATGTAGGAGTAATATATCACGAAACAATAACAGACTTGTAAGTCCACATTAACACCTTAAAATGCAGTAAGCCAGGCCATGTAGCGCAGTCTGTAGGGCATCTGACTTATAAGCCAGAGGTCCTGGGTTCGATACCCGGTCTGGCCACTTACTTTCATTTCTCCTGCTGCTGATTCAAGAAGGGCAGCTGTCAGTTACTGGTGAAAGTAGGTGCACTTAGTACTAGTTAACCACCTAGGAGGTCTAAGCCTGCCCAGGAATAGTGTGGTTAGGTTAATTGACCGTCCAGACATGACCATAGCTGTTTACCGTGGACATTAAACAATAACACAACAACAACAACAAATAAAATGCAGTATTGCCCTGATGTGCATAAGAATTGGGACACCCAAAACCATTAATTTTCCATTTGTCCAAAATTATTAGGTGTTCAGATATTTTAGCATATTAGACTACAACAGACTTCTAGACAAGACTTTGACAATTCTGAGGTGAATTCTGTCCCTGTCCATAAATAACGACATAATGGACTAATGTACGTTGTTGTTGGATCGTGGTTCTTTAACGTCACAGTTAACAAAATTTCAATCACATTGAGAAACTGCTTCCAATTTGTAGGACTTTTACTTGACCCATGATAAGCAAAACTCAGGTCCAAGTACATCTACTATGGTAGATCTGCTACAAAGGCTACAGGCAGCACATCTATTTCGCAGAGCCCAATGGGCAGGGGCTAAGGCCTAGCATACATATGAAATACTTGATTGTAATTCAAATAGATTGTAATACTTTTTAGCTTTTTGTTTCACTGAGCTGTTTTTAAGTGCAAATGATGTAAACTTCCAATATGAACATGTAAGCACAGTCCAGAGCCTTCATTCAGGAAACTAATACCTTGCCTTTTGAATCTTAGTATCTTTCGATTTCATGGCTGGTTTGTTTTCATGACAATTTCATCTGGTCACAAAAAATAAAACAGGCTAGCAATAAAGCGAAAAGTATCATTCCTGCTTGAAAATGAGTCTGGAAGTGAATTGAAATCAGAGTTACAGTGGGTTTACTTGCATAAAAAAAACTCTATGCAAAAACGTTTGAAAATATGAAATTTAGGCAGGAATACTGCTTTAATACTTGTTCATCAGAACTATATTAATGTTCAGATTGTTTGTTTCAATCCCTCACTCTCACCTCATCCCTCTATTGACCATTTTATCACATGTATCTTTAAAAGAACTGGTTAAGTCCAAATACCTACTCACAATGTACGCAGGTTAACTCACTGTTTTGTTTAAATTTTCACTTCCCTTTTCATCTTATAAATCTTCACAGCCCTAATTTACCCCTTATAAAATTTGTCCCTGAAATCAATACAATAAGAGCATGCATTCATATACATGCTGTTTGAACATAGCACTACCAAACTGGTCAAACACAATAATTAAGATGTTGCCGAGTCTTCTTCAAGTCTTGCTCTTTTCTCTGGCTGAGATTCAGCGTCAGTCTGTGAATCCGCAGAACAATTTTCTCTCGGCCTTTTGTCTGCTCCACTACTCTCTTGCTGCTGATTCTGTGTGGAACTACTTTTTACTTCTTTGTCAGGCTGTGATTCGTCCACAGTGGAAGAATCTGCCTCACTACAGTCAAAGTTTACTGGTGTACTAGAGCGTGATTTATAGTGAAATAATACTATAATACAAGTCATATTGTCACAGCCTGTTCCGTCACCCATGGTGTTTGGTGCTAGACAATGGTCAAACATCTGAAACAGAACACACAATAAAATTTCAGTCATTTCAGTATTCAGAGCATTAACAGAACTTGAGATAAGGTGAGGTTTTCAGGAAAATTGTGATAATTTTTCTTATTTCTCAACTGAAACATATGTTGTGACCCCTCAATAGAACCGTATCGGTGAGACAGTTCTAATGAGGGGTCACAACGTATGTTTTTATTCAGAAATATGGAAAATTATCCATAAACTATCATGGTTACCCCTTCTTATCTGCAGCACTGGTATAGGTACAATGCTCCATATTAGGGAATATTTCATGATGATTGTATAAAATCAAAGCTCTTCTGAATCATCCTGGGATATTTTTTTCCATTTCTGAACAAAATCCTACGTTGATACCCTTCATTAGAACCACCAAAGTCTCTCTCAATTATCTTCACAACACACCCATATCTGGCCCACATGGAGTGTTTTTTATTCCTCCATAGAACATCTTAAGGCCCATCCTAAGAACTAAAGAGCCCCAGTAGCTCAGTAGATTAAGCGCTAGCCTGCTGATCTAGCAGTTCCTAGTTCGAGCCCCGCTGGCATCTAGAATCTTTTCAAATGTACACAGGGTTCCAAATTGCACACAGTCTTTCATCACCCACCCTTCATCCTGATATGACTGAAATACTGTTGAAAAGGATGTAAAATGGCAAGTAATAAGATTGCAAGTCATCCATCCATCCTAAGAACTATCTCAATGAGGCAGTTCTAATGAGTGGCCATGATACGTTTCTATGGAGAATGAAAAGAAATTACCTAAGAAGCCATACCTCATTTATTTGGTAATAGAAAGACCACAGTGTGTCACTCTAAAACAACCCCAAAAATAGAGATCCATCTTGTAAGATAGTTACAGATTCAGGAATTAGTTCAGAAGAAAACTCCATCTTGCAGCAGAATAACACAAGACTATGATATTTGTGTCTTTTAAAGGGAAAGCCCTGGGTCTTATAGCCAAATGGATATAATACTCAGCTGCAGATCTGTTAAAGTCAAGAATAACTGCCTTTTCTGTAAAACACTTATACTTGGCTGTTAATGGATGGATGGATGATTTGCGATTTTACATCCTTTTCAACAGTATTTCAGTTATATCAGTGATGATGAAAGGCTGTGTGCAATGGAACCCCGTTTACAATCCTCATATTGTTTCTAAGTAGTATTAGCTTTTCACATCTTTACAGGATTTCTAAACCAGTTAATTTCTCACCTCTTCGCATATCAAAGACAGCTGGTTCCTCTTGTCTTCTTCCTGAAGTCTTTCTTTGACAAAATCAACAACCTCTTGACTAGTCATATAGTTCCTGAAAATATACAATTAAAATCTCTAGATCTGACAGTATATGCTGCTAATTGTGGGATATTTTTTCTTAATTCTCTGTAAACCTGGCTCCTCCGGTTCAAACAGAACTGTCTAATCACCAGGGTTCAACTGTTCAAAACTAACAACGTCGTTAGTTAATGAGACGTTAAAATTTCCAACTTTAATATCTCAAATATAACAACATTTTTTGTTGAAAACTAGACAATCACTAAAGGTGATGAATGCCCCCGCCATATGCCTCACTAGATGAGTAATGTGTTAAAACATATTTGTGTGAAGTTACATCAAAATCTGTCAATAAATAAAGGTGCTAGAGGGATGACAGAGTTTTTCTTAAAAATAGCAACTGTGACCTTGACCTTGGAACTACAACCCTGAAAGGTTAACTTGTCCAAGATATTGTCATACTTAATATTTGTGTGAAGTTCTATCAAAATCAGTTAATAAATAAAGGCGCTAGAACCATGACAAAGATTTACATGTACCTATAAAAGCATCTGTGACCTTGACCTTGGACCTACAATGCTGAAACGTAAATTTGTACCAGATATTGTCAAGCTTAATATTTGTGTCAAGTTATGCCAAAATCATTCCAGAGGGATGACAGCGTATTTTCTAAAAACAGCAAATGTGACCTTGACCTTTACCCTGAAATTCTGGATCACGAACTTGTCCAAGATATTGTCACACTAAACATTTGAGTGAAGATACATCAAAATTGTCCATGAATAGAGGAGTAGAGGATGATAAAGTTTTTTCTAAAAATAGCAACTGTGACCTTGACCTTGGACCTGCGGTGCTGAAACGGTAATTTATTCAAGATATTGTTATACTTAACATTTATGTGAAGTTACATCAAAATCGATCTATAAATGAAAGCGCTGGAACAATGCCCTAGTTTTTCTGAAAATAGCAACTGTGACCTTGACCTTCATCCTACCAACCTGAAACGCAAAGTTGTTCGAGGTACTGTCATACCCAATAAAGCTGTGATGTAATACCAAAATCGGTCAATAAATGAGGCCGCTAGAGCGACGATAAAAGGTGAGATTGTATTTAAGCTATGGAAATATGGTCAAAATATGTATGTTATTCAAGGGGACATAATTCTGCAATGAAGACCTGACTAAAAGTTCCTGTTTCCTTTATGCACATGTTCAATGCATGTCTGAACTGTGTTGCAAATTTCAAATCCCTACATCAAATACTATTGGAGGAGTTGCAGAGACAAGAACAGTACTACAAAGTGTGAAATATGGTCAAAATATGCATGTCATTCAAGGGGATGTAATTCTGCCATAATGACCTGGATCAAAGTTCTGTTTCCTTTATGCACATGTTCAATGCATGTCTGAACTGTGTTACAAGTTTCAAATCCCTACATCAAATACAATTGAAGGAGTTGCAGAGACAAGAACAGTACTACAAATGTGAAATATGGTCAAAATATTTATGTTATTCAAGGGGACATAATTCTGCAATAAAGACCTTAATCAAAGTTCTGTTTCCTTAATGGACATGTTCAATGCATGTCTGAACTGTGTTGCAAGTTTCAACTCCCTACATTAAATACTGTAGGAGGAGTTGCGGAGACAAGAACAGTACTCAAATGTGATATATGGTTATAATATGAATATTATTCAAGGGGACATAATTCTGCAATCAAGACCTTAATCAAAGTTCTGTTTCCTTAATGCACATGTTCAATGCATGTCTGAACTGTGTTGCAAGTTTCAACTCCCTATATCAAATACTGTAGGAGGAGTTGCGGAGACAAGAACAGTACTCAAATGTGAAATATGGTCATAATATGTATATTATTCAAGGGGACATAATTCTGCAATTAAGATTTTAAGCAAAGTTATGTTTCCTTTATGCACATGTTCAATGCATGTCTGAACTGTGTTGCAAGTTTCAACTCCCTGCATCGAATACTGTAGGAGGAGTTGCGGAGACAAGAACAGTACTACAAAGTGTGACGTACGTACGTATGCACGGACGGACAAGGGCAAAACTAAATGCCCCTCCCCACTTCGTGGCGGGGGCATAAAAAATGTGAAAAGCATTGCAAAAGCTTTTCACATTTTTTTCAACAAAAAATATCAGTGTATTTGGTTATGAAGTCATAAAACACTTCCCACTCAACAAGTTGACCTCTTAACGAGCTCATTAGGCTAATGATGCTTTGAACAAGTGGGCCCTGATACTCCCTCTTATATACCAATAGCAAACATTCAACATCATGATCTTCCATTAATGTATTAGGGCTGATCACGGTTCCATTTGGTTTCAATTCACAAATGAACAGTTATTCACAAATTTGATTTCTCGATTCAGTTTGATCCCCAAGAATGGATTCAAATATCAATTTAACCCTAAACATACATGTACAACTACAGCAAGTGAGCAGGGGCTCACGTATACCCCCAACCAGTGCCACTGCCTAATGAAACCACCGCCTTATGGAACTACTGCCTAACAAAACCAATCTTATACAGGGTATGAACCTAGAAGTAAACTTAGTCACCTATCAAATGGTTCCATCAAAGCATATTATAAATATCAGCAAAGAGTACTAACTTAACACAAAACTTTAATGTAAACATATAAGTCTGTGCCCATGACCTTGGTCAGCAGCAGCATCCAGATGATGTCAACTAATCTGCATGAACATACAACGTAAACTTAGTCGTATATCAAAAAGGTTTCATCATAGGATGTTGAAAATGTAAACAAAAAATATAAACTTAATGCAAAACTTAAATGCAAATATACAAGTCTGTGACCTTGACCTTTGGTAAGCAGCTATGAACCTAAAGGTAAACCTAATCAAATATCAAAAGGTTCCATTAAAGGATAGAAGAATATAAACTTAAGAAAAAATTTAAACACATATGTTTAAGTCTGTGACCTTGACCATAGGTCAGCAGCAGCATCCAAATGATGTCAAGTATTCTGCATGAACATTTAAGTAAACCTAGTCATATATCATAAGGTTTCATTGAAGGATGTTGGAAATAGAAGCAAAGAATATAAACTTAAAGTAAAACTTTTACGCAAATACACAAGTCTGTGACCTTGACCTTTGGTAAGCAGCAGCATCCAGATGATGTGAACTACTCTATATGAACCCAAAAGTAACCCTAGTCAAATACCAATAGGTTCAATCAAAGGATATAAGAAATATAAAAGAAGACTATAAACTTAACGCAAAACTTTAACGCTAATGTTTAAGTCTGTGACCTTGACCTTAGGTCAGCAGCAGCATCCAGATGATGATAAGTATTCTGCTTGAACCTGTAAGTAAATCTAGGCACATACCAACAGGCTTCATAAAAGGTTAGTGGAAACATAAGCAAAATTAAAAACTTAACGCAAAACTTTAATGCAAATGTTAACGGACGGACGCACACACACACGCACACACACACACAAGGACGAACGAACGGACAGACGGACGAATGGACGGAAAGGCGAAAACTATATACCCCTCGATTGCTGACTAGTTTTTTTTATTAAATATTTACTCGATTAAAGCATGCAAAGATTGTCATACTCAAGATTTCTAATATCCTTACCTTTATAACAATTGTATACTGTTAAAAGTCTTGGAATCGAGTATCTCTGTAATGTGTTTGTGTGTCTGGTTGCTTTTACAGTATACACTGATGAAGTATTTCTAGCTGCATATTCAAATGTCATGCAATGTATTCTAAAAGCTGTTCTAGATTTTTTCATACTTCTGTCTTAAACAAAAAAATCTGTAGAATGCCAAGGGCCGTATTTATAAAATGACTCAAGTGGTTGCTATGCCGTTGCTAAGGCTGAATTTTTATCAAGGAGATTCCCTACAACTATGAAATTGGCTCTGGAGGAACAGTCTATAAAGACTGTTCCTCCAGAGCAAATTTCATAGCTTTAGGGAATCTCCTTCATAGAAATGTCGCCTTAGCAACAGCATAGCAACCACTTAAGCTGTTCTATAAATACGGCCCCAGGTCTCACCTGTTAGGGTGTTGTCACAAAGAGGCACCTGTTCTGCTTACAAAGCTAAAACAGGAAATGCGACCCATATCTTTACTTTTAGATGTGGCATGAACTTTCAATACAATTTCAACACTGACATGCAAATAACAAATGTATCTAAAAGCCAAACTTACCATATACCATCACAAGCAATAACCATGAATTCATCCTGTTCCCCTACAACTTCAGACTGTACATCTGGCCAGGGGGAGATCATCTGTTCTTGTGGTAATATACTGTCATTTCTCTTGTACCAATGGTCCCCTGAAAACAGTCAACTATTTCTTACTGAGACACTAAGGTTAAAGGTATGTTGAGTCTGCGAATATCATGACCCAGGTGTTTAAAACTAAAGCTGCATGTGGAAGTTTTTCTTCCCATTACTACTGGAGCTACCATGTGGAATGGTGCCTTTGCATATTCAAACAGCAAAAAGACCCTATGGCCGGTGTGCTGAAGCAGTCTGGGCACAGCTGTGCAAAGTATTTTTTGCTTAATCAAACCGTTAGTCAAGGGTGTTTTGCATAAAACCAATAGTTCTAGAACTGTTTTACAATTTTTCCTGAATAATGAGGAGCTTTTGAACTTTTTTTTCCAGTAACATGGCTGCTGTTACTACAAGGCCTGTCCACATACAGGATAGCTTGCCTGCAGTGCCTTGCCCATCACATAATAAAACTTTAAAAGTGTGATGCCCATGCCGTCGTCCAAATAACAACAAATGAATTAAGTAAGACTTATTATTTTTGTAATGCAATTGAGTCAATGACTAATATTTGATGCACATGCATTGAGGCTTGTTAAAGTGGGAATATTGAGACTGTTATGGTGCTATGAAGTGTATTGTTCAAGTACGACTGAAATGCTGAATAAAATTTAGCACTCTATTCACACACTCATCAGCAAAATTGTAGTTATGTTTTTGTTTTAGAATGCTGTCTGGGATTCCATGAGAAGTATACATATCCCTAGTAAGTGAAGCCCATCTCCAAAGGGGTCTACAATTTATGGAAAGAATCGCCAAAACTGAAAACTATCACCTGAGCTAGTCACCTATCAACATGATTAAGACTTCTTTTAACATACCTAAAGCTCTAGAGAGATTCAAACCTCCGTTCACCCGACCATCAGCTGTGACTTTACCACCAGCAGCCTCTATTCTCTTTCTTTCTTCATCATCTTCAGGCTTGTGGTCCACGGACAGGTCTATGGCTTCACCATTACGACACAGCACACACCGAGAATCACCGGCGTTAGCCACCACTAGCTCGTTCTTTCTCAGCACTGCTACAACTGCAGTACATCCGCTATCAGATCCTGGCTGAAAACATCCAATAATACACTTAACACTTAAAGCCACCAAAATAATTGTACAGTCATCCCTCTTTACAACGGCACTCATTACAACAGCAAAATTCTTTAAAACGTCATTTTGATTTGTACGGAATGGCTGAATTGCTCTAAATATGCATTCTTTACAACAGCAAATTCAGTTTAATGTCAGAATTTTTGGGAACAAATGCCGTCATTGTAAAGAGGGTCCACTGTATATGCAAGCAGCATAGATCCAGATGCAGTGGCTCATGATGAGCCACCTCATCTGGATCTACACTGTTTGCCCTTTATGCATGATGCAGCTGATATATTGCTGGATCACAGAAGCTCATTACAATTGTCTCAAGGAAGATTTTTTAAAACATGACAAACTGTAGACCCAAATTAGACTGTTCCTTAAAGTTCTGTCACATCAGGGTCTGCTATGTTTCGCATTCCATCTTCTGTTCTGAAGCAGTGCTGGGTAATCAAGTTGTATGTACTTTGTATTTTAGCAGTTTTACTGTGATCGATTAAGCTGTCATAAAAAACTTTTGGTTACAAGAGCTGTCAGAGAATAATGACGTGTCCAGTGAAGCGGCCCTGATGTCAGCTTTTTTTTTTTTTTGGAATTTTGTTTACTCTAATCTATCCTATCTTCCTCTTTCTCCCTCCCTCTCTCTGGGAGAAAGCTTGATATAGACTGAAATACTGTCTCAAAAAGCCATTAAGCCCAAATCAACCAATCAACCCCTGTCTACCTGGGATATGTGATTCTGGTCACTAAATACATGTACAAGTTTTGCTTAAAAGATAGGGGTGGATGCCTTGTGATTTCACATAATTTCATTCATATCCAGCTGATGTAAGGGTGATAATAATAGGCTGTGTGCAATGGCTGTGTGCAATGGAACCCTGTTTACAATAGGAAATAATTCTTCAAATCCAGACCACCAGCTCATCAAGCCAGCCCTTAACCCACTGAGCTACCTCTTAGACAGCCTTTAACCATACTGCACTCAGAACCTCTTAGACAGCCTTTAACCCTACTGCACTCAGAACAGCCAAAACTCCATAGAGTTTTGGCTGTTCTGAGTGCAGTAGGCTTAAAACAGGTCTGACTATACAAGAATGAAACAAAACCTCTTCAATATGGCCATCCTCTTCATCGTGAGCTGCTATGACCTTGGAGAAAATTCCTCCGATATGTTGTTTCTCTTCTTCATCTAGCTCTTCATCATCTTCTTCATCTTCTTCTTCCTCTTCTTCACTGTCAACAATTACAGAAATAACTTATATTAGTTATATTTGTTAAATCATCACAATTTAGTAACAGGATACCCCTGTACTAAGTCACAACACCACAGAGAAACATGCCGTAATTCTACTAAAGCAGCCAATTAGTGAACAAAAACATTGGAAATTTTATACAACTCACTTCTTCATTCATACAAGTCAATCTCTGGAATGGATTATTTGCTACTTTCCTTTGGTTTTGCAAAGGAAGATCTTACAGAAACTAGAATTCGAGGAGAGAAATCCCTAAAAAACTCAAACCCCTAAAGAGAGGTGTTAATCATGTTAAACAATATCCACACATTTACTCAACCACCAGACACAGATATATCAACAATTTCAACACAGCACGGTCCAATATACACAAGGAGTTGATCTCCAAACACAGTGACCGAGACAGCATGTCACAAAAGTAACACAGAGACAGAAACCCACAGATCAAGCATACTAGCTGTGAATTCTAACGGTTCATAGGTCTAATGGAATACTTAGCTGGTTATCACGTGATGTTTTATCCATTTTGCACTACTTCAGTAAGCAATTTGAGTCTTACTACCACCTTGAAGAAATCATTGTATGATTAAAACTGGTCGGCAATAAAACATCTGTAAAAGCAGTCTGTTGTTGGTTGTTTGTTCTGTTTATTTATTCCTATGGTTTAATTTGGTAATTTGTGCCAGTTATGAATTTTACAACTCAAATAACTGCACCAATATCAAGATAGAAATTGCAATCAGTGATGTCTTGATGTGTTAAGAAGGGGCACTTACCTGTCTTCCATGTATTCATTATCCTCTGAGGAATCGTCTTCACTGTCGTATTCCTCGTCTAGCACCGTCTTGCCACCACTCCCTGACCCTGATGACCCTGCTCCAGACCCTGAGGACCCTACTCCAGATCCTGAAGGCCCCTCTCCACTAGACCCAGCACTCCCAGAAGCCTCTGCCTCTCTAGATCCTGAGGCACCAGACCCTGAGGGCTCTGAGATGTCATCTTTTGATCCTGATGGGCCTGAACTCCCAGATGGTTCCCCAGACCCTGACGGCTCCATTTGTAATTTCTTAAAAATAAATAAAAAAAACATGTTTCCTATGATCCATGCAAACAATGCAGTTTTGGTTAAATCTCAAGAGAAGGAATTCTTTTCTTTGAGGTGGATGGGCATACTTTTCAAGGGAAACAACTCTGCAAATTTCAATTTCATCCTTTTCATTGAGGGTCAAGTCTTGAAAGGAAGAAAGGAAGAATTTGCTCCCCTAGGGGCAATTTTTTCTCGTATGAGTAGACACATCATTTTGGGAGTGTTCTGTTTTCCAGGAGGGTAAACAGGAAGTCACAAAAGTTGTCTCATCTTCAAAAACTGGCAGAAAATGTGGATGTGTGCACATACACTTTAAGAGTAGGTCCCTGTGTAGAAGGGATTCACATAGTAAAGGTGAACACAAATGAGCCGCGACACGACAAAACCAACAATGTGGTTGTGCGGCCAGCGCAGACTCAGATCAGCCTGGGCATCCGCCCAGTCTGATCAGAGTCTTCGCTGTCCGCATGGAGATAGCTTAGACCCTCAGCTACCCTTTGAGCACTTAACAATGAGTCTGACCAAACAATAAGTCTGACCAAACTGGGCAGATACCCAAGCTGATCTGAGTCTGCTCTGGGCGCACAACCACATTGTTGGTTTTGTCGCGTCGCGGCTCAAATGTGATTTGGCTGCCTTTTTTTGTATCACCTGCGACTAGCACAAGCAAGACATATGTATATGCAGTGCTCCAGATAAGAAGAGGTAATAGAGATAATTTAGGGATAATTATTCATATTTCACCATAATAACAGCATCGCAAACCACTGCATGATACCCCGCCACTCCAAACCAATTTCATTTGTCCATTTTATGCTGATTTATTTATTTTATACATGTATGTGGCCATGGGGTAGGGGCAGATAACCCCAATGGGGCCAAATTTTGATAATCTCAGGAGGCTTTCATTACTTCTATCAAATAGTTGCATGTTTCAGAAATCTATTTAAAGTATAATTTTATATACTTTTTTTCACCACTTCGTGCATCTATATTGCACAGGGGCAGGAACAGATAACCCACATGAGGTAAATTTTGAGCATCACAGGCTTTTATTACTCAGATCGTTTGCTGTAAATTTCTGAAAAAATGCTTCGAACCCTGATTTTATATACATTTTTTCATGATTTTATACATGTATATTGCGCACGGCAGGGGCAGATAACCCCTGAGGACAAAATTTCTATGGTAACACATACTTGTTGCTGCTTCGATCATTTTTGTGAAGTTGCATCATGATATTCCAAAAAGTGAAGGAACTACAGGCCAAAACCCATTTTTTGTACATTGACAACTCTGTCAGAAATTATGGAAATTTGTCCATTAACAATACCAAGTGAGACATTCTTGATACAAATGCATATAGGAAATGTGAACTAAATCTGTTAATAGATACTTAGGTTATCGAACGGAAACGAGAGCAGACAGACGGACGTACATGAGACTGACGGACGAACGGACTGACACACGGGTGGCCAACGTGAAAACATAATACCCCGCCACTAACGTTTGGCAGACATTAGTGGCGGGGTATAAAACATCTTTTGTGACCCAACATTAGAACCGTCTCATCGAGACGGTTTTAATGAGGGGTCACACCATATGTTTCTTTGAGAAATAAGAAAAATTATCTCCAAATTATCCTCAATACCTACTCTTATCTGGAGCTCTGTTACTTGGTGTCATCCCTGTTGCTGGAGTTGACAGCATAAACTTCTGTCAATTTTCATGTTTAGCTCCGTCATGTGACAATGCACTTTCAGGTGAGACACAGAATTTTGCAAAGTTCTTGTTACATGGGAGACAGCTTTTATCATATGATGTCGCATTTGAGACTGTAATAAAGTCATGCATTAAAAAGATAATCAACTAGTGGATATGCAAATTGCTTTGTAACGTAATACGCTGACGTCCATAAAAACGCCACATTTTCTAATGGCAAAATTGTTACGTTTTAGTACAAAATTTGCTAATAAAATGCGATTTTAGTAATGATAAACAGAATCTAGCATTTGGGTTCCTGTATTACTGAATTTATTAAGCTCGTTGAGGAAAACTGATAAGATGCTCAGCACAGCCTTGCATCTTACGTTATCTTTTTCCCCAACTCATTTAATATATTCAATAATACATGAGTACTCATGTGAGATCCTCTATTTATCACACTGCTTGCATATAATTTCATTATGGTATTGACAGCTCTTTCAGACTGGTATTTTGCTTTAATAGAGCAAATTTATCTATTCAAAATTAAACTAAAGTTGCTTGCACTTTCTGTCAGTTCACCAGGAAGTTTTGCCCAATCACTGAATATCAAATCCACTCTTTCACTTTACAATACAGTTAGTGTGTCAATTAATTTCAAACTACAAGCCACCCAATCTGTAATGACTGAAGCCAAATTCTTGTCTTATTTGCAGCACTGTAGCACTCTGGGTCTAATTTTTCCAAGGTTGGTCGGGAAATACCGGTGGTGGGAATTCCCAGTGGTAATTACCGGTAATTACCGTCCTGGGAAATACTCCAAATTTGGGCAAAGTGGGAAATACTGGGAAATATGAAATTTTAGAGGGGCTTTTGCTAAAATCTTCTGTCATGTTTCACTTATTTTAAGTTGAAAGCATATATTTCTTATCAGTTATATACATATCATGCAAATAAGGTTATAAATTCGAGGATTGTCCATACCAGAGGACACAGCAGATGATTCTTGGTTGTTTCTAAAGCTAAAATTTCAGTTTTGATTTCAACTAGCCTTTTAACGCCCTATTTATGAAAAATAACAGGCTGTCAAATCCTTTTTGAACACTTAAGAGTGTTTCAACATTGTATTTCTAACCAAAAGATCTTTTATCATTTAGTTCTCATGCAAAGGCAGGGGTCAGCCTAGGGTTCTTAGACATGGAGAAGTATTGTGACATTTTCTGAATTTCAAGGAGACGTTTTATCTGAAATTCTGGGGTTTCTATATGTTTTTATACAGTTTGACTTCTCCCTCAGCTCAAAATAAGGAGAATTCAGTCAGTTAGGGAGACAAATTCTCCCACCTCTCCCTCTAGGCTGACCCTTGAAAGGTATATACCAAACTGAACCGCAGGTTTACTACAACTATTTTGCCTGGTGTATCACTGCTAATGGCCATGATACATGAAGCTTTCTGCACGCTAGTTTCATCTGTTTCTAAGTTTGATCTGACCATATCACAATATGACAGAACCCTGTCTATAAAGATAGATCTTCAAAACTGTGCATAGACTGACACATAGTTTATATAAACAAGAGGGCCATGATGGCCCTGGATCGCTCACCTGAGTATCCAGTGAACTTAACCTCAATGACATCCATACGTACGACAGAGTTTCATAAAGATTCAATGGAAAATGATCCCTTTATTGTGTACCTTAGGTTTTTATAAGATTCAACCTAATGACCTTGTTTTTGACCCTCATGACCCAGTTTCAAACCTGGTCTAGATGTCTTGGATATAAACATTCTGACAAAGTTTCATGAATATCGGATCAAAACTGTGCCCTCTATAGCGTAAACAATGTTTTTCTAAGGTTTGACCTAGTTTTTGACCCAACATGACCAAGTTGCACCCTTGGTCCAGATTTGTTGGAGATAAACATTTTGACAAACTTTCATGAAGATTAGAACAAAACTGTGTCCTCTAAAGCGTTCACATGGTTTTTCTAAGAACTGACCCAGTGACCTAGTTTTTGACCTGACATGGCCCAGTTTCAAATTAGGTCTAGATTTCATAAAAATAAACATTCTGACAAAGTTTCATGTAGGTTATATCATAACTGTGCTCTCAAGAGTGTACACAACGTTTTTCTAAGATTTGACCTAGTGACCTAGATTCTGACCCCAAAAGAATCAGATTCAAACTCCGTCTAGATTTCATTAAGATATACATTCTGACAAAATTTCATAAATATTGGATCATAACTGTGCCCTATAGATAGTGCACAAGGTTTTTCTAACATTTGACCTAGTGACCTAGTTTTTGACCCCACATGACCCAGTTTCAAAGTTGGTCCAGATTTAATTAAGATAAACATTCTGACCAAGTTTCATGATGATTGGATTGTAACTGTGCCCTCTGAGTCATTCTAAGTTTTATTTCTATTTTTAGCTCTGGCGGCCATTTTGTTCAGCGGAGTGGAACCATTTTAGCGGTTTTGGTAGAGGGTCTCCTAAGGAACATTTCTGTGAAATTATTTCAAAATCTGCCCAGCAGTTTTGGAGGCGAAGTCGTTTAAAGGTTTTTCTATTTTTAGCTCTGGCGGCCATTTTGTTCAGCAGAGCAGAACCGTTTGAGCAATTTTGGTAGAGGGTCTCCTAAGGAACATTTCTGTGAAATTATTTCAAAATCTTCCACGCAGTTTTGGAGGCGAAGTCGTTTAAAGGTTTTTCTATTTTTAGCTCTGGCGGCCATTTTGTTCAGCAGAGCGGAACCGTTTGAGCAATTTTGGTAGAGGGTCTCCTAAGAAACATTTCTGTGAAATTATTTCAAAATCTGCCCAGCCGTTTTGGAGAAGTCGTTTAAAGGTTTTTCTATTTTTAGCTCTGGCGGCCATTTTGTTCAGCGGAGCGGAACCGTTTGAGCAATTTTGGTAGAGGGCTTCCTAAGGAACATTTCTGTAAAATTATTTCGAAATCTGCCCAGCAGTTTTGGAGAAGAAGTCGTTTAAAGGTTTTTCTATTTTTAGCTCTGGCGGCCATATTGTTCAGTGGAGCGGAACCGTTTGAGCAATTTTGGTAGAGAGTTCCCAAAGGAACATTTCTGTGGAATTATGTCAAAATCTGTCCAGCAGTTTTGGAGGAGAAGTCGTTTAAAGCAAAAGTTGACGCCGGACAACGGACGACGGACGACGGACAAAGACCGATCACAATACCTCACCTTGAGCACTTCGTGCTCAGGTGAGCTAAAAAAAGAGAGTTTGTACCATACTCCAGTTGATTCCATGTATCTATGAGTTTGTCACCAGACAAAAGAAACCAATGATGTGTGGACATTGTGGTCTGATGGTTTCCTTTTGAAGTTATCTAATGTTTTATTTCCTAGAGGCTTTCCAAGAGAAGACTTATCATATTAATAAACCATGCTTTCTTTTGTAAGTAATGACCAAACACCACTAAAGGTGTGAAAAATAATTTAATAGTCTTGATTCAACAGACAGGTGATAGGAATGAAGTTACTTTTAATGTCAGTGTGTTAAACAACTGGCTGACAGAGAGAGACAACTGTACAAATACATGTAGCTTGCTCTTCTTTGAAAGCAATTTGATTGCAGAGCTAAAAAATATTTTATCAGTATCTTTGGTTAGCACTTGATTAAATAAAAGGAGTTTTTTGCTTAGCATACATAGTTGTATAGGTGTTATAAAATATATTTAAGATTTTTTAGTTGGAGTGGAGCCAATTTCCCAGTAATTCCCGGGAATTACCAGTATTTCCCGGGAATTACCAGTATTTCCCGCCGTCCTGGGAAATATGAGTATTTCCCGCCTTTTTGCCAACCTTGAATTTTTCATAACATTATCAGCTTAATCGGAGCTCCAGTTGATAAGGGGTTACAGGGATATTTCTGAGATAATTTTCCTATTTCTCTATAAAAACAGAGACAGTTCAAATGAGGGGTATCAGCGTATGTATTTATGGAAAAATAAGAATAATTTTCCCCAAATTTTCCCTTTTACCTATTCTTATCTGGATCACTAGCTTAATAAAGTCATTGGTCAAGATTAGTTTTCTTGTACACATAAAATCAAGTGCAAAACTATTTTTCCTTGAAAAAAAATTTTGCAGCGCAAATTCTGTCATTTTTTCAGCAACAAATGACAATGCCTTTACATACAACGCATTTGAAAATGTAACATCACACAATGCATTTGTAATAGTCACATCTCATTAATTAACAGCATCATTAAATTTAACCCTATTGCACTCAGAATGGCCAAAACTCTATGGAGTTTTGGCTGTTCTGTGTGCATTAGGATTAAAGAATTCACCCCTGCAAAATAGTTTTTGTTATCTTACCTGAGACCCTGATTCTGAAGGTCCATCCGAGCTAGATGATGGCTTTGACTCATCAGCCTCCTGCGTTATCTTTTCCTTACAAGATTTAACAGTTGCACTGGTATCTTTTAGATCATTTACTGAGGTACTATCAGCCTCTGAAGAGTCTATACTGCCCGAGTTCTTGTCCTCTGATTTGTTACTGTTCACCTTTTCTACACTATCACTAAGGTCTGAACTATCAGGTACGCAATTATCTATATCATCTTTTATAGGTTTTTGCGTCACATCCTTATCTGTTTTCATATCTTCTGTTTTGTCAGAATTAACAGATTCTGCTTCACGCAGTTCTTTTTCTGTGTTTAAATTGTTTTCATTGTCTGCATGACCGTTTGCTAATTTATCCTCTAATCTTGTGACTAGAGGGTCAGCTTTTCCACTGCAACTAGCACTAGCACTGTTGTTTTTGTCACAACTGTTGGAATTGTTCACATTTGTATCACTGTTCTCATTCAAAGTTTTAGCAGCTTCCAGGGCTCTCATACCCATTTCTGATGTTGGGGCCGGCGGCATTAGAACTAAATTGTCGTTCTGACTGAAATTGGAAAAAATTACAATGTGTTTATGTGTGAATTTCCATAGTCAGATTATCATAATTTACACCGTACTGTTATATTTTCAGACAGATAGCAGAAATAATTATGAATTTTATCAACTGGTTGTGTTGTTAAACAAACAATAATTAAAATATTTGTGTGACAGTGTTTAGTTTTTCTTCCTTTCCTTTGCACTGGCAACTGCCCTATCTTGCCATCCTCATATTGAACAGAGAGCCAGATAAGCTTCGTATTTTTGTAAAACAGGGACCAAAAACGACAAACTACAAAGCGTCTTCAAATTTCAAACTTGCCAGGCACCTTAGTTATTTCTCAGCACATGAAAGCAGTTCAAATTTGCCATGTATTTATGCAATCGCATGGGCAGTTAACCATTTCTCAATAGCCAGCACCTTACCTATTTTCAGCATTTACTAATCATTGCTTCAGCGCATGTGCAGTCTGACATTGCACAGTCAACTTTTTTTCCGAGAGCAGAAAGCACAAGGGACTTCGATTTCCACTTAATTGAAAGTTTTTATGAAAAGACCGCGAACAAGTATGAGAATTGGAATTTACCTATCTTCGTCCATAAACAGTTATGTTGTTGTTTTATTGTTCTATGTCCAGGGTAAACAGCTATGGTCATGTCGGGACGGTCAGTTAACCTAACCAGGCTTAGACCTCCTAAGCGGTTAACCAGTACTAAGTGCATATACTTTTGCCAGCAACTGACAACTGCCCTTCTTGACTCAGCGGAAGGAGAAACGAAAGTATATGGCTGGACCGGGTATCGAACCCGGGACCTCTGGCTCTTGAGTCAGATGCGCTACCGACTGCGCTACGTGGCCCGTAAACAGTTAGCCAATCGCTTAAACCCTCATAATCTTTCTGGTCTACTGCATCCATACTTTCATTTGAACAAGTCTCCGCTACTCCAAGAAACAGTTGAAAAAAGGTGGGGCCCCTGGTTGTGTGAAGCTGGAAAACTTTGGCTTCACAAGCTAGTGGTTACTAGTGAACCCTCACCACCAAAGACTAGCCGATGATCAATTGTGTGGTAAAAGCAAAGCAAGGGTCAGGCTGCCGGTGACCTTCAGGTATCACCAGCCGGCAACCGATCTTCAGGCATCATTTAAGCCTTGACAAAATCACAGTCTGACACAATTTCCGACTCGTCATGCTATTCCCGAAACTAAATCAGCATCAGGCCAGTCAAACTAACATCAGTGTTTACTACTCAATTAATAATTACATCATATTATTTGTTTCTTTAATCACAAGATTCTTTCCTATTTGTACAATTTGGCAGATTCCCGCCCAATTTTCCCCGAAGTCAGTGAAACACAAAATGATTACAACACCAAACCAATAGAAAACGACCAGCTACTCCTCTCCCAAAGAGATGATCAAGCGTAAAAAGTTACTCAACATCCCCTGAATTTGATCAGTACTTTTACTGACCAAACTTTTCAGTTTACTAAATTAGTTTGAATTTTGGTAAGTAAATACTAAACTGAAAAAAAAAAGTTATCTGAAGCTCTGACTGAAGATGAGATTTTCAAACTGAAGAGAGACTTAACTGGGCTAGAACAAAATGGTTTACAACACAACAAGATAACCATAGATAACAAAAAATACCTTTTCGCTTCAGTTGCTCGTTTCGGCCTGATCATGGGAGACAGAAATTTTTCGTCTTTCTTAAATTTTCTGGCTGGTATGCTTGTCATGCCGTCCCCATACTTTGCAACTAATTCTTCTATGGGTATATCTGCTTCAGCTCTGAGAAGATCCGCCTCTGTTCTTCCTACTGGGTCACCATCTAAATATAGTGAGAACTCCATATAACAAGAGAATCGTACTGACACTAAACTGTCAGGCAGCAAAGCAATGAAATGTGCATGCAGTAAATTTTTATATCAGATACCGTATTAATCCTACTAAATGCCCCTGTTCTTATAACGCCCCTGCCTCTTTTCTGAAATAATGCCATACTGATTTGCATGAACTCTTGGTTTTTTCTCTGGAGGAGGTAGCTTTTTCAAATGGAGTCTACTTTCAAAGTAAAGAATTTGGTCCTAGAGGAGCAAATTTTTTATGACTTGACCTCCCTTCTCAGTGGAGTTTGATATAATTTCAGAGCTCTATATAAGAGGGAGTATTTGATGATAATTAAGGATATTTTTTCTTATCTCTTATTGACACCATATGTTGTGATCCCTTCATCTGCACCTTTTTGTAAAGACAGTTCAGATGAAGGGTCACAACATATGTTTTAATGCAGAATTAACAAAAATTATTCCTTATTATCACCAAATACTCCCTCTTATCTAGAGCTCTGAATTTTCCATATTTCTACATAACAACGTACCCTGTGACCCCTTGTTTGAAGTGACATTCCTAAGAGGGCCATAACATATTTTTTATGAGGAATATAGAAAATTCTCCCTAAATTATCTGTTAAACTCTCTTATCTGAACCACTAAATACTTCAGTCCTGCTCAAAAGCATCTTTTTCATCTTGCCAAAAATTTGTTAAACATCCAGTGAGGAAAGATATGACCTTAGCAAATTTACAGATGACTCACTGAGAAATGGTCAAGGTACAATAAAGGGATCAAACATAGTTCGTTAAAACATGCCTGTTAAATAGCGTGTGACATAAATATTTATGCAATAAAGTATCTTAATACTGACGGTAAATACAGTACTTAAGAACCAAGATTTACTTGCAGAGAATTATCTTAACACAAAAGGTTGAAGGTCAGATGTGATAATGAAGTTACAAGGATTGTGAATTGTGCGTTACACAGGAATTCATTCACTCTGACACTATACCACAGCAGTGCTTCTTTTCCTCCATATAACTTAGCGGCACACAAGAAATGCAGGGAGCATCATCATGAAAATTATGACCGCATCAGTCCCAATTCAAAAAGCTATCTTTTTTCCCCAATTTTTGCAAGTAGCAAAATTCCTGATTGCTGGTAAAAACCTGCTAGAGACTATCTTACATGCAGAAATTTATTTGCTTGCTTAGATGACTGACAAACGTACAGATATAACTGAACATTAATATCATTTTAGTATTGTATCCCCTATCCCTCAACCCCAAAACTTGATTCTAAATTTTCCGAAATTCAAGATTTTAGGAGACAATGATGCCTTTTTTACCCTAACCATTCCCAAAATAGTAAGAAAAATCACTGAATACTGATGTCAGTTTGGTCCAGTATGTGATTTGTTAAATTAACGTTTTGCATTTAGTTTATTCAGGATATTCACAGTAAGCCAAATCAATATTTTTTCTGTAGTTTGGCAAGATCAGAAAGAAGTTAAAACTTACTATGCATCTACCATCTAATGCAGCAAATATCTTTCTAAAGGCCATGAAAATTTGTTACGGTCATTTGTAAAACTTATTTCTTTTGATTCAATAATAAATGTATTAAAACCGCTAAGTTGAAGTCGCAGGAACTAGATTTGTGACATCATTCTGTATCAGAGCCTCACAGTACTCTGTGAACCTCATACTTACAGAGTGGCAGCCGCGGGTCATTAATAATGTAGCTGACACGTACCGTTAAAAGTAAATTTTGTGACAGGTATCAGGTGAGCCAGCATTTGTGATCATTTGTATTTTTATTGTTTTGCAATAACAGAACCTTTCTGAACCTGCTCCAACAACAAAATGTTCCAATAGTGAATGGACTTGTACACGCAGAAGGTATATAGTTTTTCAACTTAGAACCCAACGAGAAACTAAGTTTATGCTAATTCTTAAGCACATTAGATGAAGACACCATTCCACATTACTGTCTTGAGCCAGGATTAAACCTGGTTTGGTAATCTAGCACATAAGGCTGCATTTACACGAGCAAAGTTTCTATGTCACAGAAACTTTAACAAAGAAATGATGGCAAGCATTTTGCGTTTACACGGAGCAAATTATTTGTTAAAGAAAATGTGACATAGAATCTTTGTCAAACAAACTTTGGCAATGAAATATTTGCTGCAGTGTTCACACGACCAAATATTATTCGTCACAGTTACCTGCAGCAATGAAACAAAATTTTTATCACATTTTCCACGCTGATAGCAAAGTTCTATGTTACATTATCTCAAGCAAAGTTCTCCGTTTACACGGACAAATTTGATTTATCGAAGTAACTTTACCATATATATTTGTCAAAGAAATCATTGTCATATTTTGGGCATTTACACAAGCACATTTTCCAGTGGCAAACCGTCTTTGTCACAGAAACTTTGCCCGTGTAAATGCAGCTTAACCCACCGGACCACAGCTGCTCCTGCACGTAAACAAAGGTTATCAGAGCTCTAGATAAGAGGGAGTATTTGATGATAATTAAAAATATTTTTTTCTTATTTCTCATCGAAACCATACGTTGTGGCCCCTCGTCTGAACTGTCTCATTGAGACGTTTCAGATGAGGGGTAACAACGTATGTTTTTATGGAGAATTAACAAAAATTATCCCTAATTATCACCAAATACTCCCTCTTATCCAGAGCTCTGGAACTGTTATTTCAAAGAACTACATGTTAGCACAATATGGAAGTTGTTAGTGCACAGTGTGCTAATTACAGCGGGAATAGGGTAGTGTCTGTATACACGAACCATCTTCATCTTCCTCCCCGTCATCGTCAACTCCCGCCATAGACTTTAACTCTTTTATCACTGCCTCATCTCGTAATGTAGCGTCAAACCCTAGAAAGGCTTCCTGCAGAGCATCACCAAGCTGGCCATCTTTGTATGCCAATGTAGACTTTAGGAAGTCGGGTAGTTTGGCTGAACAATACTGTGCAACTTCGGCACCTAAATATAGGCAAATTATTATGAAATTATGTTGTTTGTGTATCTTTTTTTTATATATAGAACTTGAAAGCAGACCACAGAAATTCAGCTATTTTCATCTCTGGTGCTAAAAGTAAGAACAGCCTTGCAGGGTTACTTTAATCCTCTCACTCAAAACACAGATTTCTCTTTTGAAAATAGCTTACAAAATATGGGTAAAGAATTGGTTATATAAAAATTTGATGTCTTTCTTCATTTCACTTTCTTTACCAGAGCTCCAGATAAGAAGGAGTATTTGATGATAATTAAGGATTATTTTTCTTATTTCTCGTCATAACGATATGTTGTGACCCCTCATCTGAACCGTCTCGTCGATCCAGAGCAGACCGCTCTGTCTGTCTGATCTGGGTCTGCACTGTTTGTTCAGGCCTGTTTTGTCTTACTATTTATGTTGGTCTCTCAGTGCATAAATTTCTTTCCAGGCAGGGAAAAAGACTAACAGGTGCTAAGTCATCCATGGCCCCTAAATTTTGGGCTGGGCCCCTGAATTTTTTGGAGAAAATGCAAATCCTCCTTATGTTAAATATAACTCATGTTAAATAGCTTATGTTAAATATTGGATTTTGGTCGTTTTGGCCCATAGGTCAAAATTGTTAGTGTGTTGCCATGCTAGCGGTACTAATTCTTTGCTATAAGGCATAAGTTGAGACCAGCAGCAGCAATGAAGGAGTTGCTTCCCCTGGAAAAGTACCCCTTCTTTTTAAACACACACAAAAAACAGTTCATAATTCAAACATGGAAGAGCCCATACAAATTTGCAGGACAGAATAAAACGCACATTCGAGCCAACAAAAAATTTTAGTAACAAAAATGAGATCCATTTGTAATTAATAAACTACTGCTTCATTTTAACTTAAATTTCCATTTAATCATTCATTCTCTACTTCATTTCAATTAAATTCCCACCATTAAATTATAATTATTGTTCAGTCTCTGCTATATCTTTAATCTATGCATAGGTTGGGGATAAAATCCCAAGCTTTTTCAAAAGCCAAACTTGTTTCAGATTTTGTTGTGATTATTTCCCTTGGTTTGGCCTTGTGTGATTCACAAAATTCGGCCATATCAAATTCGCAACCAGTCTATATAACAAGCAAGCAAATTACAGTAACAGTAAGCAGAGAAATAACCTGGCGCAGCAGTTATTAACAGATAATATTGATAAATAGTTTTAAAGTTCATTTCATTTTAGCCCAGTCATCGGAATTAAAAAATAAAGATCAGGGCCCAGTTGTTCAAAGCATTGTTAGCCTAACAAGCTCGTTAAGAGGTAAACTCGTTAAGTGTTCTACAACTCTATAACCAAATACACTTATATTTTTTGTTGAAAAAATGTGAGAAGCTTTTGCACTGCAAAAGCTCCTACAATTTTTTCAACAAAAAATATTGGCGGGTTTGAGATATTAATGTTTGAAATTTTAACGAAATGTTTACTAACAATGTCTTTGTTTTGAACAACTGGGCCCTGATTGATATACATTCCGAGACCAAAACCAACTGATGTGAGCACTCTTTGGGCCGAAAACTGTAATGCTGGAAACTGTTGGTTGTATATAAACAGTAAGGCAAATATTGACCAATCAGATGTCGCATTCTATAAGCGCTGTTGTAAATATGAAATGGCGAAACTTTTTTTTGTTTCGGCCAAAAGAGGACTTTTCCAACGATAAATCTGATTTCACCGAGTTGGAGAATGCCAACTTTTGTCAGTGTCGGACAGTGGGACCGGCGCCCTGGCAAAAATCGACGGACATTTTGAAAATTTGCAGGATTTGTCCAACAGACCGACTGTTTTCGTGAAGACTGATAGGAGCCTTGACAAGACAAAGTGGCATGTACGCCATGCAAACTCAGAACAGGTGGGGTATCCACAAAGCCCGATCAGAATCTTCGCTGATGGAGCTAGCTTACACCCTAATCTACCTTAAGTGCACAGCAAAGACTGATCAGACTGGACAGATTACCATGCTGGTCTGAGTCTTTGCTTGTTGCACATGCCACAGTGTTGCTTTTGTCGTGTTGTGGCTCATATGGTTCATGAAACAGCAACATACCTCCATGGCCATCATAAACTGCAAAGAATGAAGTTTGTGTGTCAGGATCAAACTCTGGTATACAGTTGTGTGAGTCCTGAAAAAAGAATAATAATTTGAGCCGTGACACAACATAGGAATTCCACAGAATGCTATGTCGCACCTGCATTGTGCTTCTACAGTAGCAGAGGTCATGGTGAGAAGAAAGTGAAAGCAAAAACTGAAAATTAGAAAACCGAAATAGTTTCAGGCAAGGATTAATCTCAAATTTTCTCAAAATCCATCTAGAAAGGTACTGCCATTTTCATGTAATACTATTTTAGTAATGGTAGATGGCAGCCATCTTGGATGGCCAATTATTTGCCAGTAGGGCTTCTACGTTTACACGGATAAACGGTAACGGTTTGTGTATATGTGCTAAACGTTTACAAAATTCACACATCGTTTAACCGAACCTGAACACCCGGTAGACCACCAACAAGTTATAATATCTTACACAGTCATCAGAAGCCAATCTTAATGTACTTGAAGGTGTCTCGGAAACGTCTATTAAAATCTTTATTTTCTAACTTCTGTGTACCTTACGCAAAGCACGACATGTACAAGGTTTGCCAGAAAATGGTTACGTCATAATCGGCAGCTAATTTTATAAGGCAGGGATCAAGCTAGGGGGCGATTTGGGCGAAATAATCGCCCTAGGGGCCGAAATTTCGCCCTAAATTGGGCTTAGGGAGAAGTGGGAGTCTCCCTAAAAAAAAAAAAAAAAAAAAATTTTTTTTTTTTTTTTTTTTTGTAGAATTTTCATCAAATCATTCCACAAACAAGCTGTTATGACAATTTACCCTATAAACCCATTCCAGCTTACTAATCTTTCAATTTAATGTTAACAGTATGCATAATAGCTATTTTTCTTTAAAACTGAATGAAAAATGTCATAATCGTGCAATACCACTTCTCCCTTCATGGCTGTCACTTCTCCATATTTCAGCTGGAGGGAGAAGTCACTTCTCCCTAAACTTTGAGTCTAGCTTGATCCCTGTAAGGTACAGATCAAAGGCAAGGTAATGTCTGCCGACAACAGTTACGACACGTGTTGTGCAATAAAAAAATTAGGACTACCTCGGTACCTGTGTTTTCTAAGCTTACCGCGAAGGTGAGATAATTGCAGCTTGTAACTTTGACAGTTATTATCAATTAACAGGATAATTATGTCTGATGTTTTATTAATCTAATCCATGTAATTATCAAATACGGTCAAATAATTGCTAATACGGTCAAATAATTGCTGTCATCGGAAATTGGTCAATAGTAAATATGTTGTTTTTTTTAATACCGTCGGTTACTGTAAACTTCGAGTTGACCCCCGAAAATGAAAGCACATTATTGGATGACACAGTTTGGTAACATAATTATAATCATAAAGCAGGCTTACAAGTGGCTTTTCAGGAAAAAGTAGGAAAAAAGTAGGAATCCTTTCAAGAAAAAAGTAGGAATCTTATGATAAAAAGTAGGAATTATTTATAAAAGCTGACCTATAAATCTCGTATATATTAACTCACTTTAACGCTGCAGAACAGTTCAGAAAAACTCCAGTCACAAGAAATAAGGGCTGTTTAACATCAGGAGGCTCTGAAATCTTACTGTGCATGCTACTGTCAACCCGATTGTTTTTTTATTTATCAAACTGAACATTGAAACAAACCATAAAACATAGTGAAAGAACTGTTCAATGTTGTTCCAGAGAGAGAAAGAGAACCAGGTGGTAAGACAATTATATGAACATGTTGCTTTGAACAAGATATAATGGTAGTTTAAATGAAATAAGAGGACCTGAGTGTGATCTGTCATGGAACAAGGAATGAGAGCAGTCAGAAATTCAATTTCAGAGTTAAATGGATAGCGACCCAACGTCTTTCTCTGGAACATGGGTTAGAATGAGTATATGATTAAAAACACCTTACTCTGATTTACGAGCACAACTACTGCAAGATGAGTAAAAGCAGTAATTTCTACCTCTAGTCAGCCCCCGAAATGCTAGCATTTTGTAAGTCTGAATGCCCATCTGAAGTCGTTTTGGCAAGTTATAAAGAATTACTAAAATGATATCCATTCATGTACAAATGGGGGGTCTGGGGGGCTGTGCCCCCCCCCAGAAGCCCAAAACAATTTAGAAAATCACATTCTGACAGTGCTCCCCAGCTCCTCAAAATTAAGAGCTTGCTCCCCAGCTCCCTGAAAATAAATGGTCATTCTCCCAAGCTACCCAAAACCCCTGGGAGGGCCTCATCCTTCACATTAAGCAACATGCATGTTCAAAATGTTCAACACATTTCCTAGAAAGGCACCATGCAGCTTGCATAAGAGGTCAACAGTAGCATGTTCAAAGACTCTGTAAGAACCTCATCAGTAGTATATGCCATCAGTCCTTATATCATGTAGCATGTTTCATTCTGCAACAGACTAAAACATTTTAAAATATACATTTTTATACCCCGCCACACGTTAGTGACGGGGTATTATGTTTTCACGTTGGCCGTCCGTGTGTCCGTCCGTCCGTCCGTCCGTAGTATGTACGTCCGTCTGTCCGTCCGCACTTCGTTTCCGTTCGATAACTTAAGTATTTATCAATGGATTTCCTTCAAATTTTGCATATGCATTTGTACCAAGAATGTCTCGCTTGGGATTGTTAATGGGCAAATTTCGATAATTTCTAACAGAGTTATGGCACTTGCCAATGTACAAAAAATGGTTTCTAGCCTCTAGTTCCTTAACTACACAATGGATTTCCTTCAAATTTTGCATATGCATTTGTACCAAGAATGTCTCGCTTGGGATTGTTAATGGGCAAATTTCGATAATTTCTGACAGAGTTATGGCACTTGTCACTGTACAAAAAATGGTTTCTAGCCTCTAGTTCCATAACTACTAGGAGTATCATATTGAAACTTCACAAACATGATAAAAGTAACAAAAGCTTTGTATGAGGACAGAAATTTTATCATTAGGGGTTATCTGCCCCTGCCCTTGGGCTATATACATGTAATAAAATCATGAAAAATTCCATATAAAATCAGAGTTTGAAGCAATTTTTCTGAAACTTTCAGCAAATGATCAGAGTGATGAAAGCCTCCAGTCAGTCCAGTGATGCTCAAATTTACCCCATGGGAGTTATCTCCCCCTGCCCCCGGGCTATGTACATGCATAAAATGATGATAAAATCTATATATATTGATGTGAAACAGATTTTTATAAATTTACATCTGATGATAGAAGTAATAAAAGTTTCTGGTGATTAAAATTTGATCCTTTATGGTTTATTTGCCCCTGCCCCATGGTCACCAGTTTAAAATTCACTAAAATTGTATTTGAGTAGAGTGGTAAGTGATTTTATTTGAGTAGAGTAGTAAGTGATTTGTCGGAAGCTTATTGTAAGTGATCAGAGTAATGAAAAGTCCTGTCATAACAAAGACTTTTCTCTGTGTTCAGTGGGGCTAGGCTGCTCCCACCCTGGAGTCATACAGAGAAAAAATAAATCTGGAAAAATCTGTGTGTGAAAAAGGCTTGCAGTGGCGGGGTATCACGCAGTCGTTTGCGATGCTTTTATTTTATTTTTATTTTCATTCAAAAAGTAGGAATAGTAGGAATATTTTTGAAAAAAGTAGGAAAAAAGTAGGAACAGGGCAAAAAAGTAGGGAAAGTAGGAAAAAGTAGGACTACTTGTAAGCCTGCATAAAGGTATGGGGGGCGTCTCATAGATGTCTGATACTAAGAATAAGATTTCAACGGTAATGGTCGTTTAAACGGAATCGTTTCGTTTTCTTGGGGTTGTGTAAACGTTTACAATATTTTGTAAACGTAGAAGCCCTATTTGCCAGATAAAAAGTGTAATATAGCTATATGCAAGGATCATTCTGACACAAAAGTGGTCCAAATCCATTCACGGGTTCCTGAGATATTGTCATTTGCATGTTTTTGCAATTTTTAGTAACCACAGCTGGCGGCCATTTAGGATGGTATATTCTCACAAATTGGAAAAAAAACTTCAGGAATCATTGAGATTAGATTTGAGCAAAATCCATTTAGTGGTCTTGAATTTATTGGCTTTCAAGCAAAATTTGGACTCGTTAACCAAAAGTAGGTCACTGTGACCTAATTCCGTTAATTTTTTTGGTTTTCATTATTTTCAAAAATGAGGTCCTACTAAATAAATGTTCCATGCCAAATTTCAGCCAATTATACCTAGTGGTAAATACCTTGATTTTGTAGTTTTGCTACTTTCATTAATGGCGGCCAGCTTGAATTCTCGTCCAGGCCGAATTTCTCTAAACTGAAGCCGTGTAGTCTGGTTATATTCTATATGAACTTTGAGTACCATGGGTGCAGTGGTTTTGGAGCAATTAACTTCGCAAATCTTAACGCCGGGGTCGACGTTAATGTGAACGGAATGACCCAGAGCAACCCAAAATGTCATCAATCAAAACAAACATCATATTCTCTATCATATGCAAACTTTAATATAAAACCAGGGATACAGGGTTCAAGCTAGGACTCTGACATAAGGAGAAGTTTGCTCAGATTTTCTGATTTTAGGGAGATGTTTTAAGCTGGTTTTCAATTTTGCTTATGTGTTTAAACTTCTCCCTCAGCTGAAAATAAGGAGAAGTTTGAGTCTGTAGGGAGACTGCTTCTCCACCTCTCCCTCTAGCTTAATCCCTGGCCTAAAACTATGTCTGCTACTAGAAACATAAGAACATGCATGACCAGTCACCTGAATTTAGCGACCTTTCGCTGTCAAAGACAAAGGAACAGATAAGGAGAGTATTTGTGATTATACCTTCCCCCCGAATGAACTTTACTTTTACTTTCAATTTTTATGTTTCCCACGAGGTCCTTGACGATTGATGATTCCACTGGGAAATGCAACTTCACATGGATTGATAACATCCAGCATGATGTCATTCACTAATTGGTGTGGGATCGCTTAGATAGCCACTTATTTTGTTGTACTGAGCTTGGCATATCCGTCTGGTTTTCTTGTTGATGCTCAAGCCATTTCCGTCTCTCGTCTCTTGTTTACACACCAACTGGTTCTCGTAATATAACACAGACAATTTACATTCACTATGTTTGCCGCGGAGAACCAGCTCTACGTCACAGTTATTTCACATTGTGTAATCAGTTCCAATCTCCCAGGATGATAACCAATACGCTCTGGCGAATCACCATATTGCATACCAGAGATTTTGTTTGCGTTTCTGTACGCTATAAATTAATTTTAATTGCTTTTTCAGACATTTAAATTGCGTAAATATTATGCCGATACGCACCTTATCAAAAGGTACTCTTTGTGTCTCTGATTGTGACTGATAGTCTGCTCAAAATATAATCAGTGTATTTGACTGTATACACAATCATACTATTTTATTTACTTGTTTGGTTTGGTTTGCTTAAAAAATTACATAAAGCAGATGGCAGTTCATATTCCTATATACATGTATACATTGTAACTGAAAAGCACTGGCAAAAATGCTGAGCACCATTAGAGCCTTTTCTGTTACAATGCCGGTATAGCAGGGTTCAATTTAGAAATTTGTCAGAATGGGCCAGTGGCCCATCAATATTCTGAAAAGGTGCCACCAGTTTTTTCAGACATGCCAGCGTTTTTTACGACCAAATAACCATGATTTTGGCATACTTCTTCTAACTTACCATAGAACACCAGAAAATAGCATTATTTTTGTATTGCTGCATGTATACAGATACGGCAAGTCATCATTTTTTTCGCATCGTCGTGATAAAGCCAGGGAAACTGAGGCTTTTGTAGCCACTCGTTTTGGAATTATTTGCATAGGATTTCTCAGCTTTTTCATCATTTTGATTGTTTTTCATCACTGGTGTCTTCCGATTTCTTTGTTCCCACATATTGGCGGAATTTCCGCCAACAGAAATAACCAATTTCATTTCTGTGTTTGAGAGGTTGCCGACATGTTTAAAATAGTTGGTTTCCCCACATTGGTTAATGCACCTTAAATTAATCAATATCCGGTTACCAGTCACGCTCTCCGAGTTGTCAGAATGCTTTGTGCTCAAGTTTCCAAACCACGGAAAGCATCTTCTAACACTGACTCGCTAAAAGGCAACAGCCACAACAACCAATAAAAAACATACATGGGCTTAGACCTTGAAAGAAAATTTTAGGTCCTTGGAACATGTGAGTGCATATACAGCCATGGACAGTAATGTAAATGTTCGATAAATAGGATAGGTTCCATTTCTTTAAGTTAGATTTCATATTTCTGTCAGAAAATCTAATTAAGAATCTATGCTAAAAACTGTTTTAACATCTATATCTGACAAGGCAGTTGATATTGAAAACAAGGGCAAAACTATATGCCCCTCCCCACTTCGTGTCGGGGGCATAAAAAAGAAGAAATACATTGAGCCACAGTTCCTATATTCAACTCAGTTACTATACTCTTACTATTTTCTGTTTGAATGATGTAAATTATAGCCGCCGATGACTTTTAATACATAAATAATGTCTTCTCTGTTTACGTATTAAAAGTCATTGGCCGCTATAATTTAGCTGATAAATGTAAAGACGACACCCAACTAATTTCTCTGAAGCTTTCATTTTCATACTTTGTTATTATTCAAAAGTTAGATTGCAAGTGAAGTGCAAGACCACCGATAACTGGTAAATCGTGCATATATATAGCATACCCTTACTTTATTAAATAATTATGATAAAATCGTGGCTTGAATTGAACTGGGTTATAATGTTGACAGATAGGACAGCCATTATTGATCGATACCGTTGCCATTACTAGCTCTGGTCACTGTGTCCTGTCACTTTCTTAACTGATAACTGAGCATGCAGTGGGCTGAATTGCAACTTTCTTATTTCCCATCCGATCAACTTGAAATTTTACAGAGTGGTAGAAAATAGATTGACAGTTGATAATATTTAGAAATTTAACACATTTTTTGTCGTGCGCCTGTGGGTATTTCAACCTGGTTTCGATTCTATTTTTGTGCCAATTCATCACCTCTTGTGTCATGCGCCATCCTTGCATAGAAGAAACCCCGTAAGAGAATTTTCCGAAGGCTTTGTCGGCAGAAACTTTCTCTGTGATTGGTGAGGACAAATATACACCCATTTTCAGAGTTTTATTGGAAATCTAATACAAAATAGTCTGTCTCCCACGTGAAAGCATCCTTTCGCGGTTTACCGGAAAGTCACGTGACTAGATTTTAGGCTTATTTGTTTAGGCTTAAAAAGGACAAGCCGTTATACTTGTATCTGAGCGGGGTACCTAAATACCGGAAAGACGCAAAAAGACGCGGAAAGACGCAAAAAGGCGCAAAAAGACCCGGAAAGGCGCAAAAAGACCCGGAAAGGCGCAAAAAGACGGCAAAAAGACTCCCCAAAATATATTGTATTATGTTTTAGTTTTCAAAAAATGGCTTACCAATGTGGCTCTCCATAATGCAAGCAGGAGGGGCCCCAAAACCTTGTGCTTAATTGATTTTTACCAATACAGGCCTATGTAAGCAGCAAAAAGACCACCCAATTTGTATCAAGATTTGAAAAAACTATATGGAGTAATATTCAAACATTTTGCAATGTTTTATTCTTATATACTATAGAAAAAAAGACGCTCAGGTCAGCGGCAAAATGGTCCAAAGGAGACAGCAAAAGGACGCAGACAGATGACAAAATGACAAAAAAAAAAAAAACTTTCATGTCAGCAAAAAGACTTACCAAAATAATATTGAAATGTAAAAAAAACATATACATGTATATAAAAATTAAATTTAGATATTAGATACTACCAAGAAGGTGCAGAGCGACGGCAAAAAGTCTAATAGAGGTAGCAAAAGACGCAGAGAGACGGCAAAAAGACGCATAGAGACGGCAAAAAGACGCAGAGAAACAGCAAAAAGACGCAGAGAGACGGCAAAAGACGCAGAGACGGCAAAAAGACGCAGAGAGAAGGCAAGAAGACGCAGAGAGACGGCATAAAGACACAGAGAGACGGCAAAAAGACGCAGAGAGACGGCAAAAGATGGCAAAAAGACCTATAATGGCAGCAAAAAGACCAACCAAAATAAATGAAAGTTCAGAATCAGTATTATCTAATAACAATTTTATGCTCTAGTATTACACTCTACAGGAAAAGGACGAGAAGCGAAGACAAACGTTGGGATTGGGGCTTGAAAATATATAACATAATTATGGATCAATTTTATGAGAATTTTTATGTATTTTTGCCTTGAAATATTTGTTGTGATATCTATTTAGAATCGCCTGGAAATATTTGTTGTGATATTTCATTAGAATCGCCTGACCGAGGCTATTCTAATGAGATGTCTCATCTTACCACGTGAATCTTTCATCAGACACTCCTTATTATCTGAAGGCCTACGTATTAAACATAACTCAGAGGCCCAGTTGGCGGGGCTGAACCCCCAAAGCCCACCCCCTGGAACCGGGCTTGTTTTTTATTGTTTTTATTGCTTGATGATAGCTTTAAAGAAAAGGGTAAAAAAAATGGAATCAGTGGAAGAATGAAATAATTTGAAAGCATGTATCTAATAATACGTTTATCTGTGACAGGATATAAAGCAACTAAACTGAGTTGTGATTAACTTTCATGTCGGTTAAAAGTTACTGTAAAAGGTTTTTAAATCTTTTCGAAAGGAAGACATCTTAAAAACTGCATTTTAACATATGAGCCACGACACGAGAAAAGCAGCAAAGTGGTTATGCGGTCAGCGCAGACTCAGATCAGCCTGGGTATCGCTAAACACTTAAAGGGTAGCTAAAGGTCTAAGCTCCCCCCATGCGGACAGCGAAGACTCTGATCAGACTTGGCCGATGCCCAGGCTGATCTGAATCTACAGTGGCCGCACAACCACTTTGTTGGTTTTGTTGTGTCGCGGCTCATATGTGATATGTTGCATGTTTGTTCACAAATCACATTATTGTTATTATTATTATTATTATTATTATTATTATTATTATTATTATTATTATTATTATTATCATCGAATAGCGTGTGCCAAGACAAGCACATATGTCCGAAACCATTTAGGATAGACGGATGCCTTTTGCGTTTTAACAGTTTTTCACAACAGTATTTCAGTCATTCTAAGATGTTTAGGAAGTTATAATAAAATACTCTGTGCAGTAGAACCCCGTTCTTGTCAGGCATGAATACATGTTTAAACGTTTAAACATTTTTTCACAACAGTATTTCAGTCATTCTAAGATGTTTAGGAAGTTATAATAAAATACTCTGTGCAGTAAAACCCCGTTTTTGTCAGGCATGAATACATGTTTTCAGGATTCGAATATTATTCTTCATTTTATAATTATTGTTAACATAATATATATGCCGCGTTCACCTACAACATGCATTAAAATATAAGCCCAGTGCGCATATACAGATAAGCACACAGCTGTCACTGGTCTGGTTCTGCGCATGCACTTTTTTCCATGTGACTCCTTGCGGATAATTATTTTTTTTTATTTTCATTTTATTTCAATTTTTTATTTAATCACTCATTTCATGTCTCAAAGGTGTTTTCTTAAAGTAAAATAATTAAAGTGTTTTAACGCTTAAGGAGGTAACAACTGCATTAAAGACATCTTCTTCGCAGAAACAACATCACACCTTTGAGTAATCGATCACGCCAAACATAATCACACCTACTCTTATCGACACGTGTGTCGATATTTCAGTCAAAGTTTTTCTGGTCTGTATATTTAAAAAAGTTTACTAAACACCATGCAGATAATGCAGACCATGATCAAAATAATGTTAATACATAGATATTTTTCCTGTTTGAACGGCCAAACCTGTCCCAAAAACTGAGTTTTCTAGGGATCGTAATCTCAAAACTGAGGAGCTTTGATCACATATTAATAATATTGTCATTATTATTATTTGATCTTTCACCCATATTTCATGCTCTGCTGACTTTGTAAAATTTTACATAAAAAATAACATCGACCCTATTGTTCAAGTCCGTTTCTCTCAATCTATGATTTGACAACTTTATACCGTTAACATATATTTTTTATATAACTCTATCTTTTCTAGTTTGTAAGTTCAATTTGCTCAAATATCTACATAAATTCATCAGACCTAGTGTACACTTTACTCTAACCATGGTATCTACTACTGAGAAAGCATAAGGTGTGACATAGCATTCCGCGGAATTCTTGTCTTGGGTGGGGCGGTTAAACGATATATCTTGCGATTTTCTTCCGTTTTCAGACTTGTAAGACATGGCTACATTACAGATGTCAGAATATCAATGGGGCTGACCGTAAAGCGTGGAGCACGACTAGTTCCGGCTACATTTGTATATTGTGCCGAACTACAGACGACGGCGTGTTTGATTTCTTGATGGGGCTTGAAAGGCTGAAACAGGTGAAATGATCATTTTGCTTCATAAAGAGTTATTACACGGTATGTAGGCAAATTTACGTACCCGAAAGTATTACGTACGAGACATTGTGGGAAACTGCGCGTGACAGTGAAAGGAAAAAGAAGAAGAGGTAGACAGAAGAAGAGGTGGGAAGACAATATCAAGGAGTGGACAGGAATGGATTTTGCTATCTCAACTAGGGCAGCTGAAGACAGGACCAGGTGGAAAGGGATTGTTTTGAAGTCATCTGTGGTGCCCCAACGACCTAGTAAGGTTATGGGATAGAATAGAATAGAGTAGAGCGCGTGACAGGTAAAATTAAAATCTTAAAAAGCGCGTGACAGGTAAACAACGTTTTTTTTTTTTCTGACAGTCTTTCTTAAATTTAATATCTCTGCACTGACAAAATATTTTACAGATCTGTTTTTACCATTATATTTGGCCTATTTCCTTCTATCCAGAATCGTTCAGACGCTGAAGATGCACGCATGCATCTATTTGAAAATTCATGGGCTCTGTCTTAAATACTTTAATTTACTCTATGCAGAATAAAATAGAATAAGAATATAAGTATAAACTATCAGTAGTCTTCGAATAGTCGCAGTATTATGTTGTTTACCTGTTAATGTCAAGTGACTAATTAAAGGAGTCTGAGAAAACATTGCAGACCGGTTCATTTCCAAGTCATAAAATCGTTCATTCGAGGCACACAGAGTAGACCTACATAAGAAACTGCGCTTTGCGGCGTCGGATTCGTGTCCAGTTTTTAGAATAGTTCACTAGACAAAACTGTGCAGACTCAGACAGACGCCGCAAATCGCAGTTTCTATATTAGGTCTACTCTGTTTGCCTTGAATGAACGAACTCATAACTTGGCAATGAACCTGATGAAATAGTCCACTAGCTCAACTCAACTCAACTCAACAAATCTTTATTTCACTCCCAGGTCACATAAAGTGACATATGGGAAACAATTTAAACATAACATATCATACAATTCATGGCATAGCAAACATTTCATATTGTAAATTGACAGGAAAAAAAATGTAGAAAAAAATGTAGAAAGACAGAGGAAAAAGTGAAAAGACAGACAAAGGAAAGAAATATAAACATTGCGTATATTTGGGGAAAAGCGTCATTTAGACAGACATTATTATTGCCAGCTTTAATAAGCCTTAATTCACTTTTATTATATATTTACCTTTGTTTTTAATCATCAGAGGATTTCTTTCATCTTTTAAACCATTAAATAGCGCTTTAGTGGCCATGCAACAGATGATATTGACCAATTGGATGAATCCAAACAGCTGGCACACAGCGGACAACTGTGACATATCAGCGCCATCTCAACGTCGTAGCATTGAGTCAGCGCTAACAGGACACAGTCTTAACGCCCTGCGCCTGCTGAAACCACTTCCAGAAACGACTTGGACCATACACAAAAAAGAAGATATCGAAAGCAGGCCAATCCGCGCAGTCCGTTCCTGCAGGCATTTGATGTCGCAAAGGCGTCACATGACGTCGCATCGACGTGGTGTGATGTCATTCCGACGCCAGATGCCCGCTGGGCATTCTCCACAGTAGCGATAACAGTTACTTATAACGGGTTTGGTAGACTGCGCGGTCGTGTAAGCCGATCCTGTACATGATATGAGAACACCTATAGATGATAATAAGCAATAGTAAATAGTAATTTTAAATTAAAAAGATTGAATGGAAAATCACACTATGCGCCTCGTGAACCAATGGCCACGTGACCGAGTTTACTAATGCATGACAATACTAGGTTAAATATAGAAAAGCCAGCTGTGCCGCGACAGGTGAAAATGATGCTCAAGGCTTATGCGACCAGCAAAGGCCCAGATCAGCCTGCGCAGCAGCGCAGCCTGATCAGGGTCCCCGTCGATCGCACACCATACGCATGGACCAGAAGGAATCCACATACACAGGACGACGACTCCAGCCAGACTGCACGCATTGGCAGACTGATTTGAGTCCTCGTCCTGTTGTTCGCAATCACACATAACACTTTTCGCGTGGCGCGGCCCAATTGAATCGTTCACATATTTTATGGGTCATCGGATTAAGTACTAGACTAGCAGGCAGACGAAGACGGATTATGCTTTCGTAAGCGTGAGTATACATATTTCTTCACTGATTATTGTTTTATTATTTTACTAAGCACAATATCATTACAGGCAATGCATTATTTGACTGAGATTTACATCCCATTCACACAGTTTCAGTGTTTTCAGTTTAACTTGTATTAAAGTACTTAAGCAATATTTCAATGAAAATACATAAGTTTCTGAGCCTTAGCGGAGATGTGCACGTCATAAGTTCTTTGAATTTTAAAACGTTTGGTCGTCTATGATAATACGGACGAATATAACGCATTCGGTGAGAGGTAAAATAATTACAGCATAATAAATAATGATATTCATCGGCGACGTCATTAGTATCACACAAAGAGCATGTTCGTTCGTGCAAAGGAATACCTTCCCATCTCAAAGTTTCTACTGGCATTCGGTGATTTGCCGTCCTAAACTTAACAAAATTCAGATAATGCTTTCGACTAAGGTATTCATGGGTTAATACTGTAAAACACTCTATGTGCGGTATTAAAATTTCGCGTTTTAATAAAAATGACATATTGGCGCACGTTAAGTTTGCCGTTCATGATATACCGTGGCTATAGTTTATAAAGAAAATTCGGTGTAAATTTGAGAAGATTTTTCTTACTGTTATTTTTCATTAACTATACAGCGTGACATATATTAGAACCGCCTCTTCGAGGCGATTCTAATGGGATATCTCACTGTATAGTTTAATGGAAAGGTGATAAAACTTTTAAATACCCATCAAATACTCCTTTTTTTCTGAACCTCCGTTATGTGTATTAAATTTATGTAATACTGACGAACTTATATTTTGGCGCTCTTTGCCTTACCACCAAAATCGTCAAAATTAAGTCACCTAAGCCACCGCCAAATATGAGTGTTTTACAGCATGTCGTGTAAATTTGTTGTAAACCAATTGACATTGCTATCAGAAGAAAAAGAAAACTAATAATAATAAAAAAATCAAAAAAAAAAAAAAAAAAAAAAAAGAGAGAGAGAGAGAGAGAAAAAAAAAGAAAAACAGAAAGATGAAAACAATAGATTAAAAAAATATATTTAGGAAAAATATAGAAAAAAATGGTGAAGATTGTTAGAAATACATTTTCTCTTTTCTTTTCTTTTTTTAAAATAATCTGAGGAAGGAAAAGAAAAATAAAGTTTTCCTAACAATAAGTGCTCGTCACACCTCCACGTGGTACCAACTGGAAACTGCATATTCAGAACTCAGACAGATTTTTGAAATGCAGGCCGACGTGACAGGGCGAGGAAGTATGTGCTACTATCTTTCACCCGTTTAAGAAGATCATGAAATACTGACACCTTTGCATGTGGGTCTTTTGCCTTTTTTGTTCCATTTTTGCTGTCTTTTGGCAACTAAACCTGGATAGTCTTCATTTGTAAATAACGAAGCGAAGCATATAACTAATTCACATTAACTATTTCTATATTTTAACAGAATTTGGTAGGCCTTTTTGCTGCTCTTAAGGGTCTTTTTGCCGTCTGTTTCTGTGCCTTTCTGCGGCCTCCAAGGACTTTTTGCCGTGTGTCTAGGTCTTTTTGCTAGCGTCTACTGTTCTTCTGTCTCATTGAGCTTCTTTGTCACAAATAGTATATAAAAAGATACTGTAAAAGGTTCGTTCACTCTTTAATAATACTGTTTGTATATTCAAAGTTTAACTGGTCCTCTCGGTGTCTTTTTGCTGTCGCAAAAGCCCAATTAAAAATAACAATAATAATAAAAAAAATGGAGGGAACCTAATGAGTTGGAATTAGCATGTATATATTAAATACATGTATGAAGATCTAGTTAATGAATTTTGTATGTCCTATGAATAATCAATAGGTCTTTCCGCAGGCTTGTATTCAAAGTAAAATATGTAAAAATCAAACAAATCAGTTAAAAATTAGGTTCAAGACGTCTTTTTCTTCTTGTATTTTTTGTCATCTATTTCTTGATATTGAAATCAGTTAAAACTATATTTTACGGGGTCTTTTTGCTATTTTCCCGGGTCTTTTTGCGCCTTTCCGGGTCTTTTTGCGTCTTTTTGCGCCTTTCCGCGTCTTTTTGCGTCTTTCCGGGTCTTTCCGGTATTTAGGCACCCCCCCGTATCTGAGTAAGTCCTCCTTCACGGGAGCACATCCTCGCGGCGCGGGGGCATATTGACTGGGTAAGGGACGAGTCATTTATTGTCAGCTGGGGGGGGGGGGGGGCGGGTACATTTAGGGGGGGGGGGTCGGATTTTTTTTTGGTGATGTACTGGGGGGGTCGGAAATAAAAAAGCCTTGGAGCAGGGGGGGGGGGGGGGTCATATATTTTATTAGGCGTATTGGGGTGCCAGAATTCTTCCATCAGTCTTCATTTTTAAAAATGTCTCAGCTTCTGGGGGGCGAAGCCCCCCAAAACCCCATTAATCCTAATATTCCAGACTGTTTTCTTTCAAACTCGCAACTTAAAAGACTTTATGGAAATGACACAAAAAAAACTTTGGCAGCTTCATATCCAAAAACATAACTTTTCATTGATTTGCTAGAACAGTATGAAAGTGTCTATAAAATCAAGCCAAGTAGATGATTTTGTGCTCAATTAAATTTAATGCCTGCATTTGTGATATCAGCTCTCCACGTGCCTTTTCATCAGCAAAACACTGTGGCTTCTGGGGGCACAGCCCCCAGACCCCCACCACCCAGAGGCCCAATTAATATTATTTACAGTTGTAATTGTTAAGCATTCAACAAAAAGATTTCTGGATGGCCATTAGCAGAAGAAAAAAGTGCAAGAAATGCGGACAAAGTTTTAACAGACCATGATTACATGTAATTAACCTGTTACAATCAAAAAATGTTCTTTGAGGTCAGTCTGACATAAAATAGGTAATATAGTATGTGCGCGAGAAGGGTAGCTGGCACTGGGGATAGGGGGGTCATAAAAAATTTTGTCACCTATCTGGGGGGGGGGGGGGGGGGGTCGGAAAAATAATTCTGGTGAGACTTGGGGGGGGGGGGTCGGAAATTTTTTGGTGAACCATATGAAAATGTACCCACCCCCCCACCCCACCTGATAATAAATGACTCGTCCCTAAAAGGGTTTTGTTTGGTTTGTCAGTAAAAAAAATAAGATATAAGAAAATAGATATAAGTGCAACATTAGATAGATACTCTTTAGGTCTGATGCAATATCTACACCCAGGTATCTAGCACTATCCACAGAGTCAAGGACTTGGTCAATGCATTGAGGTGGAATGAGTAGTGAGGAAGGAATCAAATGGTTTATGAGTGATTATTCTTCCATTAAAAGTAGATTCAACTCCTTTGCTCTGTACGTTTGGCTTGGAACTTGCGACCTTACACACAAGCAGGTCAAGTATATAAGTTTGATAGACTCGTATTGATAGAGATGCTGCAAAGCTTATCCTTAGCTACAGGAAACTGGCTAGACAAGCAAATGATCTAAACTTCTCCGTAACGTTTTTGGAAGTCCCCCATTATTCGATTGTAGAATGGAATAGGGCCAAAGGGCATAAAAACCCGCAAACTTTTGAAGAACAGGACAAAAAGCTTCAGTTAGCAATGAAGAAATCCGCAAGATAAATACCGAAAACAGCACCCATTCACCAAAATTTAATGTGGATCTGATAAGGAACAGAAAAAACAAGAGAAGGAATTCAAAATGTAGAACTAGCTTTACTCAGTATCTAGATGGTGTCCACAGCGGTGATACATTATTTAAACTATGGCTCAGAAGGATATCTGAAATTATAAAGTGTGAATGTTATTGACCTTCAGCTACTTGTTTTATTGAAAATCAGGAATAGTTATTAAATCATTGTTATTTTTTTTTTCTTTTTGGTCAGAAAAGTTTAATGCAGTTTAGCTGAGTGTATGTGAGGATTGCTTCGCTATACTAGCTACCTGCAAATGTGATTGTGATTAAGAGATCATATGTTAAAGACTCATATACTGAGATTAGCTATTGCCACTAAGGGAATATAGCTGTGGTTAGCGTGTGTGAGGAATGCCTCGCCATGCCAACCATGTTTAAATAGCTTTAGATACAACAGTAGACTCAAGAAAATAGGTAAAAATAAGGAGGTAAGCGTGAGTGGGGAATGCCTCGCCATGCTAGTAATGTTTAATAAACCTTAGATTGAACAGTAATATTAAGCTATGTAAAAGCAAGGAAAACAAGTGTAAATTGTAATTAAACATAAAGACAATAACGATGACTGAGGGTCAAGCTTCCAGTATCTACAATCCAGGCAAAAGGTCGAGGGAGGACTCGATCCTTTTTTGTCAGAAATGTGAGAATGAGGTTGAAGCAAGTGTAGCTTGTTCTGGATGCAAATTATCATTTTGCTTGAAGTGTGCACATGTATCTACAGCGCTCTATGAGTGTATAGAAAGGGGTGAACTTAACAGTTTTCATTATAACTGTGTTAGTTGTGAAGCAACGTTTCCATCTCTAGAAAATATCACAGGCATTTTAAAGGAAAATCAGACGAGAAATGATAAAAGAATGAGTAGTTTGGAGGAAAGAGTATCAAATATAGAGAAAAACTCTCATCAAGAGCTTAAACAAAGCGTTCAAAGTATGAAGGGGGAAATTATTGACAGTATAAAGAAAGACATTGATAACCTAGTTGATAGTAGGAGCAGAGAACTAGAAGATAGAAGGAGGAGGGACCACAACATTGTTTGTTTCAACTTGCCAGAACATAACAGTTCTATAGGAACTGAGAATAAGGTCAAAGACGAGAGTGACGTTTGTGCTATAGCTTCACGATTGGGGCTACAAAATTTGTCAATAACTATGGCTTACAGATTGGGTGAAAAAACCGAAGCCAAGAATCGCCCCTCAAGGTTGTACTGGAAAATAAATCTCATCGGAAGTTTTTGGTTTAAACATATTTTATTTCGAAAAATCTATGTACAACATATATTGTAACAATATCTATATAAGGATACGAACGGAAGCAAAATGCTTATATAGTTCTTCTCCTTCAAATTCGATCTGGTAAACATATAGTTGCAAAAAATCTATCAACTATGAGCGTACAAAGTTTGTAATAATCAACATAGTGAAATAGCCAGTCAACAGATTATTTGTAAAATAGAATATGTTTCAGGAAGAAAGAAAATGAAAAACATACATGTATGAAATATTAGAATGAAGACAATTAAATGGAAAAGAGAGAAATTTCACCCCTTGCTCTCCTGTTACATTTTGAATTGATGAATATTATTTACCACCTCCGGAAGTGCACCATGACCGATGCCCCTGTCTCCTTTCAAAGAGGGAGGGCCAGCAGCCACAATACGCTTCGAGCTGCGGGTCAATCTCAAAAAGAAAGCATGGAGGAAACTCGTCACATAAATGGCATTACAAAAAGAGACCTATCGGGGAGAAAGGATGCACACAACAAACAGCTAAAAGAATGTCGACAAAATGACTTATAAACTGTGAAACAAATTATTTGCCAAATTTGACGCATGTCACGTACAAAATTCTCACAGATCAAATAAGTGAAGTAGTGAATTATTCACTAGGTAGATAAGAATCAAATATGTGATACTGTACTTACAAGTGAGAAATGACGGGGTAAAAAGGTAAAGAGGAGAAAAGCTATGGAAAAGCAAAGCTATGGGAAAGTAGTGGCAATTTTGTGGTGCAAAGGTACCATGTTCGTCCACAAGGACCGCTAAAATCGCTTTGTATCCACGATATACTTTTGCACTTGGTCAAAGATAATTTTATTGGTTTCCTGAGACAAAGAAGCATCCCCAAACAGAAGAAGGTGTAGGGTTATTTCACAGTGTTCAGAAATTGCATAAAAAAGCAAAGCTCTTTGAGGAGTGTAGTAACGACACTGAAAAAAGAAATGATAAGTATTTTCAATACTTCCGCATCGACAAAGTGGAGAATCAGTGATGTTTTTCAGGTATAGATCGTTATTCAAGGAACTGCAATTTGTTCGAAGGCGTGTATGTAAAATCTGGAGTTGTCTCTTTCCGAAGTAGTAATACTTGGGAACGTAAGATTTATCCCTATTAAGGAAGTTTTTGAAAGAATCCAGAGAGTCCATTTGTTTGGCCTCCGGAGGAAGGTTATTCCATGCCCTTACAGTGGATGGTAGAAAAGACTGAAAATATTGATTGGTACGACAGTCGATAATTTGTAAGTTGTCTGAGTTACGTAGATTGTATCGGGAAAGACTATTGACAGTTGGAGGAATTAACGAGGAAAGATATAAAGGAGTCAGACTGTTAACCATCTTGAAGAAGAGAGATAGCTTGTGATCGTTACGTCTTTTTTCTAGTGAATCCCACTTGGTTTCATCATACAGAGAGTGTAAAGAGACAAGTTTCGTTGTGCCTGTCACAATTCTGGCTGCTTCAGTCTGGATTTTTTTCAAGCTCTTGTTTCTCGTACTGGGTGCAGTTGTCCCAGGCTATATTACCGTATTCCAATAAAGGTCTTATAAATGCGGTGTAGATAGTTTCTAGTGATTTTCTATCTAACTTAAATTTAAGCTTTCTCATAACATTGATCCTACCCCACGCTTTGTCTTTGATATAAGTTATGTGCTCGTGCCACGAGCAATCATTAGATAAGTAGAGCCCCAAGTGTTTATGCGAAGTAACTTCTTGGATCTGTTGATTCTGCATATAAATTGGAGGATGTATAGGTTTGTGAATTTTACGAGTGATAATGAGAGATTCTGTTTTTAGAGGATTGAAAGAAACTAACCAAGTCTTAGCCCAGGCTGAGACCTTTTCAAGGTCTGCATTTAGAGTTTCAGCGGATGACTGCGGATTATCTACTATCATATACAGACTAGAGACGAATGTTAGAGCCAATATCGTTAACAATGTCATTAATAAAGATCAAGAAAAGAAGAGGACCTAAGATAGAACCCTGCGGGACACCAGCTTTAATGTATACCCAATCAGAAGTAGCTCCTGGAAGAACAACTCGCTGCCTCCTTTCGGACAAATAATTTTTGAACCATTCAAGAAGAGTACCGGAAACGCCAGAAGCTTTGAGTTTGTGCAGAAGACCAGCATGCCAAACGCGGTCAAAAGCCTTACTAATATCACAGAAGACGACTCGTACCTCCTTGCCGTCGTCCAGTGCACTGCAAAAGGTATTGTAGAGGTAAGTTAGCTGATTAACAGTTGAGTCACCAGGTATGAAGCCAGACTGCAGAGAGGTAAGGATATGATTATCACAGAAATGGTTAAAGAGGTGTTTGAATATGAGTCGTTCGAACACTTTACCTTCAGAGTTTAAGAGAGATATAGGTCTATAATTTGTTAAGAGAGACAGATCACCTTTTTTAGGCACAGGAGAGACATTAGCTTCTTTCCAAGGTCTTGGAAAAGAACCGATTCTAAGCGAGTAGTTGAACAAAGAACATAAGGGCTCAGAGATTTCGTTTGCTAATTCCTTAAGAACTCTATTGTTTAGGCCGTCCGGTCCCGATGCTTTACCAGTTACCAACGTTTTTAATACTGATTCGACCTCAAGTGGAGACAGAATGATATTGTCAAGACATGATGCAAAAGGATAAGGAGGTATATCAGGGAGAACAGAATTGTTATCGTTCAGGTTTGTCTGGTCGCGAAAGAAGTTGTTCAGGATATTAGCTTTCTCTTCTTCTTCCGTGTATACAATACCGTTATGGTCGAGAGGCGGTACAGAAGATTTAGAGTTAGGAGAGATAAATGTTTTGAGAATAGACCACCAATTTTTGGAAGACAAAGAATCAGACTTCAATTTATTCGAGATTTTGTCTAAGTGAGCTTGTTTTGAGTCTCGAATTAGGGAAACCACTTTGTTGCGCAATTTTTTAAATTTATCCCACTTTATTCTCGAGTTAGTCTGTTTGGCTTTCCTGTATGCGCGTTTTCGTTTTCTAATGTATTTTTTAATGTAGCATGTTAGCCATGGCGGATCTGACGGTCTAATTCTAACAGTTTTATTTGGTATGCATTCCTTAGCTATCGATATTATATGATTTGTAACATTGTTCGCGTAAACGCTTAAATCGTTATGGAATAGAGAAGCCCAATCAGTTGCAGCTGCTTTAGTTCTTAGTTCCTGATAGTCACCTTGATCATAGATCCATATGTTCCGTTTGTAAGATTTTAGCTTTGGCTTAGAGAATTTAAGAATTCCATAGACTGGGCAATGATAGCGCAAGTCCTGTCCTAGAAAAGGGTCACCTACTCCGCTTAGGATAAGACTATCTTTATTGTGAACGAGAATAATATCTAGTAAAGAAGCTGTATTTTCTGTATAATGTGTAGGCTCGTTAATGGATTAATAAAATGCAAATTGTGAACAGAGAGAATCTATTTTTCGTGAGGTTTGAGAAGAAAAAAGGTTGAAATTGAAATCACCGGTAACAATAATATCGTTGTGACCCGTATCAACTGCATGGTGTAAAGAATCTTCTATTAACGAATAGTAGTTAGAGTCGGCGTTTGGTGGTCGGTAAAATACGCCAAAAAGAACATGCTTATGTTTATTAACAAGTTCGATCCATATACATTCAATACCTCTCGGCTCTAAATCTCGTCTGCGGTAATAGTGTATACTTTCCTTCACACATAAGATAACGCCTCCGTGTCTGTCGTCGACTCGGTCTTTACGTTCCGGGTTATTAAAAGATTCAAAAAGAAGATCGTCTGTTGTAATTCCTTGGTGAAGCCAGGTCTCTGTAAATGCAAGAACATCAAAATCGAATAGTTCTGTCTGCAGCATATCTAGTTTGGAGGCTATGCTTTGGACATTGTAGTGGACAAACGACAAGTGGTGATTCAGTTTAAGAGCATCGAGTAAAGTGTTTGACATAGAGGAACAGGAAGAAGAGATACTGCTAGATGATGACGTCGACAAGGGACCCGGATTGGAATGAACATCTCCAGAGCATAATAACAGCACAGCAAGCCATGACGCAACTACAGCGGTCAAGAGAATTGTCATAATTCGTTTAGTATACTGGATATTCTTGTAATATTTAACACCAAAGTTTAGGCGTTTGAAGTTTGTAGGAAGTTTTTGTTATACAATGCAAGATTAATTCCAGAGAAAGTATCAACCCCCTTCAAAAATGTCTATATAGTAAAGGATATGACGCTCCAACAGCGAAAGGAACGTAAGTCTAGACATCAAAACAACAGGAACAGAGAAGATAATGCAAGGGGCCAAGAAATTGCGGAAAGGGATAGAAGTCCTGGTTTGGCTGAAGATATGGATGTTTAGCAACGCCAGTCACCATTAGCAATGAGAATTGAGAATCAAATGCCAAGTCCTGTCTTTCGGGCACCAATTAACGTTTTATCGCAAGAAAATATGCTCACTGACACTATTTTGGAGAGTCAGCAATCAATTCAATTTTCTCAGCCTTACGACAATGAAACATTGGTAAATGACGATACAGTTGTGGGTGGCGTGCCAATTGGAGAGGGAAATGCTGATAGCATTTTGCCACCAAATGGTGAATATTAGCAGCCAAGTTTTATTGTAAATAGTAGTAACTCACCAAGTCATAAGAGCACTTTTATTTGAGCCGCGACATGACAAAACCAACAATGTGGTTGTGCACCCAGCGCAGACTCAGATCAGCTTGGGCATCCGCCCAGTCTGATCAGAGTCTTGGCTGTCCACATGGAGCTACCATAGACCCTTAGCTACAATTTTAACACTTAATGAAGAGTCTGATCAAACTGGGCGGATGCTTAGGCTGATCTGAGTCTGCACTGGGCGCATAACCACATTGTTGGTTTTGTCGTGTCGCGGCTCATTTGTAATAAAGTTTTAAATAAGTTATCAGTTCTGTATAGTAACTGTGATTGCCTAACATTAACAAAAAAGCAAGAACTAGAAGCATTGATTTTAACAGAAAAAACCTGACATAATAGCGCTGACTGAAATTTTTCCAAAAACCTCCCTATTTGGTCCAGTAGAGGAATTGTACAACCTTGAAGGTTATGTTAAGCTTATTTCAGACCCTGATAGCGGAAGAGGTGTAGTAATTTATGTCAAAACAATTTTGTGCCCAACACAAGAATTTGTAAGTGATGATGGCTATTTTAAAGAATCTGTATGGGGAAAGATTAAACTTAATGCAACAGATACCCTGTTATTAGGGTGCATACACCGTAGTCCAAATTCTGCAAGAGAAAATACTAACTCATTATTTAAACTTTTGAGAGATATATCAAATAAGAAATTCTCACATCTATTAATTATGGGAGACTTTAACTTCAAGGAAATAAATTGGAATGATTGTACTACAAATGTAGGAGAGGACCATATAGCGACCCTGTTTTTGGAATGTATTAGGGATACTTTTTTCCATCAACATGTCAAACAACCTACTAGATATAGAAAAGATCAAGAACCATCCATTCTGGACCTCATATTTACAAACGAAGAGAACATGCTGGATAATTTGAATATTAGTTCAGGTTTAGGAGGAGTGATCATCAGGTTTTAACATTTGTTTTCAATTGCTAGATCAGTCTCAGTGAGTGTAAATCCAAAAAGTATAACTTCTTTAAAGGGAAATATGGTGAGATTAATGACAAGCTGTCTTCTTACAACTGGATTGAGTTATTCAGTGGATTGTCTTTAACCAACTCGTGGGACTGCTTTACAGAAATTTATGTTAAATTACTAGAGAAATTCATGCCAGAGAGTAAAGCTTCCACAAGGATGGGGAATCACAACCCATATGTAAACTCTACTGTATTATGTTCTATTAAGGAAAAGAGAAAAAAAATGGCTTAAAGTTAAGTACTGTAGATCTGAGGACAATTATAAGAACTACCAGTTGGCACAAAATCATGTAATATCCGAATTGAGACTAGCAAAGTATCAATATGAAAAGGGACTAGCTGCTAAAATCAGAAGTGAAAGTAAACTCTTCTGGAAGTACGTCCGTTCAAAAACAAAGACACCAACAAAGGTAAATAAATTAGAAGCACCTGATGGATCAATGACTGAGAAAGACGAAGAAACTGCCAATGTCTTAAACCAATATTTTTCGAGTGTTTTTGAAAAAGAAGGCACCATAGATAACTTAGAATTTCCAGATAGGCATTTTAGAGAACCAGTGGTTGATGTAGAAATTAATGAATATAAAGTTCTGACTGTTATCAACGCATTGAGCCCATCGAAATCCCACGATCCAGACCAGTTTCATCCTCATATGTTAAAGGAAACTAAGCAGCAGTTAGTCATTCCCCTGGCAATTTTGTTCAGGAAATCCCTAGACGAATCTGCAATTCCTGAAATTTGGAAACGAGCAAACATTTCTGCCATCTTCAAAAAAGGAGATCGTAAGAAACCTGAGAATTATAGACCGATCAGTCTTACTTCTGTGCCCGGTAAAATGTTAGAAAAAATAATAAGAGACGCACTAGTCGAGCATATGTCATCTAATAACCTGTTCAGTGATGCACAACACGGATTCGTCTCGGGGAAATCCTGTGTCACCCAGTTGCTGGAATACATGGAGGACCTTACAGAAGCGATCGACAACGGTAGCGATGTTGATGTGATATATCTAGATTTCTGCAAGGCATTTGATAAGGTTCCCCACAAAAGGTTACAAATGAAATTACATGCATATGGTATTAGAGGTAAACTGTATCGATGGATAAAAGAATTTCTAACAGACAGACAGCAGCGGGTGGTCGTCTGTGGCAGTGCGTCTGATTGGCGGTCAGTGACAAGTGGGATCCCACAAGGGAGCGTACTCGGACCCATCCTATTCCTGATCTTTATCAACGATCTGCCAGATGCAATCAACTGCTGTATTAAGCTCTTTGCTGATGATGCAAAAATGTATGCCCGGGTCAACAATATTGAACAGGGAACAGAACTCCAAAACAATATAGAACGAGCTGAAGAATGGACTAAAACCTGGGAAATGTTTTTCAATGAGAAAAAATGCAAACAATTCCACATCGGAACAAAAGACCTCGGAATTCCTTACAAAATGCATCATGACAACATTGAAATAAATATAGATAGAGTGGAATCAGAAAAGGATCTGGGTGTGGTCTTTGATACCAAACTCACGTTTAGAGAACATATCTCCAGCAATTTATAGTTATTTAAATCTCTCGTAAGACCACACCTCGAATATGCTTCATCTGTCTGGTCACCTCAATATAAAAAAAGACAAAATTGCATTGGAAAATGTTCAACGCAGGGCCACCAGACTAGTCAAATGTTTAAATGGACAAACATATTCTCAGCGCTTGCGTTCTCTTGGTTTGCCATCACTAGAATACAGACGAGAACGATCTGACATGGTAGAAGTTCACAAAATTCTAAACAATATTGATAAAGTGGAAAAAGACAAATTATTCACAATGGCACAATACTCCTCCACTAGAGGACATCAGCTCAAACTGTTCAAAAAAAGGTCAAAACGGAATTTAAGATTGAATAGCTTTAGTAACAGAGTGGTGGATAAATGGAACAATTTACCTGAATATGTAGTTATGGCACCCTCCGATAATGCTTTTAAGAGTAGACTGAATGATCATTGGAAAAACCACCCTAACAAGTTTGATCCATCCTGCTACACAACGCACGCAACCGGCTTCAACGCAAGATGGGGAGAACAGTGTCCAAATGCGCCTGGAGAAGCTGCAATAGCTTAATTGGCGTCGACTATCGGCAAGTTATCGGCAAGTAAGTTATGAAGTATTGATAGGTCGTCTGGACTTGGTGGTGTGCACAACCTGACACTTAGATGGATTGAATTCCATGTCCCACTCCTGTTCCCATTCCTGCAATATATTAAGATCATCTAGAAGCTTTTTACTGTCGGCTTGTCCTTGAACAGTCAAGTACACTCCAGTGTCATCTGCACAGAGACGAACTTGCGACTGCAGACTGTCCGGTAAGTTATTAATATAGAGCAAAAATAAAGTAGGACCCATACTGACCCCTGGGGAACCCCTGATGAAACTTGCAATTTGTCGGAGCTATTTCCATTAAGGATTACAGTCTGACTTCTCCCATCAAGGAAGGACTCAATCCATCTGAGAGTCTTGCCCTGCAACCATGTATTTGTAGCTTGTAAAGGACTTTAACAACAATTTATGGTGGATACCAGCTCTGAAAGTAGTGCAGATTAATCATTTTCTTTACATGGACATAACAAACCCTACTGTTGTTAACACTTTTTTCGTATTTTTAGTGTAGCGGGTCATGGTGACTCAGTTTAATGAGTGATACAAGCTCAAAAATTAGTATATAGCATCCTGTATGTAGTACACACACACACCTTTTGTACCCCAAAACAACATTATCTTTTTCTTAAAACCGGCCGAAATAAGCAGAAATATACGTGACTGTCTTATTCATACAACGGTACCATAAACTCAATGACTTTACACATAAATCTTTGAATGGTTCACTTAAAATCGATCAATTTATTTCTGTAAAGACAACTTTTCATATGCTTTTGAAATAAAATTCACAATGAAACCATTAGCCTCATTAGGTTGAGTAATTTACGATACAGAAATTGTTTACAACTGTTTTAAGAAATCTAATACTATTTTATAGACATAATAATTTCTTAAAATAGCATTTGTAGATGGATATGCAAAGACTGCAAGTACATGAGCAACGAAACATATGTACTGGACTGCAGATAAATCAACTTATGTAATATACGTTACCAGAATAAGATTTAGCTACAGATTAATGCTCCTAGACTGGCTAAATAGCATACAAATAGGAGTATGTGATAGCTATTGTGCAGCTATACATTTTTAATTTAGTTTCGTTTATATTTACAAGTGGGAAAAATTATTTGCAGGCAGCATTCTTGTTCATTTAATAGTATATTACGAGCAATTTGATGATTACATTTCGTTTGTACAGAAGTAGATTTATAGATTAAAGTATAAATGAAGATACCCTAGAAAAGCCAAAGTGTAAATGAAATTGGTCATCTATGTTAAGGGGCAGTAGTTACTAATAATTCTAAAACAAATTTCTATTTACTCATCATAAACATGTGTTGAGCTACTGGCTAAGATCGCTTTGAAGCTGCATTTCTGTGGGTGCCCCACAACATATGATTTTACAGAGAAATAAGCGAAGATATCACAATAGTTGTATGTATCGTGATCAGTGTTTGTAAAGGTGACTATTTAATGGTACCAGGGTAAAGCTGAAGTTAGATTTTTGTCGTTGGCTTTTAATTGGCATTTACAACGAATACACATTGGCATCATTAGCCTCTGTTGTTTACGTTACAGAAATTATTTAAATGTACATTTGGCACCCAAAATGAGCTGCGATTTTATGCAGTGATAATAATGATTTGAAATAGTGTATACAACGAAATATACATATGCTACATGCAAAGATTTCAAAGGTATATGCAATAACCTATATAAAATAAGACTTGTCACAGGGGTAACAGCAAATATCTCTATTAACTATATTGGGAGTTTGTTACAAGCTATCTAAGAACCGGTGGCGAAAGCTAAATTTGCAAAACATCTGAACGCACACTGTCACAAAGCCCATACTGACGGCAAACAAAGCTATTACAATACCTCTCTGGAGGTTATGCTATAAAACAAAGTGCTAATAAAAGTCGCAATGAAAAATGTGGTGCCAGTTTAGCCGACTAAAAGGTCGTCTGTTTGGTCACTATTGTGGCGATATAGGCTAAAACAAGACACCTGGAAAGAACAAATTGTCCTCCAAGGCTACTGCTGGACCACATTAGAGAACATTATACAACTTTTGACTATTACAAGACCTCTGTCAACGCTTTGATCCCATAGTGAGACACTGTGGTACTTCATGGAGACACTGACATTGCCGCAGGTCATCATAAAACTGCAGACAGGCCCCGAGGTTATAAAACTTTTTTCATGCTCAACTCAGCTGAGCATGAAATTTTTTCTGCTCATAAATTTTAAAATGCCAACAATTGTTGGCATTTTAATATTTATGAGTAGAAAACATAGCCTTCTTGGCTTATCTGAGCCTGAAAAATGCTGAATTTCTTGGTATTTTTATACTTATCAGCAGAGAAAATTTCATGCTCAGCTGAGTTGAGCACGAAAAAAGTTTTATAACCTCGGGGCCAGGATAGGCTACTAAGTCAAGCTAAGAATAGCTCTATTTAGAATATAGTACCGCTTCAGGCTGCGAAAAGACCACTGCGATACCAGCATAAATGCATGTTTTATCACAGAAATATCCTTGTTTTAAATTATACAAGTTTACAGTTACACATTCTCGGTAACGTATGTAACAGCGTAGCTGTTGCTAGTACAAGGCTTCTGTGGACAATGGTGCAGCATTTTTCCTGGTAGACTTCTGAGAACCATTTGGTGCCAGCTATTAAAGACTATTAGAAAATCAATGGCCATTATGGACGAGTTTAAGCTACTGTAAGGAAGAGAGGTACTATTACGCCTGCTCTTGCTAGATGCAATGCATATGAACATCCTGTTGTACAGCCCATTTTACCTCAAGGCCACAGTAAGGACACTATATACAGTGCTAGCTTTGGCTACTTTTAGAAGGCTCCACAGACATTGGCGCCAGCATATTAAACTACCAAATATCAAAAGGAAGTGTGGTACCATCCCAAGCTACTATGACGGAACGATTTATGTGCACACTCGTTTGAGGTATATCTGCTGTCAGAGGACTTTGGTGTCATCTCAATCTAAGCTCACAGTACAAGAGCCCTTGAAAGAGTATGATGCTAGCTAAGGTTAGAAGAAAGTCTGAGAGACTGTAATGCTAGCCAAGTTTCTGCTAGCTCAGAAAAGACTGTGTTGCAGGATACTGTTACTACTCGACCGCTAAACAGAAATATGTTAAATAGGAAGCTTTTAATCAAATATTTTCTCATAGACCACAGCAGTAATATTTTCCATTCTTTTCCGTAGACTGTAGTCTTCCGTAGTCTTCGTTAACCGTTTTGGTCACTTGATCACCACCGTTGACTTTGCAATAATTTCTATTCACCTTTCCCTGTTTTCTGCAGCCCTTAGGGAATCTGCAAACTCCAGACCAGTCCGTTGCTTTATGCTGTTTGTCCATTCTACATGGCCTCCTGTCAAATTTGTGGTGCAAGCTGAGAGTACTGATAGACCGCAGGTGACTAGTATATAAACTACTAAACCGCATGACAGATCATGGTTGCAACTGAAGCTGCGACTGAATTTCTCTGTTTAGAATACAGTACACTCAGAGACTGCTAAAATTTCTATGAAGTGACTGCTCGTAACATAATTATACTCTGTCCGTAGTCTATGCCATACTCTGGTACCACATACTCGGTAACGTACATAACAGTGCAATATTCTCTGTATACTGAAACAAGTACTTTAGATTTTAATTGTATGCCGTAATTGTAATAGTGTCATTAACTACTGTCAGTAAACGTTCATTTTAATCAATAAAATTATTTTGGGCATTACCGGCATGGTCTATAAAAGACTTGGTAACGTAAGCAACATTGTTATTGGCCCTATGAAGGTTCGATAGGATTACTGCAGAGGACAACCAAGCACATTTTCTACAATAATAACATTTGTTTCTGTTTCAATGTGGACTTTGATAAGTAGATGTAGTTATAAATAACTTTCATTAAATGGTGCAGTAACGTAGTCAAACTGATGAATTTGTATCTCAATCACATACACTAGGTATTCAAATTAATTGTGAAATCACCTGAAATGTTAGAAAATAAACTTTTAACAATATATCTACTTCAGATATATTTTCTGGGCCCAAAACATGAGTAAATGATGCACATTTATCACATTTCATTAAATGTCAGTGGATGGGGTAAGGAAAAGTCATCGCAAAAAAATCTGTACCACTTTTGGTTCCGGCATCCACCCTTATTTTGACTCTCTCTTGTAGTACTAAGTCCTGGTACCAACAGAAATTTTCTACCTTATGGGCTGAAAAAGAATTGCATTTCACGTCGTGGGCCCCTAGACTAATCTGAAACACATTCTTCAATAGACTGGTGGTCTAAACTAAAATCTTTCATCGCTCCTAATTGCAAAACAGCCGTTCCTTCGCTCGAATTCAGTAATGATATATACACGGAATACATTGACAAGGCTAACATTTTAAACAATTTTTCCCCAACGCCATACGATTTTAAACGAACAGAAGAACAGAACGCCCTTATTCCAAACCTCACGCCCCTCCACCCCCAACTACTGTTAGCACACCTCTAAACCTCTAAACAACATTGTATTGTCTACATTAGAAGTTGAATCTTAAAGCGCCAAATATTAAAATTGTTGAATTGGCAAACAGTGAAGATCAAGATGAGGTGGCTCATAACGAGCCATCTCATCTGAATCTACACTGTTTGCATTCTAGTGTTCGAATTCTCAATATGATATGGCTTGGATGAGACATTTTTTGAAATTCTGCAGACGCAAGTTTTGTCGTCTGCTTTTTGGCGCATTGAGGGTTAAAAATCTGCCTGCTGCCAAAGCCTCTTCTGAAATCAAAAACTATACAGTCAACTTTCGATATCTCAAAGTCAAATTTTATTCCAAACTACTGATATCGCAAAATAAATTTTCTGGTTCCAGAAAATTTACTTTGTGATATCGGTAGTTTGAGATAAGAAAATCTGAAAAGTAAAGAAAAACTGGAATTATGTCCTAACTATATCCTTTGATATAAGAGGGTACTTTGAGATATCAGTGTTCGAGATATCGATAGTTGACTGTATTTCTAATTTAGAAAAAAATATTCTGGACATTATAGTGCACAAAGGATAAGTTATGTGTAGGATATAAAAAAACTAAATAAGGTATAAGACATTCACGAGGATGAGCTGCTGGTGCTACTGGACGAAAATGTTGATAAGTGACCTGGGTTAAAGGGAACATCACCTGAGCTGGATAAGAGTAGGTCAAGCCATGTTGCGAACCTAGCCTACAATGGAGAAACAACGTATTAAGTTGAAAATGAAGTCGGCATTTACTTATGATGATTTTCCTGGCATTTAGTCCTTTGAAATTTCTGTGAATACACAGTTTGTATGCTACGAACAAAACACTTAGAAAAAATTGCGATCATGTCAAGGGAAACAAATTTGCAAGAATAAGCATTTGCGAGTGTTTTCCCCATATGAGCCGCGACACGAGAAAACCAACAATGTGGTTGTGCGCCCAGCGCAGACTCAGATCAGCCTGGGCATCCGCCCAGTCTGATCAGAGTCTTCGCTGTCCGCATGATGATAGCTTAGTCCCTTGGATACCCTTTAAGCGCTAAGCAAAGAGTCTGATCAGACTGGGCAGATGCCCAGGCTGATCCGAGTCTGCGCTGGGCGCACAACCACATTGTTGGTTTTCTCGTGTCGCGGCTCATATAGAGTATGTACTTTTAAAAGGCAAATAGATAAACGCCATTTTTGAAGGAAGGCGGCTTTCGGGGTTAGGTAATGAATGTCTGTAAGAAGAATACCCCACCCACTTACACAATAAGGGTATTTTCTTAAAAGAAAGAATTTGACGAGAGTCAAAAACGAAAACGGCAGAGTTCCCCATGGACGTCATGACAATGAATCAGCATTGACTCAACCTTGATTAAACGTCATGACGTTGAATCAAGGTTGATTCAATGTTGATTCAACATTGTGTGCCTGCTGGGCCGGTTCTCCTGAAAGTGTATTAAAGTGAACGGTATCACCTCCATGATCTACCATTTTTTTAAATGTAGACAACTCTCCTAGCTTCCTGTTGTCTTCCTTTGTCCAAAATGGGATTGAGCTTTTTAAGGAAAGAATTTGCTCCCGTTCACCCGTTCTTTTGAAGGAGGACAACTTTCCTGACATCCTGTTGGCTTTCTTGGTCCAAAATGAGGTGAGCTTTTTAACGAAAGAATTTGCTGCCCTTCACCCGTTCTGTTGAAGAAAGGCAACTCTCCTGATTCCTGTTCCTGTTACTCGGTCCAAATTGGGGTGAGCTTAATGGAAAGAATTTGCTCCTGCTCTTTTGAAGAAAAACAACTTTTCCTGAGCTCCTGTTTGCTACCAGGGATGTTCGCACCAAGTGTGCCCTGAGCTGGAATATGTGGTACCAGGGAGGCGTTCATTGCCGTGAACGTCAGCGGTGGCGTCCGCCTTATCAAACCGGCAAACTTGTACAGGTGCATGCAAAGCACAACATGTCCACATAGGTAATCTGCCTACAACCCAGCAGGCATACAACGTCAAAATGACGTCATATTGACGAAGATGCGACGTCATTACGTCGCATCGACGTCAGTACGACGTCACTTCAACGTCATGGGCCTGCTGGGATTTGGTTTCCTACCCAAAGACTGGTCTCGCTTTGCAAACACAACTGAACAAAACAAAAATATAAATTAGATAGGAGTATGAAAGCAGTGAGATAGTGTAAGTTATGTGAAATTTAAAAGCAGGTTAAACAGCATGTTTCTGGTCTAGTCACGAGATGTTTCTTTAGTAGTGATAAGATTTCTTTGGGAATAAATATCGCTTGAAACTCTTCAAATATTTGTATAGTTAAATTATCCCAACTCAATGCAGGAGTTTAGAATTTACTGATAATGTTTAAAATCAAAGACTCGATAAAAGATTCTTTCAAAATGTTGTATGCTCTCTTTCTCCTGTGACTCACGGCCTTTTCAGAGTATTTCAGGCATCGAACTCTTGACCAGTAATATGATCATGCCGATATGGCAGTTAAAATGTACAAAATATTTATGTTTTGTGTAATATGCTATTATTCCGATTACTTAAAAAACAGAATTGACCTTTATATATATAGTAATGTTATTTTTGTTACATTACATAGCAGATACCCCTCAAAAATTGCCGTTATGACTTAAATCATTGCACTTAAAACAACCTCTGGAAAAAAAGTTGCCAAACTGTTATTTTCTAAATCAAAATTTAGTAAATTTAGTACTTTTCGAAGAAAGCAATTTTGAAACTTCTAGATTTTATGCTTTGTCAACCATGTAATGTTAATAGATTTACAACCTGTTGTCTATTGGTCATTGAAATGTTACATTCTAACAATCATTTCAAGTGTATAAAGGTTGGCCAAAAATTTATGTAGCAAGTTGAAACTGTCATAGGAGAACGTTAGCAAGGTATGAAATAGTGTAAAGTTTTTAGACTTGACAGCACTTATTTTAATTTACAAAAGTAACGTAAATAACTTAAAGTCATTAAAACATGTTCCAAAAAGAGTGCCATATATTTTAAGATTATAATATGGTTCAAGGATTTTTTAAGTGTAAAAGTCTGCAAGTTTTAAATAAATCGCCCTGGGGCACATATAACCCTGTAGGAACCTCAGATGTTTTGTAACACTTACCACAAAAGTAACAAAAATGCCACGAAATGTAAAACCAAATCTAAAACAAAACAAAACAAAATCTGCCACAAAATCAATGCCCTTAAGTGTAAAAGAATTGCCGTAAATGTAAAAACAAATCCATAAAAAGTGAAAAAAATACTGTCAGAAATGTAATTATGTAATTATCAGTCTTTCTTATCCATCAGGACCATTACCAACACCACGACCCAGATGTGAGAAATGATCGAGTGTATCAGCTTTCTATTGTTTGTTTCAGTTCTTATAACGATGCTCTCTCTCTCTCTCTCTCTCTCTCATGCTTTTGAACACCTACGCATATAAACTTCTATTTTAACTATTCTACTGTATTTGATTTTTGTGAAGATGTATGATCGATTATCAATCTATATATACCCTGTCCTATAGAATTTATAAACCAATCGCTATGTGTACAACGTGACCAGGAAGTCAGATTAGTTGAATAGGCATTTAGATTCCATCTGAATAGTTTGATTGAACTTAGATAATTAATAACTGATATGACTGAGTAGAAATAGAAAAGGTATGTTTTTTTTTCTTATTTTCTCCTTATCGTCTGAGCCGTTTTTTTTGCCGGTGACCTTTCGTCAAAGTCGTTTAGCATTATAATATGATTTTAACACAAGTAAAATATCAGATTTATAGTTTGATGTTATGTGTGTCAAGGGCGCTATATTCATTTTATTGATTTGATTTTTTGGTATATTTTATAATTCTATTTTATTGTAGGGATCAAACATGGTTTTTCATGCGTTTGCAAGGTCCAAGGTCCCGAGGGAGATGTTGAAAACCTCGGCCGAGGTTTTCAACATCTCCCTCGGGACATTGCAAACGTTAATGCATTAGAAAGAAATGTTTGATTGCTATTATTGTATAAATTTAACTACAATGCTACAAAAATAACGAAAATGTTTGGACACTATTTTTCGGCCTCATCACCATAACCTTGCTGATTCCTACACGCACTGAGCATGGCTAGAAAATTCTTTGTTTCAGGCCATGGTCAACTATCGCGAAGTTTTTGTCCAACCATTGTCCAACCATTGGACCAGTATTGCCGCTTGTTTCTGTACTGACTGAGCTAGGTTTGCCCTGCAACATACATACGTTAAGTCGCTAAGCGAGTCATTATAGGTGCGTGAAAAGCCTTGTTAATACATGGTATGTGTTCGTTAAAATATGCCTATTGAAAGCGCGTGACACTGATATTTATGCATTAATGCTTATTATTTCTACTGCATTACTTTTTATTTATATTTTTTCAATTGATCGATTATTGTCATTATTGTTTTACTATTTTTTTCATTATCATTATTATTATTATTATTATCATTACTACTATCATTATTATTATTATTATTATTATTATTATTATTATTATTATTATTTGTAAGTGATGTGCATCAATATCACAGCCCCATAGAAAGATATTGTCAGAAATTTTATCTTATATCGTCTAACGCCAGAACCGTCCCGACATGACCTTAGTTGTTTACCGTGGACGTTAAGCATCAAATCAACCAACCAACGAAAATCTAACGCCAGATGTAGGGGTGGGGTACATCTGAGTTACTCCATGCGATATGGCTTCTAATTTAATTGTAAACCGTGAGCGAACTTCTGCACTCAGATCAGACTACAAGTTTGATGATCAAGCCTTACATTTCCCACTCACGCCGCCTTATTAGAGGTTTCACACTGGACACACAAAGTTGAATCAACATCGAATCAACCTCGATTCAACATCATGACGTTGAATCATTGTTGATTCGATGTTGATTCAATGGCGTTGAATCAATGTTGATTCGATGCTGATTCAACTTTGTGTGCCTGCTGGGTTCCTTTTTCGTACATACAGTCCGTGATTCAGACAAAATTTCGAGTAGACTGACTTGCCTCAGTGGATGTGCAGGCTGGTTTCCATACAATGCGCGTAAGGTCCTTTTTAAGGCGACCCCTCAAATATTGTCGAACCCTGGTCAGAGCTGCATTACTCCAGATAAGAAGAGATTTAGCGGTTATAATTCAGAGATAATTTTCCATATTTCTCAATAAAATCATATGGTGAGAACCATAATTAGAACCGCGTCGCCGAGATGCTTTTACTAAAAAAATTAGAAAAAAAAAATCAAAATTATTCACAATCGCTCAAGTATATGGCGCTCTGGATTTAGAATAGCTGTTACTTTTTAATTTATTTATTTATTTTCATTTTACTTTTTTATTTATTTTCATATATTTTTATTTGTTTATTTATTTTTTATTTATTTTATTTATTTATTTTTTTATTTTTATTTTTTTTTTCATTTTTTTATCTATTCATTAATTATTTTCAGAGATATGGCAAAATGGGGAATGAAAAACTGTTTGAAGCAATCAAAGAGGACGACTTTAAAAAATTCAAGTGGGCTTTACGACAACGTGATGTTAACATTAATGCTATGCAAAAAGTATGTACATTTAAACAACCAATAAATGAATAAAACACGTGTGGTAGAAAAAAAATCTAAGTGTTGGTACAGTTTGTAGTTTTAGTGAAAAAAAAAGCTTTCGGGCTAAAGATTTTCTGAGAGGTTTTCTCAGCAAAATTGCAAAGCAAGGATATTGACACACTGCTTTTAACCCATTAATGCCTAATGGACTCTTCTATCTGTATATATTGGCTGAGTCTGTCATTTAAGGGGTGCCAGGTTTAGTTTATTTCTAGAATTTTTATGTCATTTTTTTTTAGAAAATTGCAAAAAGGGTAGACCCTGATCAGACGCCTCATTTTGCGGCGTCTGATCTTGGTCTGCACTGCTTGCCTATGTCCCATTTTGGGACGCTGGGCATTAATGGGTTAATTGTTTACAAGGAGGGGGGGAGGAGTCGGGGAGGTGGATGCATGGTGGATAAGACCCTCCCAGTTGGAGGGGGGTGGGGATCAGTGCTCTCTGAAAGTAATGCCCAAATTCCCCCTTCCCCGAGCCAAAGCCTCAAGGAAAGCTCACAGTGTAGGCAGTGGTCCTCCGTCCATTGTAAATATTTTCAAAGGACATTACCTCTGAAACTATAAGGCTGTGTGTGACCAAATTTCATAAGTAGAATAAGTAAAATGATTTTATTATAACTCCTTAGACGGGGAATGAGGGAGTACTATTTTATGCCAGTGGCTCCAGCACTTTGGTTGCTATGACTTAAATGGGAAAATTCCGAATTGGCACTTTCTACCTAATCAGAGAGAGAGAGAGAGAGAGAGAGAGAGAGAGAGAGAGAGAGGCGCCGTAGTCGAGTGGTTAGAGTGGCTCGGTTACTGAGCAGAAAGTCACCGGAAGGTCGTGAGTTCGCGGCTCACCGTCGCCGTCCGACGACTGGAAAACTCTCTCTGTCAAACCAGCAGTAAATGGGTACCTTTTTCGAATTAGGGAAGGATAAGGCAGCGAAAGGAGAGAGATGGGCCCTCCTTTCATCAGTAGCCATAAAGTTGGAAGAGCAGAAAGTTCACCTAAACTATTCTTTATTAGCCCTTACAAACCATTCTTTTACTTTTGCAACTTGGTTCACAATTTTTGTTGTTGAAGGAGTACATGTAGATATGAAATCTGGTATTATCAGTTCCTGATCTTTGCTTATTTTTGTACATTTTTACTGACTTTCAGGGGTAAATTGAAAATTGTATACCTATGGCAGTGCAGACCATTTTTGCAACTGCTAATTTACAAAAGCATATTTAAATTTTAAATCAGTTTTGCCAAATGCTTATGCTGTTGTTCCAATATTTGTACTAGTTGCAAAAAATCTTTGTACTGCCATAGAGGTAAAGGCCAAATTTCCAGTTTCCCCTGCCACATCCCACCTCAAAACCCCCGCGGGAGGGGACATATGTTTTTCTCTGAAAAAAAAAAAACAACAACAACATTTCTAGTTATCTAGATAAAGATTTAATCTGTGCATTCACAAATCCTGAGCTCTCTCTCTCTCTCTCTCTCTCTCTCTCTCTCTGCAAGATCATCCTTCGCGAATTAGCAGTCCTTTACGTTTTATTCTTATGTATTTTATTTATCTTTATACTCATTCATTCTTTCATTTATTGAAATCAGAATGCGACAAACAACGCATGGTCGAGGAAGTATGCATGCATAGCCTGCTCTAAGCATGGGCTGTTCCACATATGCCAAGTTACATTTTTATGCGTGTTCTTCCAGTGGACCAGTCCGTCATTATCATTTGGAAGAGCCCCAGTTTCTGGTGAATGTTTTCAATTTTGTTGTTTTTGGATAGAAACTCTTGTTAATAAAAAATGTAGACCCATTTGAGACGTCACGTTCTGCAACATCTGAACTGGGTGTGCACTGTTTGCATATGTCCCAAAAACAGGTTTCCAGTTTTAAAAGGGTTACATGACCTTGTGTTTACAATATCAACAGGGCACCGGATCCACGGCTCTCCATCTCGCCTTGGGAAAAAGCGAATATGTGAAGGAACTCCTGCTATACAAACCTCGCCTGGATATTTTTGATGAGGTAATACTTTAAAATTTAATTAAGGTGACTGCAAATTTTCAAATTGAGACAAGTTTCTTCAAGAAAAAAATCATCAAGAAGAATTTCGTAGGGAACGGGGCCTGCTCTTAAAGGAAAGAATTTGCTCCCTCTAGGAGCTGTAAGCGTAGCCGCTTTTTTAAGGTCCTTTTTTAAGGTCTTGGCGTCCTTGTCGTCCAAGGAAGTAATCAGGAAGTCACAGAAATGGTTTCCGTCAGAAAAAGTAAGTTAAAGAGGTGTTTCGGTTCACCTAGAAGCATTTCTAGCTTAAGGCAGTTTAAATTGCAGTCCTGCAGATCAAGCTGTATACGTGCAGTCTGCTCAGGGTTCGCACAGTTCTCTTTCCACATCACATAATGGCAACTGCCTATGTTCTAAGCCGACTGTGCATGTGTTCAGTCCGATCTCGTCATATGCAGCTCCCGTATATAGCCTAATATGTCTAACTTATCCACGCCGCGCTTTGGTTAAAGCGCTATTTTGTGATCATATGCATGATTCATTTATGAAAATTAAAGCAGATCATATATGCATACATATCATTTTTTTCTATATATGCGTACACTAACTTGCAATTTGTACAAGCACAAACGGCAATTAAGAAAGTGTACACAAATGTTAAAAAAATCAATGACTTCCTATAATGATTATACCCCCGACATACGAAGTATGTCGAGGGGTATATAGTTTTCGTCTTTCCGTCCGTTCGTCCGTTATTCCGTTTTTAATTTTGCTTATGTTTCCAATATCCTTTGATGAAGCCTGTTGGTATGTGCCTAGATTTACTTACAGGTTCAAGCAGAATACTTATCATCATCTGGATGCTGCTGCTGACCTAAGGTCAAGGCCACAGACTTAAACATTTGCGTTAAAGTTTTGTGTTAAGTTTTTAATTTTGCTTATGTCTCCAATATCCTTTGATGAAGCATGTTGGTATGTGCTTAGATTTACTTGCAGGTTCAAGCAGAATACTTATCATCATCTGGATGCTGCTGCTGACCTAAGGTCAAGGTCACAGACTTAAACATTTGCGTTAAAGTTTTGCATTAAGTTTATAGTCTTTCATATTTCTTATATCCTATGATGGAACCTTTTGATATTTGACTAGGGTTACTTTTAGGTTCATACAGAGTAGTTTACATCATCTGGATGCTGCTGCTTACCAAAGGTCAAGGTCACAGACTTGTGTATTTGCATTAAAGCTTTGCGTTAAGTTTATATTCTTTGCTTATATTTTCAACATCCTTCAATGAAACCTTTTGATATATGACTAGGTTTACTTACATGTAAATGTTCATGCATAATACTTGACATCATTTGGATGCTGCTGTTAAGTTTATATTCTTCTTTTGTATTTCCAATATCCTTTTATGGAACCTTTTGATATTTGATTAGGTTTACTTTTAGGTTCATAGCTGCTTACCAAAGGTCACAGACTTGTATATTTGCATTTAAGTTTTGCGTTAAGTTTATAGTCTTTGTTTACATTTCCAACATCCTTTGATGAAACCTTTTTGAGATACGACTAAGTTTACGTCAATGTTCATGCAGATTAGTTGACATCATCTGGATGCAGCTGTGACCAAAGTCATGGGCACAGACTTATATGTTTACATTAAAGTTTTGTGTTAAGTTAGTACTGTTTGCTGATATTTATAATATACTTTGATGGAACCATTTGATAGGTGACTAAGCTTACTTCTAGGTTCAAACCATGTATAAGATTGGTTTCATTAGGCAGTAGTTTCATAAGGCGGTGGTTTCATTAGGCGGTGGCGGTGGTCGGGGGTATACGTGAGCCCCTGCTCACTTGCTCTAGTTCTGTAATGTTTTTCATAAGAGCGCATGTGCATATAACCCTTTGCATGTCAGTGTAAATATTAACTATGTGATGTAAAAAAACATCCATGCTAAACAAATACATTATTCATGAAAGTACTGCATGTATGAGTTTGACATCACACACTAATCACATCAGTAGGGCTGACGCGAATCATCTATGTATTGATGTTTCTCACCCATTTGATAAATAGAATCTATAATGGGGTTGAGGCCGAGACAAAGACTTCTCATGCTTGTTTTCAGGTTATTTAGTCTTATGCGAGGCTTGTCGAGCATAAAACTTAATTAATCTGAAAACGAGCCTGAGATCTCCTTGTCAACCCCATCATTGATTATTTTTCTCACTATAGAACAGAATATTCATTCTTGTTGAAGCCATTCCTATAAACTTCAAGCCAATTTTCTATTAATAGTTCTGTCATGTGTTAATTTCACCATGTGCATGCATTTTTCATGACTGACAGCTCATCAGAAATCTACACTGACACCCCATGCACATTATTGGCTGTTAATATCACTCTGCATGCCATTTACACGACAGGTAGCAGCAAATGGAGTTGTTGAATTAAAGTTTGTAATTTGTTGGGCTGTACTCTGTAGCAATGATTGACATTCTGTGACAGCTTTCTGAGCCTATGCTGAGATAGCAGGCCAAGATAGAAAAATCTCAGACAGCTCTAGAAAAGGATATTCTTTTCTCACCCATTGGACAAGAATATCCCTATCTAGAGGTGTCTGAGATTTTTCTATCTCGGCCTGCTATCTCAGCCTAGGCTCTGAAAGCTGACTTAAAATGCCAATCATTGCTAAATAGTACAGCCCAATTAATTACACACTTGAATTCAACAACTCCACTTGCAGGCAAATTCCATGCAAAATGAAATTGACAGCCGGTGAAGTGCATGAGGTGTCACTGTAGATTTCTGATTAGGCAAGCCTTGCATAAGACTAAATAATCTGACAACTAGCCTGAGATTCCCTGTCTCGGCCTCGACACCATCATTGATTCTTTTAGTCTAATGGGAGAGAAAGAATATCCCTTTATACAGCTGCCTGAGATTTTTCTATCCCGGCCTGCTGTTTCAGCGTAAGCCCTGAAAGCTGTCTCAAACCATTGATTAATATACACGGTGCATAACCATATCGGATGCTATCTGTGAAATATGGACTCTATCCGTGTATTTCGGAGTCTATAGCCCAATCTTTGTATCAACACCTGTCATGTAAATTGCATACAGAATATGAAATTGACAGCCAGTGATGTACAGGAAATGTCACTGTAGATGCCTGAGAAGCTGTCAGTCATGTGAAATGCATGAAAATGATGGGACTATTAATAGAAAATTAGTTGGAAGTATACAGTAACGGCTTGAATAAGAGTTTAAGGATTGAATGGCTTTTCTATGGGTGAGAAAATAATCAATGATGGGGTTGAGACCTCGACAAGGCATTTTCAGGCTCATTTTCATTTTATTTAAGTCTTTTGCTCGACAAGCCTTGCATAAAATAATTTATTCATACATCACAATCACGTGCACGAATAAGAAAAATACCTGTACATGATCAGATCATGCTCGGCAAGCCTCGCATAAGACTAGATAATTTGAAAACGAGCCTGAGATTTCCTTGTCTAGGTCTCATCTCCATGATAGATTCTATTAGTCTCTTTCTGTTAGTCACATTCTCTGGCAGTCAGTCATTTATCTATCAATCAGAGTTGCAGATAAGGTGTTTCGAGAATAATTTAATAATATTTCCTTTTATTTCTCAAAGAAAACATATGTTGTGACCTTTATTAGAACCGTCTCGGCGTTACGGTTCTAATGGAGGACAACAGCATATGGTTCAATGGAACCACAAGGCAGATTTTTCCTAAATGATACATGCTTGTTACGCCTTCCTTCATGTAGCACTGTACTGACCCTCTAAATTTATTTCCAGGAAGGATTCACACCTCTACATATTGCAGCGAAGTATGGCTACGTAGAATCGCATTTTCTGTTGGTAGCTTATGGTGCAGATATCAACGCTAAGCGAGACGTAATGCTCTCTCTCTCTCTCTCTCTGTCTCTCTTGTCAAAGTTCAACATCTCTCTTACGTCGAATTTCAGTTTTGAAACCATGTGGTCCTAAGATATTCATTTAATTGATAATCAGAAGTTATTCGGGCAGTATATTAATGTTTTTTTTTTGTCATTTATAAAAATAAAAGATGTCAAATAGTCGGCCGTTTATGGCACATAAGAGATGTATATGTATTGTTCTATTATGAAATGAAATACTTTTAAAGTGTAAACATACTTAAGGCAAAAGATTATATACAGATGTTTTGTACTCAAAGACTGGAGACCCGTTTGAAAACATATTCAGACAGTGCATACCCGTTTTTGGAGACCGCCACTCCCCCCCCCCCCCCCCCCCCCCACCCACACACACACACACACACACACTACCCACCCCTCACAATATTCCGCATGGAGAATGTGGCATGTTTCTGTCTTGAGTCTGTGAAAAAGAAAGCAGCTACTTCATGATCAGATATAATGAGCGCCATTGTAGGTATATCCATTCATCTTAAGCTAAAGACTGTGTACTGTTCCTTAATATAAAAAAATAAATGCAGTCTTAAAATTACAAAATAACCTAGTTATATTCATCTGTGTTACAGGAAATGTCCCCTACCCCACTAGACCTTGCATTACAGGACGATTTCTCGACTACGTCGGTGGACTATCTTTTGTTTTGTGGCGCAGAACTGACCCAGAGAGCCCAGGTAGTGTATTCCAAGCCTGGTCCAGCCTGGCCTCAATACTGTCTTTCGGTGAATGTAGGTAAAGCACTAAAGTCTGTGGATTGATACCATGTTTGTTTTGTCGAAGTCTATATTGCTACAACCAAATCTCTGCGTTTTCTCCTAGACTTTAACAACTCCATGTCAGGTGCACAAGACCTATTCCGGGTTGACAAACATCGTTGGCACACTTACATTTGAAGTTGAACCCAATCAGACACTTCAAAATTATCAAAAAAAAAATATTCAAAGCAATACAAATGACAGATATAACTGAGCCACATCATGTGACTTCCAACAATGTACGTGGCAGTTTTGTCATGTGATATTCAGACTTCCTTGTCGTTCGCACAGGGTCTATAGTGGCCTCACTCATGGCTGTATGGTTTGGGCCAATTCCATAGATGGCTAATGCGACAGGTGAAGGCTCTGACTAAACTTCACTTGAGTGCAGTCTGATCGGAGCTTTTGCATGTCACCCATGCCGTATTATTTGAAATCACATAATATGGCTCATATTGCTTTATAAGGTGTATGCACTGTCTTGATCGAGATCCGGAACATCTTTTTTAGGAAACAGAGCAGACCACCAAAGATGGCGGGCAGGTTTAAACACGCTACTTAGGTGCTTCATTTTATCGAATGTTCTGACTATATATCGTACGCATCAGTCAAACGAGCCAGAATTCATTTCACCATATAAAATAGGCAGTGATGTGGCGAAATCCGTTGACATTTTCATGAATTTTTGCGAGATGTTCCGTTGACATTTTCCTGCACACAGAGACATAATGTGTGTCAACTAGCGAGTATGTTCCGGTGTGAAATGCAAAATGCACGGCAAATAAAAACAAATACATCTCAAAAAACCAACCAAGAGATTCAAACACAGTTTTCGGGGTCTGCGATAGAACTGAATAGCCATCGTATTTTATAAGAATAATAAAAATATATGGATGATGTTTTAAGGAAAGTCAAGAAAATATTTGGGTCACCACTAAAAATAACAGGCTAGAAAATATGCCGATACAAGCAAATGCGTATACTTTTCACCGCACCACTGCCTGTTTTATATGGAGCCTCGAAAAGTATTCTTCCTTCGCTCGTATGGTTCGTTTTACTGATGCATATGATACATAGTCAGAACATTCGATAAAACGAAGCACCCAACTAGCGTGTATAAACTGTCCGCCATCGTTGGTTGTCTGTTCCGTTTCCTATAAAGGATGTTCCGTATCTCGATCCAGAGAGTAGTATGGGGGTCATTGTCGTCTGTCTACCGATCACAGATCGTTTAGCGCTTTTGAGAATGATGTATGGGCACACCTCAATGTTTTCCGCCATTTTTACAAAGGGGGCGGCTTTTTTTTTACTTCTGTTTGCTTCTTTAGACGGCTAAACCCTTCTAAATAGGGGTCAGCTCTCTTAAAACACAATTCTGCTGATTCTGCTGGAGATGCAAATTATTTCTTACATGAAAAGGGAGACAAAAGTGAACATGGCAAAGTTGCTTTTCTTAAGACAACTAGTACTCATTCACCTTCTCATATGTAGATATCAAATTTAGATAACATTAACACAGTTATTATCCAAAAGCATGTCGAACAGTCACTGTAAACAGACATTTTAACTCCTGTCCTTTTCTGCTCTCTCAAACTTTAAAGTAAGAGAAAGTGGAAAAAGAGCCGAGTTTCTGCTTGTTCCTTAATTGATCTGTCTTTCCTTATTGGTTAGGTAAAACTAGGAGCAGGAACAATTGAGAAACATGAAACCATTCTCCAAGGCTACGAATCAGGGTAAGTGAATTCTGTCGTCGCGTGGAGATGTTCTCGACTGCAAGAATATGGCCGTTTTCTTGCCATAACCAAAATGATACTTCACAGTACACCTTGCATGTGTATATTATGACAAATATTGAGAACTGTTGACGTGCCCGGTTCACAGAGAAATTATATACACGATGTAATATTTGGTGACTTTAATTTTCCTAACATTAACTGGTGTAACTAAAGTGCACCGGGAATTTAGAGACAAGAAGAGGCTGCTTTGTTGATGGTACATTGTATGCGTTTGAGCCAATTCGTGTTAGAGGTCCTCACTCTAAGCTTATACAATGTTTCAAAAAATTTAGCCACCATGGTCTAATGTCAAATAGAGAGGCACTGAGGCCTGTGTTCATCAGTATTCAAACTTGCGTTTTCAGGAAGATAAAATTCCAAGGCAAGACTTTGCCTGTGGGCGAATGGAAATCTTTGGAGCAGTTAGAAATTGATGTTCAGAATCTGTCCGACATCGAAGTAGAGCTGTTCTGTAGAAGAATAGAACCACTATATCAGGATTATGAGGGATTTACACCAAAGGTATGAACTATAAATACCTGAGAATACTCCAGGACCTCATGTGTGATTTTATATGCAATCGCTGCATCTTTTGAATGTTTTTATGTGGTCATAAGTTGCATATTACCCGAAAGGCTCCTTAACTGAAGAAATAAACAATTGTAGTGCCATGTGGTCGCCGTTAATCGTCTCCCCGTACATCAGCTAAAGTGCAGTTTATGTTTTATTCTTGGTCCTTTGGGCTCAGCGAGAATATTATGAGAAATTTGAATAAATAATTGGTTTAGACTCATATTTCAGATAGATCTCATCGTTTGGACCCTTAGTCTTTGAATCGACTGTCAGTTGCAATTTTCAAAGCCACAGTGTGTTTTCTGAAGTCTTTCGTTGCCAGGCCATTTCATTGTCATTGATGACGCTTTATTAGCCGAAAATATGTAGTTCACCTTCTTTCTTATAAATGTTGCTTTCGAAGGAACTCATTTACGACTTGTTTTAAATCTAAAAAGCATAAATACCGTATTAATCCTATTAAATGCCCCGGGGCGTTGCATTTTGCGAAAGGGTGGCGTTATTTAGACCCTAAAATGTAATAAATCAGCCCCTGCCAAAACACTCTAATAAGCAGTATAAAAATGATGGATATACTTTCAGATGAAGCCACTCTACTATTTTTACCTCCCTTCTCAGTAGGGAAAAATGTTACATATCCAGAGAAGCAAACAGGAATTCATGCAAGCTAATATAACATTATTTCCGGAAAAGAGGCAGGGGGGGGGGGGGGTGGCGTTTATAAGAGCGGGGGCGTTTTGCCCCACCTTATCCTACTGTAAATTAAGATCCTTAAAATTGACACACTTCAAATAATTACTGTATTGTCTTAAAACTCTTAGCACTGTTTGCTCCGACCTATCTGTCCCAATTTTTGGAAATTTTTACGTAACAAATCTTACCCGGCATCAACATTGCTTTCGGCCAATCGGGGCTACATTACAGCAAAGAGACTAGACTTATCTGGCGAGCCTGTTGTCCGATTGGTAAATTCGAAATAGAATGAGGTGTTTCGAATAAGGTCGGTTTCCAGCTTAGAGAATCGACTTGTCGTTTGGTAGATTTCATTGGCTGGTATCTCGTGGAACATTTGGACTGGTTACATTTGGACTGGTTACATTGTGGTAGTATGTGGATATCTGCCTACTACAAACATAGACGTGTTTCTCTCAACCACGTGATTCTTTGTTTTGCCGGGGAGTGAGTGGGGGTATTTGGGGGTCATGTGTGCCAGCTGGAGTGCAGTTTTAGAGATCTTTCCCTGACTGGGAATATGTGTCTGTCCATATACTAGATCTAGTCAGTACTCCATTCTGCAGCGCATTTTTTTGTCTGTTTCACTTTCGGATTGAACAACGGACCAAGTGCCTGTGGTAATGTTAAGGTTTTAGGTTATATTCTCTTATTTCGGGTTTCTTCTTACTCATATCTTTGTATGCCCTTGTGGCACAAGAACTGGTGAATTAAAATTCTTTTATCTTTCTTTGTATCTTTTGCAGATTCCGTTGGTCAAAGAGAATCAGACAATGATGGATAATGATGAACTGAAGTCTGATATATTTCAAATGAAGATTGATACACCGGGTGCATTCAACTTGAACTTACCGACCTATCACAAAAGCGGTCAGAAGGACAATATAGAAGATACGCAGTATGGCTCATTGGTACTGAAGATATGCAACAGGACTTTAGGACGCAACACCATATCAGAGGCCACTGATATTACATACAGAGAAGGGAAGGTAACCCACTGGGCACACAGGGTTGATTCAGCCTTTTTGGTATTTACATGAAATGCGCACAGTCGGGTCCTGGTCATGCAGAATTCTTACTTTACTTGGGGTGTATTTATTGCTGTCATAGTTTTCAAGATTGTAAGAATCCAAAATAAGTTTTGAGTCAGACCATGTATAGTAACTATGAGAATACATTGTCGCTACTGGATGTGGGTGAGGACCAATTGCAAAAGAGTTATTTTTTACGGAAATTCGCAAAGTTTTGCGAAACTAAGCGTTCAAAAAATTTCAAGTGATCATAAAGATTGCTCGCAACTAAAATAAATGTACGAAATGTAAATAGGTACACATCCACCGTATAAACAGTAATAAATGCCACTGTCTCTTTTCCGCATGCTGCTTCTGTGAGGTAGCCCTTTGAAATGGGGACTACTCTTAAAGGAATAAATTTTGCTCCAACAAGAGTAACTTCTTTCTTTTAAGAGTTGATTCCCGCCCCCACGGAAAAGGGAGACAAAAATTATAGTTACTTCCGCTGAAAGTATACTCATCACCTTTACATTGTTTAGCAGAGGTATTTTGGCAGTGGCTGGTTTACTACAAGATAGACTCTAAATGATAACAACACTTTCGCAAAATGCAACGTCCCCGGGCATTTAATAGGATACGGTATGTTTTTACGCCAGTTTTTCAAAGGTCAAAGTTTTTTTGACCTTCTGATTGCTTCCCCGGACGAAAAACCAGTCCGACATGGTTTGCTTCGAGGGCAGCAAATTATTTTCGTAATAGTCGATCCCTGATTCGACGGGAGGCAATAACGAAAATGTTGAGTTGTTCCCTTTCCCCATAACATAAACAGTATCTCTTTTTTTTCAGGTCATCGTTAATAATGTTGTTCTGGGTATTGAAGGTCAGAGTCCTGTGGTAGCCGTTGCGGTGTTTCTGCGTACCAAGACTGAACATAAAACGCTGGCAGCGCATCAGTCAGAGACATTAGAATCACATACTGACAACAATTTTAGGATTTCCACAACTGAACAAACGTTTAATGAACCAACTGGTGTGGCATTACAGGTTAGTGACAGTCTATTTCATTACTTAATGATGAGCGAAGGACAAAAGGCGGTAAATTTACTGAAATTCAGCTTCAGTGCATTTGGTTTTTGAGATAAATGGTCACTTTCAAGCGACTTACAGCATTTCTATACAAAATAAAATAAAAGTGCAAACATTCACCAGAAACCCCTAAATTTAGAGATTTAGAGATGGACTAATCCCGATAATAACTGGATAAATCCACTGGTCAAAAAGGGTTAAATCTAAACTGTTTGCAAAGATCCCTTTGTGGGACACTATTCAGTGAAAGGGCCAAAACATTGTGGAAACTTGCTTTGTAACCTTGTTCTGGAATTTTAGGTTCTGAAAGTAGTTGACACTCCAGAAGTCACAGAAAGAGCAGAGGAGGTGGTTGGACATTCTGACTTTTGTTCTGCTTTGTCCGCCGATACACCAGCAGAGGATGCTATAACAATTCAGCTTCCTAAACCTAGAATTATAGCCTCCAGTAGTACATCTATGTGTGCTACACTTGTCATGACCTGCAGTCAAGACGATGATGGACAGAAACCAGAAAACTGGAGTCCGGTGAAGGGTGGCATAACCGAAACTACAGACTGCGTAAAATTGCCGAAGTCTGGCTTTGGGCAGTAAGTTTAAAACTGGTGAAGGGTATATTTTCGGGGAGGCAACTCTGCCATCTTCTTCTTTGTCTCTCCTATAAATCGGGGTCAACTTTTAACGGATAGAATTTTCTCCTATAAGAGCAGATTCTTCCATTCAAGAGTATAGCTAGTTTTGCGGGTTTTATTGTCTAGAGAAGCCTCATGCAGGATATATGCCACGTGCCACAGTTTTGTTTGGTGCCATGACCAGGATAGGGGTTTCTTTTCCTGTTTGTAATTATAGTTTAATTATCAAGTAATTAGACTTTGTTTTAAGCTATGAGATTCCAAATTAGTGAAACCTCAACTTCAAAAAAAAAAAAAAAAAAACAGGTTGGCAATGGAGTCGGTTTGAAAATGTTAAAGTAGTTTTTACATCAATAAATTCTGCACCAAAATTCATGGTGAAACACATAATATAACATCTTTAAAGAAGTTAATAGAAAAGTTCATGGAAGGCCAATCACAAACCGCAGCCAAACCTCGACACCAAGAGGAAGAGAAAAAAGACGAACGCACACGCACAAAACAAACAAATACCCGAGAAGCACAAACACCAGCTCCCTCTTCCCCAAGCGAGTTGAACAGAATGTTAAAACAAACGCAGAAACGAGGACAAAGAGCAAGAGAAGACTTTAAATTATAAATCTCTCCGTGGTATATACCACAAAAATACATAGAATGAAGAGCAACATCGGGACTGCCTCCATTTTAGTTAATATAACAGGTATTTATAAGCGGCCAGACCCCAATATAGCACATCAGCTTCATGAGCTTTCTGACCTAAAGGTAATAGAGGACTCAATTGGGAAATTTTCTAGGAACGTCCGATATTTTCCCCGACATTTTTGTTTTAAACACATTTCTTTATCTGTTTTCTAGTTATATAGTATTGGCAGTGAAGATGCTGAAGAAAGTTGGACGAAATCTAAGGAGACTTGTGAGCCGACTATATGCCAGTGCGACAGGAAAAACAACCTGGTGTTCCTTATTGGCAATGACTCAAAAACTCAACGTGTCGACCTCTCGTAGCTTCACCATTCTTTGTGTACTCTGTCGATTTGACCAAGTAGAAGAAACGATAGCGAAGTACAAAAAGGATAATTACGTGATACAACCATGTAGCAAATCAAGAACGATCAGTGTAAATACGCAGCAGACATACATTCTCACCTTTGAATTGTTTAACGCTAAACTGATGTCGAAATTGAAACAGTTACCGTTGCAATACAAAGATAGTCATGACAGTTTCCAGACTATTACTGTGGAAGTTACAGGAGGGAAGCACAGCCCTCACGGCAATGTGTTTCTTCTCAAGAGGAAGGTGTCAGAAGCTAAGAGGAAGGACGTTGCATTCGGGTAAGTTCAGTACTTTCGCCATCTTCATAAAGCAAGGGTACCAAATCCACTTTGTTCCTCTTGTACTAGCTAAAATGTAACTTGAAAATCATTTTAAAATCAGCAAATAATAATGATGATAAGTCGCAAGTTCAAGTTGAAGTTGATAATCGTAAGAGTACTTTTACTTACAAACTAGGTGTTACAAAAGGCGAGTGTCTGTCAACTTTGTTACTTTCCGCGTACCCTAGTTATGTGGGGGGAGACATTGAAAATAGAGGGTTTAACGGAGTTGTCATAGAATTACTCGGGCTATTGGTCAGCAATAATATTTTTTTATTTTTGGTAAAAAAAGTCTATTAATATATCATGTACAGTAGAGTTGCGTATAGTGACAGTGAAAGGCCGCCACACTTCATAGTTTAGATGATATTTTCTCGTCCTTTGAGATCATTGGGTACATTCCGAGAAGTTTGAAATCAGAGTTTACAAATGTTGATATACTGATCTTAGACATAATTTCATATGCTTTATTCCTTTTTTCTTGCCAAAAGCGACTATTTTATTAATTCTTTTTTTTTTTTTAACAAAGTCTGAATTGTCAGCCAGAATTTTTCCCTTTTGTTGCCACATCAGAATTTTATATGAGTCATTTCTTACTGTCAATGACGAGGCTCCGTTAGCAAAAACTAGCTGGAATTGACCAAAGCATAAAACTAAAGCTGCTGTAAGGACAAAGACTGAAGATCAATTCAGAAGAAAATACGACGTTAAACTGTTAGTGACTACCTGCTAACTAAGTGATATATAACACGTTAAATTACATGATTTGAGCCACATAATGTGATTTCCAGCAGCGTGGCATTGAAGTGCAGTCTGATCAGAGCCTTTGCAAGTCACATCATCCATCTTTAGAAGTGACCCAGCCATACAGCCGACAGTAAGGTCTCTGTATAAATGAGAAGGATTATCTGAATATAACATGACAGAAATGCCACATTGTTGGAAGTCACTTTGTAAAACTGCTAAGACTGTTGATAACACTTTTCTTTCGTTCACTATTTCAGAGAACATTTAGCAGTTCTTGTTCCTGTGATATTCGATGTTGGAAATCTGTCAGAAAGACCAGGTACTCTACAGCTAGATGCTTTTCATTAAACTGAGAATTCTGATGGGTCTGTTGAATTTAATGTCGCTTTCAACAGTTGAGTTTATCAGTCATATCAAGGCTGTGTCTTGACCTTGTAATGAGTCCAGTGTTGCTTTATAATCACGCCTTACTGCAGTTTCATGCATCTATAGCTGCTCACTTTGCTCTCTGCTTTGTTTTGTATTTTAACAAAGAAAATAGGTGAAAATGAGTCTAACTGTTTCTTGTTCGTTATGTCTATGTTGGTGCTTTTGGTCACTTGATGTGTGGATGGTGTTTTCATCATGGGGTAGCTGAACGACAACCTCTCTAGGAAAGAGCTGTTCATTCAGTTTATCTTTATGGTCTTTCGTGTACTGTTGATTGTTTATGTATATTTTTCTTTACCATTTTGGTTTTGAGTGCTGGATGTGGGATCTGATTGTATTATTTCCTGATCATTGCCAATACTTTACTTTTCATGCATTAGATCCCTAAACATGTTATATACACAATATTATTACACCCAAGGAGTGAGTAAGTTCTGATTCCGATACTTTAGCACTGATTTAATTTAACCATGAATTACTGATGATTTTGACTTTCGAAAACAAGACTGACGTATCAGTCAGACATATATCTTAACTCATTTTTGTTTCCGTTTCTAAGGCTTGTTCTGAGGTTATTTGTAGGATCTGGCCGATTCACACAACTCTTTTCTGGTGCCAGTCTGAGAGCTGTCATGCTTTACCGGGCAAACGATGGAAGGCACCTGTGTGAGTTCAGGTTTTGCGGGCGTCTCTTGTCTGATGCATGTGATTGCTCTGTCCTGCGGGTCGCGTAAGCTGGTGTGTTCTTGATGGAAAATGTCTTTTGCATGCCTAGTCCTGCTTTTCAAATGATTTCCAACCTTGCAATCACGGGGTTTGGTGGCACTGAAGTAATACAGAATAGCGTGCCTGTTGTACTAAAATGTTTGTGTTATACTACAAATTGTATGCAGGGTAGTAAAGCCACCAGTCTCGGCTGACAACTCTGAATTTGCTTGACGGTGAGTTAGGCCTGATTTGGCTAGCTTTATTTATAAACAAAAACTGCTTACAGCTAGCGAAGAAAACGTAGACTGACTTTTGTTCGAAATGGTATGAGGTTTTCTCTTCTAAATGATATAAAGACTCAAACTAACAATAGATATATTTATAATGACTAACCTTTTTCAGACTGGAAACCCGTTTTGGGGTATTATGCAAACAGTGCAGACCTAGTTCATACGCCGCATTCTGCGGGTCTGATCGGAGTCTACACTGTTTGCTTACAGTAATTACTGTGCTAAATGCAATAAAAATTAAAGCATCCACCAGAAACCCCTAAAACTAGAAACGGACTTATCCAATGAAAAGGGTGGACAAGTCCACTGGTCAAAAAAGGGTTAATGTCGAATAGTTTTGTTGAGTGTTTGGATATGGAAAACACTGGGATGTATTAATGCCTCAAGCAAAATGTCTTCCATTGTATTTTAGGCGACTTTTTGGACGACCAGATCCTTCTTGAAATAGCTAAGAAACTTGGAGAAGACTGGTTTGAAATACTAGTTGGTCTGGGTATGTCTGTGATGGAACTAAAAGGCCTGGATATGACGAAACACACTGAAACAAATCTGCTCGTAAGTTATTTGCATTTCGAAAACATCAGCTAAGTCATTCGAAACGAATACCGGCACCGTGCGGAATTTGTATAAGAAAGATGATACAAACGTTTCTATTAGTTCCTCTGAATACTTTTTGAGCCATATAAAATCCTTCATTGGATTGTAATTTTTACCAAGAAATATGTGTATCCTCTTTCATTGTGAGCTTTCTTTAAAGTTTTAAAGGAATGATATCATGCTCCCTTGAAAAGATTTTGTTTCTTTTTTGAGTATTCCAAGTTAACAAGGGGCATCGTCGTCCAGGGAAGTAAACAGGAAGTCAGAAAAGTTGCTTCCCATTGTAAAATGCCAGGAAAAACTTGGAGGTGTAATCCATACACCGTAAACAAGAAGAAAAAAAGAATGTAGCTGTGATAACATATACCGACGTCTTTTTGAAATTTAATATCGCCTTTTAGCTCACCTGCACTGTAAAAATCGCGCTTAGCGTGGTTACATGTTTAGGTGTAAACATGTTTAGGAATATGTCATATAGCTAAACATGTACGCCTTTTCTATTATTTTCCCGGACAAAGTCTGCTAAACACGTTTTATTCTGTTACGCGTTTCGGTTGAATCCATTCCCTCTTTTCCCCGTTGAAGAACGAAAAAGAGAGACGAAAATGTTGACAGAGGAATTTTTCAAAATAAAAGGTAAATATAACCAGTTTTGCACATGTTTAATTTCTAAACATAAACTAAACATGTTGCAAATTGAACATGTTACGATTTAAACATATAAAAAATCGGACTGCATTTTTTGCATTGATTCTAAACACATTTTTACAGTGTGGCCATATATGCATACATGTAGCATCACTCTTGCATTTTTATTTTCAGATGTTAAAACGATGGAGAAGTATGACTGCGGAATCAGATGACCGGGGACTTTGCGGGTTATTAACCAGTTTGACTAGAGCTGCCAGGATAGATCTTAGAAAAATACTTGAGAGTAATCTGGATGAGTAGTAGGAATCCTAAATAATATACTTTTTTGTCTCTCTCGACGGGCAATGAGATAGGGTAAAGTCGGGCAAATTCGGACAGCGGGTAAATTTGGACAGTGACATTGTTTCCTTTATATGTCAGTTGTTTGGAATTAAAACAAAATTAACTGGGCAAACAGTAAAAATCCTGATGAGACGGCTCATTATGAGCCGTCGCATCTTGATTTTCACTGTTTGCAATGGTATGTCCGAATTTTCCCGCTGTCCGTAGTTACTCGACTCGACCCTAATATTCTGAAACATGGTTTTCCTTTGGAAGCAAGGAACACACGAAATAAGCGAAAATAGCCGGTGTAACGAAGTAAAGTGACCCCCATAGAATAACGACCCCCCGGTCATTATTCTTTAAAGAATAGTGACTCCCCGGTCATAATATTATGACCCCTACACACAAATAAATCGACCCCTCGCGAAGAATTGTGACCCCCATAGAATAACGACCCCGGTCATTATTCTTTACAAAAAAGTGACCCCCCCCCCCACACACACACACACGCACACACACCGGTCCTAATATTATTACCCCTCTGCGCGAAGTGAAAAGACTATTCGCGAAAAAGAAAAAAAGTCACCCACGTCTCACAACTACCCCCCCCCCCCCACCCCACGCCTTCCCAACAGACACCGTACAATAAGTAATAAACAAATAAATAAATAAATAAAAATAAAGTCATTCCGAGTATACTGTACGCACCTACGGCTCATACGATTTCATAAACCCATCTAAAAAGGGACAAAGGTAAACGTGCAGACCAACATCAGACGCAGTAGAAATGCGCGTCTGATCATTTTCTCCATAGTTTGCATAAAATTTACAGCAATTTTAAGAGGCCCATGAGGCTCTGAATCTCTCACCAGAGTAAAAAGGGTCAAAGATCAAACTTAGTTCATAGCTTGGACAAACCTGATACTATATTTGAATCCCAAAATGCTGGATATCATATTTTTAATATCACTAGATGTTTGGGAGAAGAAGAATTTTAAAGGTTTATAACACACGGGCATAACAGACATCTCGGTCATGTGACCAAAACCGTTCAAGCATAATGTTGTTTCCTTGACTCTTGGAGGTTCCATGTGGCAGTTTGCTTCAATCACCTCAGTCGTTTCGTTTAACAGAGATGGTGAACCTGCTGAAATACGATCAAAGAATGGTCTTGACCTCTGATACTAAAATTCTTCAAACACTCATTAAGTTGATTGGCTATACCAGTCTTCAAAAATATGTTATGAAATTTTCTAATATAAAGAAAATTTGACCTTGTTGTAAAAAAGGTCAAGGTCAATTCAATATCATCATTCGAATAAATCTGCTAGAACGTCAGTGCCCAATGCTATATACAAGGTTTCAAGGCCATCAATCTTTTGGTTCCAGTGCAGCAGATTTTTAAAGGTTAATTTCCATGAGCTCTTATGTTCAAGCATTTGCCTACATAAAAACAACAAAAAGCAAATTTAACCTTGCCGTAAAACAGACAAGGTCATCCCAAGGCCATCACTTGAATAATTTTGGAGGGACTTGAGTACCTGATGCTACATATCAAATTTCAAGGCCAATGGTCAACTGGTTCTCGTTAGGTGGTCGTTATTCAATGGGGAACCCATTGAATAACGACCCCCGGTCATTATTCTTTGAAGAATAGTGCCCCGTTCTAAAAGATACTGACTCCCATTAACCCTCCTCGATGAGAGCTATAGAATATTAACCCCCACCTAATCAACCACTAAGTGACTATTAACTACTGTAAGATTTATTATTACTTATACTTTTAGATGTTGTTGTTGCTATTGCTGCTGCTGCTGCTGCTATCGTAGCAGTAGTAGCAAGTACAAGTTTCATGAAGAAAACTTGTATTCGTGCTACTCAAGGAAATTTCCCCATAGAATAACGACCTCCCCCCACCACCGGTCATTATTCTTTAAAAAATAGAGAAAAGTGATGCCCGGCCCGCCATCATAATACTATGACTCTGCGGTCATAACATTATAACACACACACACACACACACACACACACACACACACCACTAAATCCCGCCCCCGCACCCCACCTCCTTCGTGCAATTTGTAAACACTACTACTGCTACGATAGCAGCAGCAGCAGCAGCTGCAATAGCCACAGCGACAACATCAACAAATATTATTAATAATAAATCTTGCAGCAGTTAATAGTTAGTTAGTGGTCGATTGGGTGGGGGTTATTTATAGCTATCATAGAGGGGGTTAACGGGAGTCAATATGTTTTAGAACGGGGTCACTATTCTTTAAAGAATTATCACCGGGGTCGTTATTCCCCATAGAATAACGACCCCCGGTCATTATTCTTTAAAGAATAGCGACCCCGGCCCCCACCCCCTGCCCCGTCATAATATAATTTCTCCGCGGTCATAACATTATAATATTATAACGCACCCACCCACCCACTCACACCCTTCCAACGCAAAGTTAAATCGCCCCTCACGAAGAATTGTGACCGCCTAAAATAACGACCCTACAGTACTACTGCTGCGATAGCTGAAGCAGCTAATGTAGCAACTGTCAGAGAGTAGCTTTCCCCCCCTAGTAGTTTTTCCCCCCGGAAAGATGACTATGATTTTTCCATAGTAGACTTTCCCACCGGAAATTGGCTATATAGCAGAATTTCCCCCCGGAAATATGACTATATAGCCAATTTTCCTCGGGGAAAATCTACTATACGTGTTTTTGCATAGCCGTTTTTCCCCTCTATAGTGGATTTTCCCCCTGGTAATATGATTGCAGGAAAACACGCTACATAGTGGAATTTGCTCCTTCTCCAATGTATAATAGTGAGGTTCATAACTGAAACAGAAATATGAGTATCTGTCCGTAAAATATCGATGGATAACAGATGCTAGAACCGCATGCATGTGTCCACCAGTTTGTCTTACCTTTGTTTTGGGAAAAACAGGTAGGCATTTTGCTTTTCCATGTTAGCGAATGAGTGTACGTGGTTGTGTGCATAAATTTGTATATTTTTATGTTTGTACAAGCGTTTATCTGTGCGTGCGCGCGGCGGAGTGCCTGGACTAGTGTTCGCCTTTCATGCAGGAGTCGTGGGCTCGACTCCCATTGGGACACACGTCCGATTATGAATTTCAATGTAATTAACTCCCTACTAAATCAAACATGACTGGACAAAGCACCCGTTAATACATCTTCCTGTGACGTGCATGCGTATGTGTACGTATATAAGTATCTGCAATGAGAAGAAATCACACCCTGCTCGTTCCTTAAATTAGTAATTATTGATTATTATAAAAACATGGTTGCTAAATTTGCATATTGATTTTTTTGGAATTAATTGCGTTTATTACCTCCCTCGGAGTACCTATACATTTCTTATGCGATTAATTCCATAAAATGTCTCTGTTCCATTCCGTTCCGTTTCGATCCGTTACGCAAAATACCAATAGCCATACCAAATTCACTTATAGCCAATTTCCCGGTGGGGGAAAAAGGACTATGGGGGAAAAGTGGCTCTATGAAGTCCGGACAATCCACTATATAGCCGTCCTTCCTATAGCCATTTTTCCGGGGGGAAAGGGGGAAAAACCACTCTCTGACAGCAACAATCACATTAACAAGTACTACTAGTTATAAAACTTGGAGGAGTTAATAGTCAGTTAGAAGTGGATTAGGTGGGAATTGTCATTTTATAGCTATCATCGAGGGGTTAACGGGTGTCAGTATCTTTTAGAAACGGAATCATTTTTCTATAGAATAATGATAGGAGAGAGGGGCGTTATTCTATCTATTCCCCATAGAATAACGACTCTCCGGTCATTATTCTTTAAAGATAAATGACCCCCTCTATCCCGTCATAATATTATGACTTCGCGGTCATAACATTATGATATTATAGCGCACACCACCCCTTCAATACACACACACACACACACACACACACACACACACACACACACATCCGCCGGGCCGGGTAGCGCAATCGGTAGGGCACCTGACTCGTAAGTCAGAGGTCCTGGGTTCGAATCCTGGTCTGGCCACATACTTTCGTTTCTTCTTCCGCTGATTCAAGAAGGGCAGTTGTCAGTTACTGGCGAAAGTATGTGCACTTAGTACTGGTTAACCGCTTAGGAGGTCTAAGCCTGCCAAGGAATAGTGTGGTTAGGTTAACTGACCGTCCCGACATGACCTTAGTTGTTTACCGTGGACGTTAAGCATCAAATCAACCAACCAACACACACATCCTTCCCAACATAAAAATTATTACCAATAATAAAACTTGCAGCAGTTGGTCCATTAGGTGGGGGTTAATATTTTATAGATATCATCGAGGGGTTAACGGGAGTCAGTTTGTTTTAGAAACGGAGTCAGTCTTTCTATAGAATAATGACCAGGGGTCGTTATTCTATCAGTTCCTCGCAGGATAACGATCCCGGACCCCGGTCATTATTTTTTAAAGAAAAGTGACCCCCAGACATAATATAATGATTTCCCGGTCGTAACATTATAATATTATGACCCCTGCCCCACCCTCCACACATACATACCCTTCCCACGCGAAGTTAAATGACTCTTCACGAAGAATTGTGACCGCCTAGAATAACGACCACCGTTACTTTTTTTTTTAAGAAAATTGACCCCGGCCACTATTTTTTAAAAGAAAAGTACCCAGGTCATAATATCTTGACTCCTCTACTCGAATTAAATGACGATAGGCCAAGAAATTGCTTATAAAGGAGTCAAAAATGAAATTTTGGTATACTTCAAAATTTCTTTTTCAAAAGGTGTTGCTCTGGATTCCCTATAGATAGCACTGGTGTTTTATAATTGAATGACATTAAAAATAAGCAAAATTTTATAGAGATACTTTCCCCCAACCCCCGTGCCTCAGCAAGCCACTTTGCATGTATGCGTGGACTTTTAATATATATACATTAAATATGAGTGGCATGCTTAGGCAAAGTGGTGGCGAAGTTTGTTTACAGCTGGAAAACTGAAGAGTGGGTGGGGTAATTAGACCCTCTGCATCTTAGAATAAGGCTAGCATACTATTCCTTTTTTAAACTATTGCACACTATGAGCAGCTGTAGTATTTTCTTTATTTTAAGCATATCTAGCAAAATAAATTCAGTAAATAAGAAAAATCGAAAAATATATTTGAAGACTGGAAATGGCATGTACCCTTTTTTTACAAAGGCAGTAAGAGTAAGTGTGCAGGCATGATAATCAACAGCAAAACCTTTTTATAGTGCGTAAGTCTACCTGTTATTTTCCAAAATCTGATATTACATTAACACCATAAGTCAAACTAAACACATTGTCATTTATCTCAATTTGTGACATTGGCCTTAATTTTTGAGGTGGTGAACTATATCTTGCACATGGTACATTGCCTTTATGTGGCTAACATTTGTTTCCAGTTATTTGAAGGTCTACCCACAAATGAAAAAAGTTACAGGTCAGACATGACATTCTGTTTGCCAGAGTCATATAGGCGGACACCATTGTCTTTGAATGATCTCTGTGATCTTGACCTTCGAGTTAGGTACCTAGGACTTGCGTGCGACACATCGTCTTGACATTTGTACCAAGTTATTTTAAAATCCATTATCAAACAAGAGAGTTGTTACAGACCAGACACAACATCCTGTATGCCAAAAGCATATATGAAGACACCATTGCTTCATGGGGATTAATAATATTATGACCGAGCTGGGGGTGGGGGTCACTATTCTTTAAAGTAAAATGACCGGGGGTCACTATTTTATATATATCATCAGGGGGGGGGGTCATTATTTTTTAAAGGGAGTCAGTATTTTATAGAAAAGGGATCACTTTTTCTGAAGAATAATGACCGGGGGTCGTTATTTTATGGGGGTCGCTTTACTTCGTTACACCGGCTCGGGCTCCGCGACTAAGAATGGCTGAATTGGTTTATGACAAGAAATGAAATCGTGCACTCTAGCTCCCGCGCAGACAGAAATCTCTTTTAAAATGACTAGCACTGAGCCCAACAATCTTATGCACGACTGCGTTTGACATGGCTATTCAGCTACGTATTTGTTTATTTTTTGCCATTTATGTTGTGTTATGTTTGTTAGTTGACAATCGTTGAGCGGAGAGGTCGCTGGCTTTACTGCTGAGTTAGTGTAATAATATGAAATAGTTGACGTGTCTCTCTAGTTACAGTTTTAAATTTTTTGTTTACTAGTATTTTTGAAAATTATAAACAGGAAGATTACTGCCTCTGGGGCGGTAAATCATCTGTCTTCTGCTGCTGACTTGAGGTTATAGTTAAGTGTTGGGTTATGGTTTATTTTTTTTTCTTCTGAAGCACTTTTCAAAGAACCTTTTTGTATGGCTTTACCCAGCAGACACACAACGCTGAATCCACATTGAATCAACCTTATTGATTCAACGTTGTGTGCCCAGAGGGTGGCATCACTATCTGGAATTTATTATATGCGAAACGCAGTAAAATGGCCCTTAAAAGTGTTGGATCTATGCTTAGTGGACTCTTCTATCCCTATTAATTGGAAGCGTCCATCCATCATTTTAGGGGTGTCTGGTTTCCCACTGGGCACCCAAGGTTGAATCAACCTTGATTCAACCTTGATTCAACGTCACGACGTTGAATCAAGGTTGATTCAAGGTTGATTCAATATTGCGTGCCTGCTGGGAATTATGTATCTTTATCAATTTGATAATAAAATGCGGTAAATGTAGTGCAAACGTGTAAACCGTGATCATACGCAGCGTTCTGAGGCGTATGACCTTGATCTGCAAAGTTTGTCCATGTCCTTTTTTATGGGACACTAGGCACTAATGGGTAAAGCAAGAAAGAGAGATGATGCTGATATCGTTTTTGTCAGCATAAAATGGTATTGGACTAGGTTCAATCACTCGGAGTAATTTGCTTAATATTGCCCGTGCAGATTTTTGAAATGTTCTGTTTACCAAAGTTACCAGCTGGAGTATTGAGAGCGTCTTCGTTCATCTTCGCTAGCCAAGGGTACTGAGTCCACTACGTTCCTTACTTTTCCTTATAAGGAACGTAGTGGACTCAGTACCCTTGGCTAGCGAAGATGGTCTAAGGTAAAATGCAAAATGTTTGCAGATTAGTGAAGACTAATCTGTTTTCTCATTTTTTGCTAGTGTGCAGTCCTCATGGCGTCCGGACCTTGGTCAGCTCCAGTCTGACATTGACACCGTTGACGCACCTCTCGGTCCTGCAGCACAAGATCGGTTTAAGCTATGGCTGAATGGGTTTAGGACTGAAGACACGCTGAAAATTAATGTTAAGAAACTCCTTAACGAAACAGGTAAGCGGTTAATTGCATTCCATGATGCAAGGGGGTGGGGGTGAATATGCTGGCATATGGCCATAGCAAAGAATCAGACGATCACTCCAGTCGAAGCAGGTTATTCGTGTGTATGTAGCAGAGATAAGCAGGGTAATGGCGGTAATATGGGGATAATTTTCCATATTTCATTACTAAAATCATACATTGTGACCCCTCATTTTGAACCCTTGTTTCGCAAATCTTTCCAAGAGCGAAATTTCGAAGGAAAAAAAAAACAATACCGTAATATTTCAGATATACCGTATACATGGTAATTTTCGCGGTGTTCCATTTTTCGCGGTATTTCGCGGTCACATAGAAACCGCGAATATTAAAATCGCGAATAATTTGCTGTTTCTTACAAAGTGTCTTCAGTAGACACAGTGTTCATATATTGTGTTTGTGTTTGCTTCAGTAGTTGCTGGTACTTTTCACTTGAGCCAATTCTTTCATTAACCTGCGGCGGCCCTGTCGCAGGTCAATGAAAGAACTGACTCAAGTGAAAAAGAAATAGTTTTGCTTTTCGAGCATGTGGCTAACCGCGAAAATTAATATTCGCGAAAATTAATATTTATGTTTTTGACCCTTAACCGCGAAAATTAAAATTCGCGAAAATTACCGCGTATACGGTATGAACGGGCTTTTTCCCATCGAGAACGACTCCTAAAATCTAAATAATAATGTAATTCTTAATAAGATGGTTTATTCCACTCCCCGCTCACACTTAAAACCAACAACCCAAAATTCTAGATCCACCTTAAAAATGTATCTAAACTTTTGGGGCTATTTTGAAGGGTTACCAACCGTCATCATATAACCGAATGAAAAGGGTACATTTTTCGATTTTTTTTTTCGATAATACCACAAGTTGCTTTTTGTCCTTTTGGTTCTCATTTCAGTTACGTCACCATTTGAAGACAGTTTCCTGTTTTACATCTCACAAAAAATCGTCGGTGATGACCTTATTCCACTAAGATTAGGGTTAAAAGACTCCAAGTATGAAGATATGAAATATATTACCCCACCTTCACGAAGAATGTGCCAGGTACTGTATTCGTACTTCCAGATACCATATTTGAGCCGCAACACGACAAACCCACAAAATGGCATGTGCGCCACACAAAGAGTCAGATCAGACTGGGCATCCGCCAAGTATTATCAGAGTCATCACTATGCGCTTAAAGGGTAGCTAAGGTTCTAAGCTGAATTCGGGCGGACAGCAAAGACTCTGATCAGACTGGGCGGATGCTCAGGCTAATCTGAGTCTTCGCTGTCCGCACATGCCACTTTGTTTGTATTGTCCTCGAGTCGCAGCTTATTTCCTATAGTAAAGCACAGGGGACCCTGCAATTTACAAGTCCCATAAATGGATTCGTGAGATAACATTAGGGCAATCAGTAACATTTTGTGATAATCTTTAGCCAGTCTTGGTGCACTTTCGCCACCTCTTTCACAGAAGAAAGTGAGGCGGCGTTCGAGAGAAAGCATTTTAAAAAGAAATAAGGTTATATAGAGGATATTGGACTTTTTCAGTGCAAGATCGATTTTTATTTCACCGAATGAACACCAAAAGCAGTATTTTCAAGAGCGGCGAACATGAGTGAGATAAGAATTCATCTTACACTGAAATAGTCAAATCTTCTATTTCTTTTATGCTTGAAAATCGCAATTATTCTGTTTATTCAAGACTGACAAGAGCGTCAGCCAACACGACAGAAACAGAACTTTTTTTCTAGCCGTTTTGCGTCAAATCTGATGCTTCCAGCGTGTTTATTGGGTATGATACCCAGCGTGTTTATTGGGTATGAGAAATAGCTTCAATTATCATTTTGATAAACAGATCTAAAAAAATTGCCAAGAAAGAATGCCTACAGGAGACTTAGGCGGCATGACGTCGCGTGCAGTAACAATGTTACGTTGGCACTTTAAGTGACGTCATTAACGTCGTAATGACGTGCAAACATGCGTGACGTAATTTTTGTCAGGCTGGATAAGATTTAGCCAATTAATCAACAAAAAACTTGAGGCTATTTCACAAAAATCCTATTTCTGAAACAGTGAAATCGAAAGTGATAATTTCACTGTTTGAAACAGTGAGATTATCAGTTTCGATTTCACAGAAATCTCTACTGTATAATTCATTGAAAAGTATAAAAGAAATGAGTTTTAATGACAATTCAGAAATAGCACTCTGACGTCTCACTGAGGTTCCTCGCGGTGCCATAGCATGTATGGTAGAAGTACGAACAGCAATTATTTCAGGGATATTATTCAAACCAACCGTAACCTGAAGTTTTGGGTCCTTGGCTAATTTCGCTAGTGCCTACTTTCTGTTCCTTGATCTAAAACATCTGGAATTTTTCAGCCGCTCTTACTCGTATTTGGAAAAATACAATAAGTTCTGATTGGATTGACCAGTCTGTAGGAAAAATTTTTCTTTTATACTTTTCAATGAATTATAGAGATTTCTCGGTGAAATCGAAACTGATAATCTCACTGTTTCAGACAGTGAAATTATCACTTTCGATTTCACTGTTTCAGAAATAGGATTTTTGTGAAATGGCCTCAAGTTTTTTGTTGAATAATTGGCTAAACCTTATCTGGCGTGACAAAAATTACGTCACGCATGTTTGCACGTCATTACGACGTTAATGACGTCACTTAAAGCGTCAAAGTAATATTGTTACTGCACGCGACGTCAGGCCGCCTAAGTCTCCTGTAGGCATTCTATCTTGGCATTTTTTTTAGATCTGTCTATCAAATTTGTATTTGAAGCTATTTTTCAGTTGCAAACTATGTTTACAACCAATATCATACCCAATAAACACGCTGGAAGCATCAAATTTGACGCAAAACAGCTAGAAAAAAAGTTGTGTTTCTGTCGTGATGGCAGGCGCTCTTAAATAAACAGAATTATTGCGATTTTCAAGCATAAAAGAAATAGAAAATTTGACTTTTTCAGTGTAAGATGAATTTTTATTTCACTCATGAACACCAAAAGTGGTATTTTCACTCGTGGCTTCGCCACTCGTGAAAATACTGCTTTTGGTGTTCATTCGGTGAAATAAAAATCGATCTTACACTGAAAAAGTCAAATATCCTCTATAACCTACATGTACTTATGTTCAATAGACATTTCTATCCCTATCTAATGGACGAGTCTATTTGTCATTTAGGAGGTGTCTGGTTAACTTGTTTTTTATCCCCCGCCGAAGGCGGAGGGATATAGTTTTCTCCATGTCCGTCCGTCCGTCTGTCTGTCCATGTGTCCGTCCTTCCATCCATCCGTCCGTCATTCCGTCCGTCCGTCCGGAGCCATAACTAAGTAACCACTGGATGGAATTTCATGAAATTTAAAATAAGTATATAACACCATAACGCGCTGATGCACGTGAAGTTTCGTCAGACTGGCTTCAGTGTTGCATGAGTTATCGCCCTTTAATTGACTTAAAATCAATAAAATGAGCCATAACTAAGTAATTAATTATCAAAACTTCATGAAACTTAAAGTAAATATGTATCACCATAAGGCAAATATGCACATAAAGTTTCATTAGAATGACGTCAGTAATGCAATAGTTATTGCCCTGGAAACAATTTCAGATTGCAAAATTCAGCCATAATTAGTTATCATTGAGTAGAATTCTATGAAACTTATAGTGAATATGTATCACCATAACACGTCGGTGCATCTTATGTTTTGTTCGAATTGCTTCAGTAAGCAATGAGTTATTGCCCTTGAATTTGATTAAAATCCAGAAATTGAGTCATAACTAAGTAACCAATGAATGGAATTTCCTGAAACTTATAATAATTATGTATTGTCATGACACAGCAGTGCATAATAAGTTTTGTCATAATCGCTCCAGTAATGCATGATTTAATGCCCTCGTCATAGTGCAGTGATGTTGAGGCAAGTGTTTAAGAAGAACAGCTTAAGCTTATGCCTCACTTATCCCAGAGTTATTGCCCTTGATTTTGTTTACAGTCCACAAGTTCAGCTTTAACTAAGTAACCAGTAAGCAAAATATATGAAACTTAAAATAAACCATCAACAAATCAGGGCCACTTTGGCGGGGGATATAAATTCACCGAATTTGCTTGTTTCACATTTTTTATTAAAGAGAAATACCCATTTGTTTCATGCAGATAGTGTAGAGCCTGAGGAGGTTCTGTGCTATTTGCCCACGTCCTATTTATGGAACACTAGGTGTTAATGGGTTAACATTGTGTCATATAGGGGAGAGTCGGGTCACTTCGGACAGCGGGTAAATTCGGACAGTTACATTTTTTCCTTTATATGTCAGTTGTCTGGAACTAAAACAAAACATTAACTTGCCAAACAGAGAAAATCCTGATGAGACGGCTCATTATGAGCCGTCTCATCTGGATTTTTACTGTTTGCAATTGTATGTCCGAATTTACCCGCCTGTCCGAAGTTACCCGACTTTCCCCTATTTAGTCTAGACGAACAAATAAGCTGGAAAGGCACATAGTCTCTTTGACGATGCAACTGGTGATAGTAGCATATCATACCACAGGCGCTTGAAGTTTTATGCTGACGATGTCGCCAAATATCCAGACTATGAGCTATTTTAAAAATGGACTATAGACTGCGTCAAGTTTAAAGGGTTTTGAGTTGTTTTTTAAGCATAGAACTTCAAGCGCCTGTGATCATACTAAGTTTAAGACATCTAGCTTGCATAGTTTCAAAAAAAAATATTTTGTGAACACTTTGGAGTTAAAGAAGATGGAATACGGTTTCCGACATGGCTGCCTATCTGTCCAACAGTAGAGACTTTGGCATCACATGTTTCAACTTCAGATACCATCTTTAAGTTTGGTCATCCCTGGGTCAGTTCATGTCTGGTCTTTTGTTTACTTTTTGTCTTGCTCCATATTATGGTGTTTATTCACTGATTTTTAAGGTACACGGCTAACTTAATGGTATTGCTTAGCACAAATCATATCACAATGTATAAGGATAGTCAAGCTTGGAATATGTAAAGACTGCAAGTTTGGAATACAAGATAAATCAATATGTATTTAATCTTCACTGAGATTGGTGAGAAATACTTTATTTCTTAATTCTTTCACCCCTGCGTTTTCCTCTTCTGTATATTCTTTTTTTTTCTGATTCAGAACTGAGTATACGAATACCTGATTTCTGAATTGCGCTAATATTTCAGATGTTAGCGGTTTTAAAGGCCGCGCAAACCGAGGAACCACCATGCTCTTTTATTCGACAACTTCTAAAGGAAATAAAGAACAGCGGCAACAATTTGGCTGTGATGGAAATTGAAGAACGAATTCTAGAGTGGTATGAAAGGTGAGTTCTATTTATAAATGGGAGATAGATGGGGGGTTTTCTCCTCGCACAACGGGTTTTGTTTACCTGTGGTAATGCTCGGCTTGATACCCGGGCTCGATATAAAGGAAATGTAAATTACACTAAAACGTAAAAAAAAAACCAAATCATGGATAACTTTCCACGCCACCTCTTATAACTGATTAGCGATATTCGTGACTCGGAAAATCGAACAGCCCGATAAAAAGGCTGAAAGCAAAAAATTTTCCACGGTCAATTTTTTAGCTCAAAAATGTGAAAAAATGTCAGCATAAACTAATAATGGTGTTGATCAAAATGTGAAAAACGGTCAGCATAAACTAATAATGGTGCTGATCAAAAATGTAAAAAAAAAGTTAGCATAAACTAATAAAGAAGCTTTCAAAATGTGAACAACATAAAAAACGGTCAGCATAAACTAATAATGGTGCTGATCAAAAATGTAAAAAAAATAAGTTAGCATAAACTAATAAAGAAGCTTTCAAAATGTCAACAACGAAAAACGGTAAGCATGGTGCTGATAAAAAGATGTAAAAGTACCGGCATCATTTTCCTGTCAGAATATCAAACAACGCCTCTCTTGACCGAATTTACACCTCGCGCCAATGGCAAAGAAAGTCGTGGATACATCTTGTGAGAAAAAGTACCTTATTGCATGTAAAAGCAAAGACACCGATCAGTCTGGTCGCGGTGGCTGAATCGGTTAACGCTGCAGGGTTTGTTAGTTCAAGACTGATCCAGGTTGCAGCGGTATTCGAACCAAGAGGCCTTGCTTAACAGACCAGCGCTTAACCCATTGGGCGACGGGAGCTTCTTTGACCAACCGAGGCTGATTCCTTCCTAGTGGGCACGTTACTTTTAAAACAACGTTGTGTCATTATAATTCCAACTCTATTTTCTACTGCTAATTTAGCACAATTTAATTGGTCAAGAGCGTACAGAAAACGGCGTTTATACTTCGATAAATCCCTTGAACCGGAAATCGGGAACTATTTGGACTATTTTCTTTGCGGCAGTTCCTAAAATACTCGGTATAGCTGACATTTTTAAGATGAAAATTACCGAGTTGGAATTATAAGAAATGAATTTTATTTTTGTGGATTTTATGGATGTGTAAACGCCGGCGAATCACTCACAAACTTTACATAAAGCCCTTCAGTTTGTGAGTGATTCGCCGGCGTTTACACATCGATAAAATCCACAAAAATAAAATTCATTCCTATAGTAACTCGTTGTTTTACCGCTGTGGTCTCCCTTGGTTATCGATGCTCTTTACGTTACTGTTGCAGATTCCAGGAAAACGCATGACTCGAGCAAATGAGGATAACAATATCGTCGGCTGAATCATGGGCAACTTTTTTCCTCAGCCCCGTATAATCTACCTGTAAACGACGATATCGCGTGAGCTTGAAATAGCATAAAATTAGATAGGACATTGACAGTTTTTCTCTCTTTTTGTCTTCCTGGTATAAAAAATGAAAAATGTTGTGTTAGGTCAATATAGTACACTTTTTTAGCTGCACATGGATATTTTTTCAAACTTTTAAGTTTACATTTAATGCGGTCATTTTTGCCCAGATTAATATGGCCATCATTTCCTAATAGTATATAAGGAAAATAGACAAAATGAGCAAAAAGTTACTCAGTTTTCTACGTTTTTCTTAAAGCACGGATCTTAAGTCGAAAATGTTGTGTTATCCTAGTATTCTACACTATCTTACAAATCTTTTGATGTATTTTGTAGGAAAATCAAAGAAATATTAGTGCGCTCATTTTTTACAAACTTAATACTACCCTACATCCAAAAACTGAATTTTCAGTACCGTGCGTGATTATATCGAGGTGAGGAGAATAGTTGGGGACGGCTATAGTGTTTAATGTCCATTTTTGGATAAAAAAGAGTATTACATGTATATACCGTTGGAATCAGAATCAAATATTCTATCTCCATAGCAGCTTAGATGTTACATATCATGTCTCTGTGGGCATTTATAAGCTATTCAATTTGGCTTCTTTGACTTTTTGTTAGTGCTATACTGTTTTTCTATGTCCATTTTGAACCAGTGTAATGAAAGTATAAAGAAATATTTGATCACGTGACTTTTGATGTCACATAATCAAATCCTTTTATGCCATTGGTTCAGTACCATTGTTTAGTGATTGTCAGAGAATGAGGAGACAGATAGTAAAGAAAAGGAAAATACTTCAATTAACATCATAAAAGAAAGCAGTAGCAATCCACGTTGAGTCTATTTGGATAATGTATGTACATTTGAATTAGAACTATAAAACGCTGCATTGCTGATTATGTAATCTAGGTCTTAAAATTGTTATATCTCCGGGTTATTAAAATACATGCTGATTTTTAAACAAATTATTCTATGTCAAAATTTGAAATGTTCATCATTTTCCTAAACAAACTGGTTTTGAACAGTAATTTTTGAAACTTAAAATGTTTTTGACTTCTTTGCATGATTTGCAGTGCAGTTATTTTATTCAAATGGGGTTTTACAAACTAAATTAAGGGCTGCAAACTTTGAACCCCATTTTCTCGGCTTTTCAGAAAATGGACATAGAACATTACAGCATTCAGCTGCCTATTTGTTGTTTGAGCATGCTCATTAGAAAGCAGATACTTTGACATGGCGAACAGCAGATGTGCATCCCATTATTTCTATATGATCAGAAATTCCACTGGACACTTTACAACTATTGAAGTTTGGTGAGGTGAATATGCAGTTTCATTGACTACATATTGACCGACGCAAAGTGGAGGTCAATATGTTATGTTTGCAGGTCAATAAAACTGCATATTCACTGAAATAAAGGTCAATAAATGTTTTATTATATGATAATTCTAAATAGATATGACGGTACCACATGGTACAATCTCGCGACGTTACGCCAACAGCTCTTGCTTTACAAGTTTTAAAACAATGTTGAGCCGCGACGTGACAAAACAAACATTGTGGTTGTGCGCCCAGCGCAGACTCAGATCAGCCTGGGCATGCGCCCAGTCTGATCAGAGTCTTCGCTGTCCGCATGGTGGTAGCTTAGACCCTTTGCTAACCTTTAAGCGCTTAGCGAAGAGTCTGGTAAGACTGTGCGGATGTCCAGGCTGATTTGAGTCTGCGCTGGGCGCACAACGACATTGTTGGTTTTCTCGTGTCGAGGCTCACATATTCGGTGTTTGTTTATTGTTTTCTGTTTCCAACAGGTATAAAGGAGGAGGCAACGGCTTCAGCAGTGCACAGATGGAATCGATTAAACAACGACTGAAGATTTAATGACAAACAAAGATGTGCAGAACAATTCGCATTTAGCATAATACCGAGGCCCTCGGTGGAGGGAGGGGGGGGGGGGGGGGGGGGGGGGGGTCAGCGCTCCCTAGCTCCCTGAAAATAATGCCCAAATCTCCCCAGCTCTTTTAAAATATTTTCTAGTGCTCCCTAAAATTGTTTTGCTACTGCTTCCCAAATTCCTAAAAGTATTTCATCTGCTCCCATGCTCCTTAAAAATATTCAAGCCTGCTCCATAAAATTGTTTGAAAGTCATTTCCGCCTCTAGCCAAAATTGAACCTAAAATGCTAGCAACTGCAAGTCTGAATGCCCATCCGAAGTCATTTTGGCTAAAAAAGAATGACTAAAATGGTATTATTGATATGTATAAATGGTGGGTCGGGGGGAGGGGGGACAGAAGCCCCCCAAATATTTTAAAGTGCTCCCCAGTTCCCCAAAATTAAGACCTTGCTCTCTAGCTCCCTGAAAATAATTGTTAGTGCTCCCAGGCTTCCTGAAAATAAATGGCTATTGTCCCCAGCTCCCCAAAACCCCAGGGAGGGCCTGAATACCACATAATATTGATACATCCCAGCGGGCATACAACGTCTAAATGATGTCGTATCAGTGTGTATGTTGTGTCATGACGTCTGTATCGATGTCGAAAAGGCGTCATTTCGGCCTTTTGTAATGGGGATGGAAAAAAAACTATAAATTATATCCGATTGGTTACTGAAAAAAGCATAAATGCTATTCTTTATCATTTATATTTGCCATGCTGTTTTAATAGCGACTGTTGATAATAGTTACCTGACCAATGGTGGGAATCGCCTCTTTAAGGGAGAAGATTTAGTCTAAAAGAAACTAGTTAGATTTCTCAAAAGAGACAGTGCGTGGTTCATGAACATCCAGTGACAAAACTACCGCAGTATACCCAGTGTAGAGCTGTGACTTTATCATGTTCTGTCTACCAAACGGGATCAGATCGAAAATCTGGGAGTTCTTGCAATGGGTACTTGCACTTATGTGACTTCATGACCTTATTTTCAGAAGTTCGTCATGTGAGTTGCGGAAAGCCTTCCAACAGGCACACAACGTTGACTCAGCATTAAATCAACGCTGATTCAACGTCAGAACATTGAATCAACGCTGATTCAGTGTTAATTCAACGTGATATTTGAATTTATTCAGTACTGATTCAACATTGTGTTTCTGATATATACGTTGATTTAACTTGACGTCATGATGTTGAACCACTTCTGATTCGTTGGGTGCCTAATGGGCTTTTTCGTTTCAAAAAAACATGTGTACTCGTATCCGAGTAGATCTCGTCGGCTAGTAGTTCTCGTCATTCTGCTTAAAACGAGTTTTTCGCGTATTTTTTCTTCACTTCTACTGCCTTAATCCTAAATTTATGATACATTTGGTCAAACTAGTGCAAAAACTCATCAAGATATCGAGCTGTGTATATATAAATGCCGTTTTTTCTCTTTTAGATTTGCAAAGTCGCGTGATTACGTCAGGGGCATCCACGTGAGCACGTTCAAGCCACGTGCTGACCTCTCTTAATTGGGTCAGGTTTTCCAATATTGCGTCTACTTTGCAAACAAATTCCGAATGTAAGTCAACATTGCAGGAAAATGCACAAAAATATTAAAATAGAAAACCTGACCCAGTCATCATTTATCGTTTTCAGCAGCCTTGTGAACAAGACAAACCCTTCGTCTCAGTTTTGTGTTTGTTTTCGTCTGCTGTGACCTCATTAAAAAAATTAGCGCATTCGGCATACAAACGGACTTTGTTACATGAATAAGATGTCAAAAATCATTATATAGGAACAACAGCAAAACGGGTTTTATATTTATTTTAAAATCGAGCTCAAAAGCAACATGACGAGAACTGCTTCTGGTCGTGACGTTGTCTGTGCGTGATAGCATATCAAATAATGATCGCTCCCTGAGGTTCGTTTCTATAAATAAATTCATGACGTGTGTGTCGAAACCAGAGTTATTAGGTACACAATACATAACTACCGCAAACTGAAAGAAAACCTGCTTGTTTGGGAGAAAACAGGAAACTGTTAGAAAAAAATGACGAGAACTACTCGGATACGAGTACATGTGAATGTCAAGTCAGCAGTGAGCTGTCTACTATAACTCACTGTCAGCAGTCATCGCTAGCAGTAATCAACAGAGTTTGACCCCGCTGTGATTACTGGCAGTTTGATCCTTCTAACGTTGAGTTGCGATTACCTGCAAAGACAAAAAAAGCGTTTGGTCCATCTAACGTCGAATTGTAATTACTAGTAGTGACAAAGTGTGACTTGGAAATCGTCGGTTTTATGGTCGCAAATAATTTACGGCTCCGCTGGCGCGTCGTCGTAAAACAAAATTTCCTACCATAAAACCGACGATTTATCTCCTCAAATGACAATTTTGAGTACAGTTATCCCCTGATTGATGTTGAGTTCTCTAAGGATCATTTGTACATGTTCTGTCGGTACGTCCATGTCATCGAACGTTTCTAAGATTTTGAAGATGTTTTCGTTTAGACACCTCGTAAGTGGAAAAAATGTATTGTCCGTGAACTCATTCTAGTTTTACATCGGTACAACCTTTTCTGGCTTGATTATTTTTTGTCATAAATTATTTTGTTGTAGCTGTACTCGTAGCGTCGTTGCATGTTTGTCTACGAATTCAGCTACTCAAACATAGTAACTAGCGAGTGGCTTTAATCGAAAGAAGCATACGGACCCACAGAGCTTCGCAAAGACGTAATTCGAACAACAGCAATAGAAAAAGGCCATGTAGTTGAGCGTTCTAAACATTATGGTTTCGAGATGTTGCAAGAATATGATTGTTGTCTTTTTTTATCATGTTACCCTGGGCCCAGTTGTTCAAAACTAACGACGTCGTTAGTTAACGAGACGTTAAAATTTCAAACGTTTATAACTCAAAAACGCCAATATTTTTTGTTGAAAAAAATGTGAGAGGCTTTTGCATTGCAAAAGCTTCTCACATACTTTCAACAAAAAATTTGGTTATAAAGTTGCAAAACACTTAACGAGTTGACCTCTTAACGAGCTCGTTAAGCTAACGATGCTTTGAACAACTGGGCCCTGTTGTTGTTTTTTTTATCATGTTAATAACTTCATAATAATAACCTTATTGGGTGTGCACTGTTTGCGTAATACCCTAAAACGGGTTTCCAGTCTAGAAAGGGTTAACATGTAAAGCATAGGAGGAATGCAATACAAATTCATCCCTGCTATACCACTCGCTATACCACGAGCAACACCGTTTTCGAAAAATTGCAGACTGTTAAAATATCTGTTGACCCTCGTTATCTCAAACACTAATATCTCAAAACACCCTCTTAATTCAAAGAATACAGTTAAAACACAGTTCCTTTTTCTTTGCGTTTCAACCCCTTTTATCTCAAACACTAATGTCTCAAAACGCCCTCTCATATCAAAGAATACAATTTTGATACTGTCACATATATCATATTTTTCTTTACATTTCAACTCCTGCTATGTCTAACTACTGGTATCTCAAAGTAAATTTTCTGGGACCAGTGAATTTACTTTGAGATAGTAGCCCGAGATGAACTTCGACTTTGGGAAATCGATAGTTGACTGTAGTTTATGACTGAAAAGGATAAGATGAGAGAGCTTTCGTATAAATCTTCTTGTGCTGACGTAATGCTCAGTTATTTTTTTTCAACAGAATGGTAGTTTTGGCTATCATGAGAAAGAACTATTTTGCACCCTGTGCCTTATTGGCCACTCCTAAGTCTATATCCACTCTTTGATACTTCACTTTAAACAACACAATCAAAGGCACAATAGCTACAAATACGCCCAACAACCACCAGTTCATCCAAGCCGTGCCAATATCAGGAATTAGGTTGATAAGCAAGAAAACAGTGGCGCTAAGGTTGATGAGCATCATGAAAAATCCTGATGTAAGGCCTTCAGCTACAGGATAAGATGCCTCACATCCGATCTCAATGAACAGAGGTATACTAGCTGTGGTTAATGTTCCCGCGGTAATTGCTGCAACGTATAAAGAACCAGTTGATCTGGGCAGTATGTCACTGCACTGTAAAGTGAACCAGCCGAAGAATATGGCAGCGAAAATATAGTCCAATATAAGTAATAGTTTCATTCTTCTTTTGAATATATCAGCTATCCGACCCATCACAATCCCACCGAATACCCCACCCACACCAGCGTAAAACCCGAGCCAACCAGCTTCAGTCTGTGAAATTCCAAGCGGATTTACAATAATATCCAACACTGATAGCCAAGAATTGTAGCTTCCTAGTGCAACACCGTATATAATTCCTATGTGCCACATGCCTGGTCGCCGAATAAGTAACATTATGCCTTGCTTTAAATTGTATCTGCTAGAGGCTGCCGATACACTGGGTGGGGTAGGTGGCTTTGCGGGAGAATAGATCACACATAGCAACAGAAGTCCTAAACTAACTCCACACACGGCGTAATTTAAATGCTGAAGTTGTGTACGAATAAATGGAAAATCAGTTTCACTTCGAACAACAGCTGATCCATTCATGGCCGGCATTGATACTGCTAATGGTCCTACTATGAAGCTAGTGGCGCCGCCTATGCCAGCAGCGAGCACAACAATCGCTGTCGCAGTTGCTCGCTCGTTTACTGGAAACCAAACTTCTGACACAGCTGGGGGAATAGCTCCGGTTATACTGTTGGCGATCCCATTAAAAAGCTGACCAAAGCCGATTAAAATGGTTGCAGGATAGGTTTTCGTGGTAATAACCTTACTAGCCGTCGCCATTAACATCAAACCATAGCAAACCAAGACGGCAAAACGGATGCCCTTTCTGGTAACAAAATATCCCCCGGCGAGAGTTGACAAAAATGCTGCAACGTTCCCAACATTTATTAGCACAAATATTGTTTTGTCCGTCCATCCGTAAACTGTTTTTGCGGACTGAGCAATAGGTCCCCAGTAGGCCCACTGGTTGTTGTTAAGAACATTTGCTAAAGACACTATCACCACAACATACCATCTAGTCCGGTAGACCTTGTGCTCACCAGCTGGACCAGACTCCGTCGAAAATTGTTTTAAGGTTTTAATGACCATTTTAAATATTAATGACTTTGTCAGACTTTTTAATAAAGTCCTATCTGAAAACGTTAAATAATGAGTTTTAAATAAAAGTTCAAGACTGCATGGTTAATTCACAACCTTTGTCCGTCTGATTTTTTCCACTTGCATTCACGGCGCTGTTGATCTTTCTACAAGTTGAGAAAATTTTTAACCCTTAAAACGCCAGAAATAAAAAAAAAGTTGAAATTGCAAACAGCGTAGATCTAAATGAGGCGGCTCATGATGAGCCGCCCCATCTAGATCTATGTTTTCCCTCTAGTCTTCAATTTCTTGTCTTGTCATAGCTTGGACGAAACATTTTTTTAATTTTGTAGACGTAAATTTTGTCGCCTGCTTGTTTGGCGGTTTGAGGGTTAATTATCTCACTGTGTCTGTTCACTTACATGTAACTGTACGAACAGTTTTTTTTTGCTTTGTTTTTTTCTTTTCTTATTTAGTTCATCGCACTTTTTTTCATGAAAAAAAGTATATTTGAAACTTGTCGATCCATGCTTATTGCCATAGTGCTATTTTCCATTCAAACTGTCGGCAAATCCGCATGTTACACGCTGACCGCTCATGCTGAATATCGTATGAAGCTTTGTCTAATCCGAATGCATTGCGAATGCCGTAATGATCAAAACGTACATTACGCAGGCTGATAAAGGTGGTGTGCAAGGCCAGTTACACAGAGTTTCAGTTCTTTCACGATGCGCCTTTAGCGAGCAAAAAATCAGTTTATGTTCCATCAAGTTACATGGATTTCACCATAACAACCAAAGACATTCGATACTTATTCCTGTACAAACAGTAAAGACCTTTATCAGATTGTATCTAAGAAGCTGTCTGATAGCTTTCTACACGTTTTGCCAGCACTTTTAAAATATCCGCTGCAAGCACACTGAGTAATTTGTCCAAACAGAAGTATCAACAAAATTATTTCAATATCAAACGCAGTAAAAGTAGGCTTTCAAGATCGAACGATGCTTCGAAATTACCGCAGATGGCAAATGAGAATGACCAAAAACGCGAACAGAAAAGATAAACAAAAGCACAGCAAGAACAAAACCTTTTTGCATAAACTATCTACTTGTTTGAAGAACATAGAAAGCATGAACAGGTACGTGCGCAGATTATCTGTATTTTTTCCCGTGATATGGCTAAAATATATTTGTTGCTGCCAACGGTATTATTTTCTTCTATTTCATCTTGTCAGAAACTTCATGTTTGAGCCGCGACGCGAGAAAACCAACAAAGTGGCTGTGCGCCCAGCGCAGACTCGGTTCAGCCTGGGCATCCGCCCAGTCTGATCAGAGTCTTCGCTGTCCGCATGAAGGTAGCTTAGACCCTTAGTTACCCTTTAAGCGCTTAGGGAAGACTCTGCTCAGACTGGACAGATGCCCAGGCTGATCTGAGTCTGCGCTGGGCGCACAACCACTATGTTGGTTTTCTCGTGTCGCGGCTCGTTTATATTTTCATTACTAGTCTACTATCAGATCGTATCGTGACAATGCTATTGTTAACTGACTGACTTTTACTCATCGGACACACGACGTTATCAACATTCTATTGCACCTACAAATATAACGCGACGCCTGATTGGATAACGTCAAAAAATTGCGGCAGCATATGTGACAGTGTCATATTGAGTCTAATGGGGCCGAAAATCGTAAATTTTGTTTTTAACATTTTCTTATTTACAGATCGACAGATTTCGAGAACAAAGAAAAGCGCTAAGCGCAAAAGCAAACACAAATCACACCAACCCGGATTTTTTATGGTTGGTTGGTTGTCTTGGGTTCAACGGCCCTTTGAGACAGTATTTAAGTCTATATTGGATCACAAGAATCAAAATACTGGAAGTATTAACTTTGAAAGTTTTCTTCTGAGTGTGCCAATTCAGCAAAATCTGGGGGTGGTCATGATCGGTGCTGGGTAACTGTCAGTGTCGGGGCATCCTACTAATGTTGTTATAGTAGGACAATGGCCTACTGTGCTTGCAGTCCTTGCCGGTGGTGGTTGTTTGGACATTTTTTCTCTATCATTTCTTCTTTCTCCCTCTCTTTGAGAGAGAGAGGGAGACGATTTGATATAGACTGAAATACTGTCTTGAAGAGCAGTTAAATCCTAAACAACCTACCAACATCGGGAGAATCTATTCCTTATTGCTTCTAGAGGACCTTTACGCATTTCAACAACGTATTTGTGCCAGTTTGGTCAAAATCTAGCTATCCCTTCAGAAAATATAGGCAGACTGATCTGAGCCTTCTCTGACTGACAAAAGCCTTTAGATATTTTTGTGCGCCGGCTTCTAGTAGCCAAAGGCTGCCAATCAAAAATATCAAATGGCTTTTTTTCAGAGAAGGCTCAGATAATAGACAGACAAGCCATTTTTTCAACATTCTAAGACCCCATGTCACTTTGAAAATGGGATCATGGTCACAAAAATCATATCAGTTTTTTTCTATGTCCCAACAACGTATGTGTGTACAAGTGGTGGAAACCCTGCCATCCCTTCTGGAAAAATGGTGCAGACAAGCCATTTTTCAAAGTTCTAAGACCTCGTGATCTTGAAACTAGGATCAAGGTCACTAAAATCTAATTGTCCCTGTTCCAACGATTTATCTGTGCAAGTTTGGCCAAAATCCATTCCTTCAGGAGATAGGGTGCAGACAAGCCATTTTCCAACATTCTACGACCTTGTCTGACCTTAAAAATATGGTCATGGTCACCAAAATCTAATGAATTTTGTCCATGTCCAAACTATATAGGGGTGGTCAGGTGGTGCGATGGTCTTGCGTGTATCTTCCAGTGCCGGGGCGTTCTACAGATTTGGATGGTGGTAGGACAGGACCTACCGTGCGGGTGGGGCTTGTTTGGACATTTTTCTCCCGTCTATCATTTCTCTTCTTTCTCCCTCTCTCTGGGAGATGGCCCGATATAGACTGAAATACTGTCTGTAAGGGCTGTTAAACCCAAAACAATCAATCCAAACTATATATCTGTGCAAGTTTTGTCAAAATCCATCCATTTCTTCAAGAGACAAGGTGCAGACTGGCCATTTTCCAACATTCTAAGACCCCATGTGACCTCGAAAATGAAGTCAGTTTTCCCCTACTTAATGATGTGTCTATGTTAGTTTGCTCTAAACCCATCCATTCATTCTGTAGACTGCAGACAAGCGCCTCCTCTGAAACAGATGCTGATGCTCCGTTTTATTATAGTTTTATCTGTACTGTGCTCAGGTATTACATACAGATACACTGTACCATGTTTTACTGGGTACAGGTACCTGTACAGTAGCTGTGCACAGAGCAGACATTCTCTACCTGGTTTTCTGGGTACAGTGTACCTGTACAGTAGCTGTGCACAGTACAGCTCAAACTTAAGTTTTATCTGTACTACTTTGCACAGCTACAGGTACACTGTACCCAGTTTTATCTAATAGATGAAACTGAAAACTGGGTACATTGTACCTCCATGGTAGCTGTGCGTAGTACAGACAAAACATTGAAGCTAATGTTAAATATCTTAAGCTTTGGACTGGGTGGCACAACTCCTCTGACATGATTACGCAAGTTGTTGTTTGCTGCTGCTTTAAATCCATGGTAAACAGCCATGGTCATGTTGGGATGGTCAGTTAACCACACTTTTCCTGGGCAGGATTAGACCTCCTTAACGGTAAACCAACTATGTGCACATACATGTACTGGTGAAAGTAAGTGCACTAACAGTACTGGTTAACCGCTTAGGAGGTCTAAGCCTGCCCAGGAATAGTGTGGTTAGCAAGGTTGGGCGGTAAATTCCACCCCTGGTATTTACTGGTGGAATTTACCGGTATTTACTGGTCTGGAAAATACTCCCAAAGTGGAAAATACTGGCAAATACTGGTCGATTGAACTTATTCACCTTTAAATCTTCTTAAAACCAAAACCAACTTAAAACAATATATATTCAAACTAAATGACTTTATGATGTTTTAGTTCATTTTTATATTAAATATATAAGTTTATCGTCATAAAGAATAAAATGTTTCACAAATTAAGCAGGTTGAAACAGCCAAATTGTGGATTTAAGACAAAAAAATGGACAAGTATCTTGATTCCACTTTTTGATTTGTCCTTAAACTCAACAGCATAAAAATACAGGTGAGAAATTACAGGTAAATTCACCTGTGATACCCAATTTGCAAGACAATGTCCAAATTATTAAAACAACAAGTTTCAAGTCAATGTTTATTTAAGGGGGCAGAGTATTGCTTGGGGCAAGGATGGAAACAATAAGTTGTCAGAATGGTAATCTGTTTTATACAAAAGATAGACATTTAGTCAAGGTGAAGTACATAGAGGTGTTATAGGTATGGCTTGAGCTATATCATGTTTATAGCAGTCTGATATTAGTCCTAAAGTCACACATCATTACCAAACGAATTAGGGACATAACGGACCACGAACAAAACGGACCACGGACCACGGACATAACGGACCACGCTTGGGACAAAACGGACCACGTTCAGGACAAAACGGACCACGTTTAAGGTCAAAACGGACCACGTTCAGACCTTCCGTTAACCTTGAGAAAGCATTGTTTTATTTTAGATGCAACACTAATAAAGAAATTTCATGTTTTAAAGATAAAAAACTGACCATTAAATTAACTAATTTAATTAATTTGATAGTTGCGACAACCAAAGATAGTTGAGATCATGAACAGTAGTCAAATAATTTTGACCATTTAACATTGTCTTTGGTAATTATATACTCCTGAATCTTTTAATTGGCACCTATTAATGGTCTGGTTTGTCTTCTAGCGTGGTCCGTCTGGTCCTGAAACATGGTCCGTTTTGTCCTGAAACGTGGTCCGTTTTGTCCTAACCGTGGTCCGTTTTGTCCATGGTCCGTTTTGTCAGAGTACCTACCAAACTACTATTCACCATGAAGCCAAAAGATCCTATGTTGTTGTTGACCAAGACAACAAGACCGGTGCCAGATGTATTGACTGCAAAACAGTAGTTAGTACCAAAGCTCCATGACTCTGTGCCCAGAGAGAGAAATGTCCAGCTACGAAACAGGCTATTTTTCCTCTAAAACAAAGTTCAAAATTCCACTAACTTGATAAACTATTAAATAAATAAGTTGATACAAATGTTAAACTTCAGTATAAATATTAAGTCAGTTGACCAGTATGATTGAAATACCCCTATGGATTTTGAGTGTAGGTTATTGTATAAATTCCAGCCAGATCAATTCAATCAACCAGTATTTGTCGGTATTTTCCAGTATTTGCCGGTATTTACCGGTAAATACCGCCGGCATGGAAAATACTCATATTTGCCGGCATTTTGCCATCCTTGGACTGGTTAGGTTAACTGACCGCCCCAACATGACCATAGCTGTTTACCATGGACATTAAACAATAACACAATTACAATAACTTGCCAGCAACTGATAACTGCCCTTCTTGAATCAGCCGAAGGGGATGAAAAAACAAGTCTTTTATCTTTTTTTCTTATTTTATTTGCTTGTTACAATGACATATCAGAAAGTCATTTTTAAGCATCAGCAATGGTGACTTCAACCTCTACCCCCGGTTCTATGCTGATGGAGGTGATCTGTTTGACAATCTCAGATGGACTGTGGAGATCTATCAAGCGCTTGTGAATACGCATCTGGTACCTGCAAAAGGAAGGATTAGAAGTCATCGTAAAAGACTACAATATTCAGATTGGGCAAACAGAGCAGACCTTGATCAGACTGCTTCTATAAGGGCATTCTGATCAAAGTCCACACAGTTTGCCATTTCATCGGCATCTTTAAGGCATGCATTTCTGCATAAATTGTTTCAGTTACAGGACAATTATAGCAATTATTGTAGGTTTTCCAATGTTTAAATTTCTTTAATAGTGATATCTGTATGACTGTAATTGTTTTTAACATCTGCATGACGGTACAACACCCAAAGCTTTATCTACAATGCTAGATTCATACACAACTGAAGAAAAGCTGAGCTCTTACAATAACGTCAATTTTACAGTTTTACTAAGGAGTTAGAAAAATTATCCCCGATATCCGGCCTCTGCATTTACACGACAAAGTGCACAGTGTGTTTGTGCTAAACATTTTCAAAATTAACATATCATTTCATTGAACTTGAACACATGGTTGGCCACTAACATGCTGAAATATCCTGCATGAGCATGTATTGGGAAAATGTTGTCAGTAGTCCATTTTTATGTCGACAGCATTCCCCAGAAAATTTCACATACGGAAAATGAGGTCAAGGTCACCAAAATCTAATTAATTCTTAAAATGTGTCCAAATGATAAATCCTTGCAAGTTTAGTCAAAATCTGATGCTGACACAGAAAATATAACAGCCAAAGATGTTCTGTGACACTAAAAATGGCATCAAACTCTCCAAAGCTTAACAGAGTTTAGGTTGTCCCAATGACACACTCATACCAAGTCTGGCATAATACCAACCACTGACTTAAAGAGATACATTGGGTACAAACTGTCATGCTGATGTCACTATGGATGCCGACACCAAAGGAATTGGCACTGAAACCATCATGTCCCCTATCCCCAACTCACCTTTGGGTGGGGGACGTAATCCTCTTATACTCATCTTACTGTGAGCCCTGGTTACTATCCCCCTTTTTTGTCTTACCTGTCCCATGTTTTGGAGCCCTCTCCACAAGGGGTCTTCCTAGTGGTGATACGAAGGATCTTTGTTGGCATTCTAACTGGCCCCTTAACCTTCAGGCTCTTCTCTTTTGCACCCTTTATCAAATCTGCACATACTGCAAGTATAAAATGAGCAAAGATGGCCATTGTGACATGTTACAAACAAATGCATCTAAGTTGTTTCTTGTTATCATATTTGTGGCTATAAGATCAGGGACTTCCCTTCCATAATAACCGAAAAATCAAGATCAATCTTACAACATGGATCTTCATTTTTGGGTTGTTTTGGAAGAGAAAAAAATCTATCTATGGCAGAATTAAATGACTAATTCACATAGTTGCAGTATTAAATTCTGACAGGGTAAACCCTCAAACTAAGTTATAGCAAAATAAGCATGGTAAGTAAAATATATATGCACCTTAAGCTGAACACCTTTACTTGTAAAACCAATATATGAGCCGCTACCTTCATGTTGACAGCAAAGACTCTGATCTAACTGGGTGGATGCCAAGGCCAATCTCAGTCTTCACTAGGTGCATATGCCACTTTGTTGGTTTTATTGTGTCACGGCTCTTGTAGTATAAACCTTGTGTTCTGACCGAATCTGTGGATGTTCTACCCGTAATGACCTCTTTTGAAGTTCCTGTAGAGAACTGTAAATACTCGGACAAAAGCACAGCAATTAAGCCATTTTGGGTATTTCGGCAAGACAAAAATGGCAACAAGCTTGCATAAAGGATAGCTCGCCTGACAGTGCCTTGCCCATTACATAAAAAATTCCAAGTTAAACTAAAGTTTTGCTAAACCGATGCCACCACCGATGGTAGTGCAACAGCTCTTAGTGTACACTGGTATAGGCAAGCTTAAAACAGGGAAGTGTACCCATTTACATTACAAAGACCCAGGTTACCTTTCTCTAAGCTTTTGACATTTCTGCTTGTCAGTGTGATTCTGATTCTGTGGATGGGTGCCTCATCAGCAGGGGCCTTTGTGTCTTTAGTGTAGGACTGAAATAAAATGGAAAGCAGTGCTCCAGATAAGAAGGGGTAATGGATAATTTCGGGATTTTTCTATAAAAACTTATGTTGTGACCCATCATTAGAACCGTCTCGGCGAGACGATTCTAATGAGGGGTCACAACATATGTTTTCATTCAAAAACTTATGTTGTGACCCATAATTAGAACCGTCTCGGTGGGACGGTTCTAATGAGGGGTCACAACATATGTTTTCATTCAAAAACTTATGTTGTGACCCATCATTAGAACCGTCTCGGTGAGACGGTTCTAATGAGGGGTCACAACATATGTTTTCATTTAGAAATAAGAAAAATTATCTTTGAATTATCCTCAATACCCCCTCTTATCTGGAACACTGGGAGAGGCTACCTGAAATGTTTTGTTATACATGTACAAGCTCGCGGAGTGGGACACAATATGTGATAATGATTGTCAGAGAAATTCCTCCGATTCTCTAAACCAATGCCCAGGAGATGTTTTTCTGCATGGCTTACTGACCTTAGCACCTTTTAAGTTTGCTTACTCTACATGTTACCTACCAACATTCTTGCCCTTATACACTTTTAATACCCACCATATTTACTACTGGCAATTAAAGCTACCTAGATTTGGTACAGCTGAAGACATTAATTACTCTGATTAAAACACGCACATAAATCACAGTATTATTTTTGTCTGACCAACTGTATATCTAGTCTTTTACAGAAGATCTTAGAATAATCTAGTAACCATTTGAGAATAATCTAACAACCACTTAGAATAAAGTTTAACTAATAACCACTTGTTTGTTGTTTTCCTATTCTTGTATCTTTCTTTTATTTCCTCTCCCTCTCTTTGAAGATGGCTTGATATTGACTGAAATGACTCAAAAGCTGTTACACTCAAAAATCATTTCCAACAAACTTCATATTTAGTGACTTACTAATTAATAGTGGTCACGGGTCAACTAGGCCTGTAACCAACTCGGCCCCTGAGTCAACTCGGCCTCAGGTCAACTCGGCCGGGTCAACTCGGCCTGTTATTTTACAATAAGCTAATGCTATATTTTGTGTGGATAAACCGTTGATAGAATTGTTCAGTTTAAACCTTAATTTTCCAAGAAATTGAAAAGCAATATAATATTATGTACTTACTTACGTACGTTTCCCTAAAGATGAGTTTTATAAGTGATCTGTGATCATCAGAGTGTAATTAATCTTGATGACCAAACATTTAAATTGTTTCAAATTAAAGAATATTTGCGAGTAATTCGTCACACCAATGAATGTTTGCTGGGAATGTGATAATTTATTAAGGATCCCAACTAAATCACTCGTGTATCAATATACTAATTAAAGCGGGTTTAGTTTAAATGGTGATTAATCAAGTGTGTCGGCAATAATTACTTGCACAGTGCACTTTGATACATACATACATACATACATGTACATACATACATACATATGCAGCAGACCGAGTTGACCCGGATTCATTAATAGTCAGGTCTAGGAAATTGACAAAACGGTAAATAATTTGTAGATCGACAAATTATTTGTCATTTTACAAATCTGACCATTTGTAAATGCAAAATGACAAATAAGTGCCCCCAAAATCATGTTTTTCAAAAAGTTAACTTGCAATATTAAGGTCCACTATCAGGTGAATGATCAGGCACTAGGGTCAGTCAATAGCTATTTGCACATAGCTAATGTTGTATTATAATATACCAAACGGACTGAAAATAGGAGCGGCTGTAGTGTAGTGGATAACACTCGGGACTACCAATCAGAATCAGAATCAGAATTGTTTACTGGTGATACGTCCAAAGACAATCATTCACCAGGACCTGTGAATCAGGGAAGCTAGTCCCTAGCCCTTATAAGAGAAGTAAACTTAGTAACTGAATCCTCTGCACACTCAGCAGCAGAAATAAGTGAATCTTCCAGGGAATTCCAATCTCTTATAGTCTGGGGGAAGAAACTGGACTTGTAAATGTCAGTCCCAGCCAATGGGGTTTGAAATGTCAGGGAATGATGATTCCTGGTACGCCTATTTGGGGGAACAAGGTCATTTATGGGTATACTGGCTGCACCCCTTAGACCTTTGTAAAGCATTATAAGTCTACTATCTTTCCTTCTCTTTTTTCGGGATTCCCACTTAAGTTTCTCCAGAATGCCAGTCATACTCCCAGTTTCATATGTGTAATTTCCCGTTACAAATCTAGCTGCCCTTTTCTGCACCTTCTCAAGTTCATCTTGAAGAAGTATACTTTGAGGGTCCCAAACTGAACTGCCATACTCCAGGACTGGACACACCAGTCCCTTGTATGCTGACTCCTTAACATCTTGTGGACATGCTGCCAAGTTACGTCTGAGGAATCCGAGGGTCCTTTTAGCCTTTGTGCAAATATTACTGACATGTGTGTTCCATTTCAAATCATTGGCAATGGTTATGCCAAGATACTTGATAGTTTCTTCATTACTGAGGACCGTTCCCTCTAAGGTATAGGAAGCATTGATCTTCTTGATCCGTTTCCTTGTAATTTGCATTATATTGCATTTAACAGGTTGAAATCTCATGCCCCAACTCCTTGCCCAACAACCTAACTGATCTATATCCTCCTGAAGTTTCACAGTGTCTTCAATATCTCTGATTTCACGATAGCAAACACAGTCATCAGCAAAAAGTCTTAATTCCGAGTCAATATTTTCTGTTATATCGTTAATGTATAACGAGAACAACAATGGTCCAAGCACAGTGCCCTGGGGGACATCTGACAAAACCGGTGCCCAATCTGACTTAACTCCAGGGCTCGAAATTTACACTCGTCCGCTCGTATTTACGAGTAGATAATCCGTAAGGACGAGTGAAAATTGTCACTGACTTGCCCTGCCGGACGAGTAGGTTTTTCCTCCATCAATTTGTCTAATCATGCCGTTCAGGAAAAGCACTTTACAAATCGATCAAATTACAGCAAACAAATATTGACTGTAATGCAAAAAGCATGAAATCCCGCATCGTGTAATCTAAAAATGAAAACGGAAATGGCAAACTGTAAATAAACGGTGCACCTGCGCATATCGAACATCGACCCGATGAGGATTCGCACCAACGCGGTTTCGCCTAAGTTGTTTGCGCTCTATAACTGCACGATTACAAATGCATAATCCAACTCAAATAGTTGTATAGGACATTATTTTCACGTCCTCTCCTGAATAAAGCAGAAAAAAATCTACTTTGATGCAGAAATCTTTAGGCGATCGCTATTGACAACCGGTTGTCAATAGCGAATGTTCGCTACTGACAACCGGTTGTCAATAGCGAACGTTCGCTATTGACAACCGGCTGGACTATTGCCTATCAAATTAAGATGGGCCAGTTAAGATCTACTGAATTTTGAAGAAATAATTAGGTAACATGAAATTTTATAATATAATTTCACAAGAAAATGTGAATATGGAGATGTCAAGATACGACTTTAACAAATTTTTGTTTCATGCTTTTTGGAACTTTTATTTGAGCAGATATCAAGTTAGTATATGAAGAGCAAAGGCATAAATGATGTTTTCTTCTATAGATAGTAAGAAGTACCAGCCTATTCCAATTTGGAGTTTTACAGCCTTTTCAACAGGGTTTTAGTCATAGCATACTCTTCAGCAAACATGAATATTTGAAACTAGAAAATGTGTTTATGAAACACTATGCCCCAATGGTATGCTTGCCTCTAAAAAAGGTTCATCCCATAGTGTTTATGTCAGAAAGGGGTTATAATCGGTTCATCTACATCTTAGCTGGTAACTGTATGCTAAATATAAGGAACATAGCTTAGCGGTTCTTCAGATATTTTGTTCACAAAGCTATTCATATAACTTCTATAACTAATGCCTATGTCCGAAAATGAGAAAAATTCTACCAAAAATTTATGAAACGGGTTTAAAAGCTAACCAGGTCATCTACACCTCGGTCCAAACCTGCATGCTAAATATAGGGATCCTAGCTTATGTGGTTCCTCAGACATTTTGTTCACAAGCTTGTTCCTTTATAAATTCCTATGTTGGAAAAAAGCGGATTAACTCAACCAAAAATATATAATATATGCTCAAAAGTTAATCAGTTCAACTACACCTTGGTCCAAACTTGTATGCCACATATAAGGATCCTAGCTTATGCGGTTCTTCAGATATTTTTTCACAAGCTTGTGCCCAATGTATATGCATATGTCTGAAAAAGGGGAATAACTTAACTGAAAATTTACAAAACATGCTCAAAAGTTGCTTAGGTCATCTACACATTTGCCTGTAACTGTATACCAAGTATCAGGATCCCAGCTTGAGCAGTTCTTCAGGTATTTTGTTCACTATCTTGTTCCTATACAAAATGACAAAGTTGAACAATAGCTGTCACCTGACAGCATGGCTCGCCTGAACTGGTGCTTGCCCATCTCACAGGCATTTGTCGGTATGGCTTGTACTACATAAAACTTCATGCAAGCATGTCAAAGTATTGTCAACATGTTTATAAAATCAATAACCTTGGCGTAAGAGTCACCCAGGGGGTAGTATTTTGTGAAAACTCAAGCCAATATCTACCACCAGTACAAGTATAAGCAAGAAAAATCTATAAAAAAAAAGATAATCCGTGCAGATTAAATGGAAGTGTGTATTGTTATATGTCTGTAGTTGAAAAGTTGACAATAACTTTCATGAATAAGTAAGATATGTCGGTAGGCACCCACAACCATAATTTTGACACTGGGTAGCGACAACGACCTATCTCAAAACTGAGCTGTCCAATTTGGAATTCCAAAATGGACTTCGGTCAATCTTGAAATTGACCTGATTTCAAAATAGTTATCAACATGTTGCATCATTTATTTGTTTATGTGTATTAAACTGAAAGTAGAAATCGCAAGTAGATCTACGACGAAAAAAAGAAAGTTTTGAATATCTGCGTCTGTTTTCGATAACATTTCTACTGTAAAATTACAAACAAGAGAAACATTTTGAATTAATATAACACAGAGTGCTAGTATTCACAGTGCAGTACTACGAGAAAAAAAAAGATTAAATATTCAATGACCTTTGATATTATTGGCTAAATTTTGACACACGCATTATTTGACCAATGGAATCTTGTGAAATGTGGAACAGTATTGAAATTATATGAGGCTGTGCCTCAAATTAAATCCATTCTAAGCACTATGGAACAGTATTCTATCAGAATACTTTAACAGAACCCCAAATTTCAAAGTCCATGACCTTGACCTCAATGTCACTGAGTGGGGTGGGGGTGGTATTCTGTAAAACTTTGAATCAATATCTAACTACAGTGCAAATATCAAAAGAAGAAGCCAATCGTGAGAAAAGGAGATATTATATTAATTGAAAACTTTAAAGTGAGTGTGACATAATTTTTTACCCCTAAGCTCCACCCAGGGTCTGACTCTGGGATATAGTGTTATGTAATTAAAGGTTATGCTATGATATAATGATGTTCCAAATATGAAAGGCTTCTTGCCTGTGGCTGCTGAGATATGATTGTTTGAAAAACTTTGTCACAATAAAAAAAGTGAGTGTAACCTAATTTTTGACCCCTAAGCCCCACCCCACAGTCAGACCCTGAGGTATAGTGTTATGTAATGAAAGGACATGCTATGATATGATTATGTTCCAAATATGGAACGGTTCTTTCCAGTGGTTGCTAAGATATGAAATTTTAAACAAGAGGGCCATGAGGCCCTGAATCACTCACCTGAGTATGGTGGCCATGTAGGTCATGTGACCTAGACAGCTTGAATACATTTTCGTTCCCTCAGCCCCTGGAGGCTGTGTATAAAATTTGGTTACAATTAGCCCAGTGGCTTTTGAGGAGATGTCTGAAGTTGTCAAAATATGAGAGACATGGGACAGAGGTTAAAGAATGATCTTAACCGCTTGTACCCGCAAATCTTCCATGCACCAATTAAGACGACTGTACATGTATATACCAACTTTATGGCTAAAATCTTCTTAACTTGCCATGAAATCTTATGTTCTAGCATTTTCCCATACTTGACCTTGCCTGAAAAAAAGGTCAAGGTCAACCCTAGGTCATCATTTGATAGTACTCAAGTACCTGATGCTATATACCAAGTTTCAAGGCCATCGATCTTTTGGTTCTGGAGAAGAAGATTTGTAAAGGTTTTTGCCATATATGGGCATGGCGGCCATGTTGGTCATGTGACCCAGACCGTTTGAACAAATTTTTGTTCCCTCAGCCCCTAGAGGCTCTATATGAAATTTGGTTACAACTGACCCAGTGGCTTTTGAGGAGATGTGAGAAATTGTCAAAATATGAGAGACTAGGGTCAAAGGTCAAAGAATGACCTTGATCTCTTGTACACTAATGCTACATACCATCACCAGGATGGACAGACAGACAGGCCCAAAGCAATATGCCCCTTCAACTTCTCCAAAGTTGGGGGCATAAAAATGGAACTGATGACTATCAAAACTTGTCTATCCAATTCTGGAGTTTTGAAGCAATATCTATAGCAGAAAACATCATTTAAGCCTTTACTGTTCAAATACTATGTTGATATCTGCTCAAATAAAAGTTAAAAAAAAAAACATGAAATAAATACTTGTTGAAATAGTATCATGACATCTCCATATTCACATTTTCTTAATTGTCAAAGATACTATAAAATTTTCATATTACCAAATTATTTCTTCAATATTCCATAGATCTTAACTGGCCCATCTTAATTTGATAGGGAATATGCCAGCCGGTTGTCAATAGCGAACGTTCGCTATTGACAACCGGTTGTCAATAGCGAACGTTCGCTACTGACAACCGGTTGTCAATAGCCACTTCCAAATCTTTATTAACGAAACCTCTTTGGCAAAACCTGAATTGGGACGAAACCATATACCTACGGAAAGTACCGGAAATAACCGAGTGAAAATGAAAGTAAAAGTAGAATACGTTCGAGGGGAAAAATGAGTGATATCAGACAGTTTTTAAGGACGAGTAGATTTTTGAAAGGACGAGTAAAAATTTGAAAGCACTTGCCCTGCAGGACAAGTATGTTCAAAAAAAAATTTCGAGCCCTGAACTCCATTTACCACCACACGCTGCTGCCTGTAACAGAGAAAAGAATCTATCCATTTCAGTCTTCCCACCAATACCATAGCCGTATAGCTTACATTTAAGTAATTCATGAGGGGGAGTGTCAAAAGCTTTCTGGAAGTCCAAGATAAAAGTGTCAACCTGACCGCCCTTATCCAAGATTTTAGCCCAGTCATTTATAACCGTGATCAGTTGAGTTTCACAGCTATGTTTCTTACGGAAAGCATGTTGTCTGTCTGACAAAAGTTTATGTTCATCCAAATGTGCCATAATATTAGAGCAGACAATGTGTTCGAGTAACTTGCATGGTACCCAAGTTAGAGAAACCGGTCGGTAATTGCAAGCCAAAGACCTATCTTTTTTTTGAAGAGTGGGCATATATTTGCAAGAGACCATTCCTTGGGGATTTCACCCGAGTCAATAGATTGTTGGAAGAGATGAGCGAACATTGGGCCTAATTCAGATGCTAGTTCTTTTAAGACTTTGGGATGCAATTCATCAGGTCCTAAAGCTTTTGATGGGTTTAAGCCCTTAAGAAGTTTCGTTACACCTTCTGCCGAAACATGAATGTCCTCCATGAAAGGAGCCGAGCGATTAGGAAGAGGGACTTGGGTGTGCTCACTTTTGTTAAACATATCCGAAAACTGACCGTTAAGTTCATCAGCCTGTTCCAACTCTGACTCGGCAACACCACCACCATTTCTCTTCTTTAGGGGTGGGATACCTGAGTATCTTTCTTTTGACTATTAATGTACCTGTAGAAGTCTCTGGGATTAGCCTTTATGTCACCAACCAAGTTATTGACATACAAATCATGTTGCTCTTTCACATCAGCTTTAATTTCCCTTCTCAAAGATTCAAATTTTGACCTAAGTTTGCTACTGCCAGTCTTTTTGGCCTTCGCATGTGTCTTATTTCTTCTACGAATCTTCCTTCTTATCTCAGGGGTTATCCAAGGGACAGAAGAGGTTGACCTACTGGTTTTTGAGGGGATATGCTTTTCAGCAGACTGCTGAATAAAGGAGGTTATCAAGTCAAAGTTTTCCTGAACTGAGCGATTGTCCGAGTAACCACTGAAGTACCTATGTTTTGCGAAGTCTGACGCTTCTTTCCTCATTGATTCAAAATCTCCCTTTTGGTACAAAAACACTTTCCTCCGAGGTTTCTTTTTTGGGGGGACATAAATTTTCAACGTTCCTAATATCACATCATGATCACTAAGTTTGTCCGCGGAATGTAGTTCTTGAAACTGACCAGCAAGCGAAGTGAGAATTAAATCCAATGTGTTTTTCTCCCGAGTCGGGAAATTCAACAGTTGTTCTAAACCATGGTCATTCATGACATCAATCAATCAGGGGCTGACAAATCCATTGCCCGGACGCCCGGGACAAGCTCCAAATCTGGCTGGACAAGTGCTCTTTCCAGCTCGACGCCCGGCCGGGCAAGTAAAAGAAAATCCCCAACACGTAAAAATTTGGAAAGAATAACTGTAAGCGTGTTCAAAAAGACAGCCGCACTGCTGTTTATAGCTATAATTATCATGATTTTCTCACCTTTAGTTACTGAAAGTTTGTTTATTGTCACCCATCCGTTAAGGTTCCTCTTCACAGTTGCAAGAAAAAAAATTAGGACCATTGTTTGCATCATACCAGTACCTAAATTATATCCCTGATTATCCTCATTTTATCCATATTCTCAGAAAAAGTGCTTAAGATTTCTTTGGTGGTGTTTGCACAATATTTAATTTACCAGAACACGGTATTTACCTTTGTTAAAAAATCGGTTTCTAAGATTTTCACTTTGGAAAGGAAAAAAATTAAAGCTCTTTTGACAGTGGTTTAAAGTTTGTTACAACTATGCACACAAATATTTTATACCACTCACTACCGACTCCTACCAATTTTGATTGTGAAAAAACGACCGAATACGGAAAACCAGAATTTTTTTTGGCCACCCTCATGCTTTCTGGAGGCGGCCATATTTGAAAACTGGGAAAATCATGGTATGCCAGTTTTCAAACAAAATTACGATGAGATCTTACATTTAGCCAACTATCAAGACACACTTTCTGAAACTTCGATACAAAAGCCCTCTTTTAACCCATAATCGATTAAACGTTCTTGCTTTAGTATCGTGTCATATTTGGAAAGAATCGTGTCCACATGTATTTGTTTACATTTGCTTCGTCTTCGATTAACTAAGATTCCTACGCGTAAAATTTAACCGAACTAATTTGATTGAAAATATTAATATTATGTTCATATTACTTTTTGAAAGAGGTTTACTTTGATTTATTATTACATATAACACTAGTTAATGTGTCTACTAATTATTCTATCCGTAATTGTATGAAATGACAAATTGATTTTGGAACTACTTTTTAGCGCAAGCATTTCTGCTTCTATGCGGAAATGCTCTTCGGTCGTAAACAGAAACTAGAAAAACTTGGCTGCTGAAGCTGACCTTGGCTGATGTGAAGTTTACATCAAGTATTTGCCGAGTTCTGACCTATTTACACATTGGTAGGTGTGAAAAACGATTGATCGCTCGTACGATTGTTCAAATCTTCATCTTGTAGGTTCACTGGCTGACCTGTCAAACGTTGTTTTGATGACGTAGCGGTCGTATTTTTTATTTTTTTCAAACCACTTTTTTCATTAAATTTGTAATGTCATTGGAAAGTGTTGTCCATTTTGTGGTCCACTAAAGACATAATAACAAATAATAAAATGTGTTTGTGCATGTGTTTTTGGTTGTTCACATATGAGGGCCAACGAGAATCAGACCATCACTGAAAATACATGAAGAAATAATTTTGCTCATTTATTTGGTTTATATTGAATAAGTTGGGTGTACTATCATGGCAAGTCTAAAGAAAAACTCACATAAGTTTGGAATTGCAAGGGGAAGACACTGTAGAAAGAGAAAATACCTATGTCTTGGTCGAAAGAGCTATCAATTTTCATATCATTTCAAAGATAATAACTCGGACAATGTTGAGATTATCAAGCGCACACATGGTGGCAAGAAGTAAAATAAAAGGCTTGGAAAAAAACGAGCACTGAAAAGATTTTACCAGTTATATCGATTATATCCCAGTAGGCATGTGACGTCATAATGATGTCACTGCAACGTTATTACATGGCATCAATGTCAGTACAGTGTCATAAGGATGCAAAGCGGTGCGTAAATTTACCGGAACAGGCCTAATTACTGGATCTGACCGGAACGGAACCATATTATTCATATTTCGATGCACGCGCAGATTAATTCCAGGCCCTACCTGTGACTAACATGTGTCATCGTAACTAGCAATCCCTGATTTCATCCACCGACTTGATACATATAGAGCTACATATTTCCTATGGATGAAATGTTGGTCATGATACTATGGAACAAAAATTCAGGAATCTTTGTGTTTTTCATTCTCTCTTAGTCTTGGACGAAAGATAGCCAGATTTTTTGTATAAGAATATATGATTTTAATATGAAACACATATGCATGGGGTATTAAGAGGCCTACCCATGGTGCAAAATGTTCAAAGAGTATTTTGACTGATATCTCTAATTGGTTTTGCACTAGAGGGCATACAGAATACGTTTAAATATGAAATAAATGTGTATTTAATAAAAATATTACAAATATCAACTGAAGACAGGGAAAACGGGTCCCTTCCGGTAATTCAGTCCATTGCGGTCCGTCCCAGTAAATGTGCCTGCTGGTATGTGTTTTGCAATGTGCCTGCTGGTATGTGTTTGGCAATGTGCCTGCTGGTATGTGTTTGGCTTCCAATATAAATATGAATGTGTGTTTCTTGTCATCCTTCCAAAATATGCGCCGGGCCGCGTAGCGCAATCGGTAGAGCACCTGACTCATAAGTCAGAGGCCCTGAGATCGAAACCCGGTCTGGCCACATACTTTTGTTTCTCCTTCCGCTGATTCAAGAAGGGCAGTTGTCAGTTACATGAGAAACTATGTGCACTTAGTACTGGTTAACCGCTTAGGAGGTCTAAGCCTGCCCAGGAATAGTGTGGTTAGGTTAACTGACCATCCCAACATGACCTTAGCTGTTTACCGTGGATGATAAGCATCAAATCAACCAACCAACCTTCCAAAATATCTAAACTTCAGTTTACAAACCTTTCAGAACTTGCTGTATCAAAATCAATAAATAAACTCATGTTCAAATACTTTTCAGTTAAAATAACAATTTCTGTTGGTGCATTCAGGCCACCATACTTTGGTTTACATTGCTGAAAAAGTAGTTCCAACATGGATGATGTTTGAATTTTTTTTTTATGGAATTTTTTTGGAAATCATCCATTTTCATTGTAATTTGGCTATTTTCGTTCTTTTCTCATGTGGCAGTCCTTAAACACAAGCATAATAAACATTTTTACATCATTATTTTGCAGATCGTGAGTGAAGGGAGATAAGTAACATTTTTGCCGAAAACTCTGTAAAAAAGTAAAATTTCACAAAATAGTGATTTCTTAAAAAGACTTTTTCCACTTCAAATTTATCAGCATTTCATGACAATTAATCTGGTATACAATATGGCTAGGTTTTGATTTGGAAAACAGTAAAAAAATCACTTAGAAATTTTGCAATATAACTGTTAAGAGGAACCTTAATCCAGTGTAATGGTTACTGACGGTGTTTGCGACACCTGTCAATCATTTAGCGAAATTTCACAACTAGATGTGGACCGTTGACCAATGAGTTTTCTTCTCGGATGCATGATGAGCTTGAGTCAAAATACAGAGTCTAGACAGGTCGGTACTGTTTGATCTACAAAGCGACCTTTATTCTAGAAATTGGGACAACCGAACAGTTAAAAAATCAATAATTTTTTTATTGCGTCTAACAGATGAAAGCAGAATGGCAAAACACTGTAGACTTTGATCAGACCGCTCATATTCAGGAGCAGTCTGATCAAAGTCTACACTGTTTGCTCAGACATATGTCTCAATATTCAGAACTTTTATGGTAATCTATTTGGAGACCGGTATTCTTTGATGTAAAGTGCAAACGACCTGAGTCAACCAGTACAAAGCATGCTTTTTTCCTGCCAAATGTCACCTGGACAGTGTATGCTATAAAGATAAAAGGAAAGGCTTCCACAGTTACCTTACGTATTTGGATCAAAGTGTAATATTGCTTGGCAGTCAGAGTAGTCCCTGATCAGACTGGTCCTAACGTAGTTGGATCAAAGTGTAGTAATGCTTGGCAGTAAGAGTAGACCCTGATCAGACTGCTCCTAACGTAGTTGGATCAAAGTGTAGTACTGCTTGGCAGTCAGAGTAGTCCCTGATCAGACTGCTCCTACCATATTTGGATCAAAGTATAATTATACTTGGCTGTCAGAGTTGACACTGATCAGACTGCTCCTATGCAATTTGAGCAGGGTCTACACTATCTGCCAACATCTTTGTCTACTAATGGTCTATACTCTAAACTCTTTGCTCAGACAAGATTTCCAAATTTTAGCAAATGTATGATTGTACAGAACACAGGAGCTTGACCTTGTATATTTTTTTCTGAAAGGGCTTGTCCCTACGATGATAATATTAATACTTATTACTATATTCTATAAGCTGGAGGCGACCCTTTAAAAAATATAACCAACGTCAAGCTCCTGTGGTACAGAAGGGTAACTTTTTGTTTTTGTGTGTGTGTGTGTGAAAAATCTGGGCAAGCAATTTTTTGCCGGACAAGTGAATTTTGTTTTTACTTGTCCTGTGGGCAAGTGGAATTTTTTTTGATTTGTCAGCCCCTGATCAATATTTGTCCCTCTGACTGACTTAACACTGATCCTGACTTATTAAGTCGGTCTGGCCAAGCAATATCTTTGAAGTTGAAATCCCCTAGTATGTGAACTGAGGGGAGCTTATTTCCCTTGTGCTTTGTCCTAATATGATCTAACTGGTCACGAAACAATTGAAATTCCTCACTTGGGCCACCAGGCTGACAATACCAACTTGCTACATAATGGGAAGTTTTGTTTGCCAAAATTTTAACCCAAACTGATTCTGAGTCGTTTAACCCAAACTGACCCCAATCCAGGGGTCGCAAGATCGATCCCCCGCTTCTCCAGTCTTTCGGATGAGACTTTAAACCAAGGTCCCGTCTCCATATGACCTCGTTGTTGGTGGGATGTTAAACCAGAGTTCACTCACTCATGGACTGAAAATAAAATTTGTATTCTGCATTCTGATGGTAAACGCATATTTCAATGCCAACTTGCACTGAGAAAAGACACAGGTTTGGTTTGTGCAATATTTGCAAAATTAAAGTTCAATTTTGTCATGGAATTTTCAAAAGCAGAAAAGTAAACTGTGGAACTTTTATAGTCCTACCTAAAGTAGTCCATAGAAAAAACCCATAAAGGAACTTGAAATACTGTTCCTCAAATAACATACTGTAGTAGGAGAAAAATCTGTATAGATTCCGCGGTCACCCTAATTACCGACAAGAAGTGACAAGAACCGCCAAGAGCCGTCAAGGGCCGTCAAGAACCGACAAGAGGCATTTTTATGCATTTTTCTATTAAAATGCTACTTATTAGACCCTATTCATGTGTTGTATATCCATATTAGCCACAGGATTGCTTTTGCAGCCCCCCTAAAAACAGTGAAATTACAATACTCCATATTTACCCTACTTACCGACAAGAAGTTTTTGTGACGTTGTAAGGGAAACAATACAAAACGTGTCACACTCCGATAACCAATAGTTATCTTTCTTTGTCTCTTCATTTTCTCAAGCACCGAAGTAATTTACCGCAAACCTTAATGTATAGAATCTCTTTCTTGTATGAAATAATTTGCATTAAACAAGTTTTAGTTGTCATTTTTCATATTTTTGAAAATATTATTTTTTTCTTTGCTGTTGCTATTTAAGACCTGTTGCACGATGTGGAGGCTGTACATAGCCTCTGTTAACTGCTAGCAGCAGCTTGAAATCATGGCTTTTCTGAAATATGAATGATGCCTGTGATGCAATATGAGTGATGCCCGTGAAGCTGCAAATTGCATTTCAATGGCATCACTCATATTTCAGAAAAGATTTCCAAATGCTGTTAGCAGTAAAGGAAGGTGGAATATAGCATCCACATCGTGCACTAGGCCACATATATTTCAACAGCAAAGCAAAAAAAAAAATAGTAATAATAATAATAATAATTTTCAAAAATACGAACAAATTGACCATTAAACACATACTACTTTTTACTCCGCTTCTTTTAAAAAAAACAATAATGTGCAATTTATACGAGTCGGTAAATTTAACATGAACATTGTACCAGACCTCTCTCCTTGATTATACCCATAGCTGTGTGTGTGTGTGTGTGTGTGTGTGTGTGTGTGTGTGTGTGTGTGTGTGTGTGTGTGAGAGAGAGAGAGAGAGAGAGAGGCGGGTCAATGACGAAATATCGGTGTTATTCATTATTTTCGTATTTTTCGTATGGCGTTAGAAGAAACTTAAAAGAGAAAACAGTATTTAGAAATATCTTGTCAGTAACAGTCACCAATGTCAAAGCTCTCTCAAATCCAAATTGGTGTTTTTGAGTTATCGGAAAGCTACCGATATGGCCATCAAAGCTAACCGTCAAAGCTCAAGATTTGATTAATAATAACTCAAACTCAGTGACAGCAATTATCCCGGGACTGGCGTACGTTTGCACTCAAATTGAAAAAATGTATGAATGAATGAATGAGAGTAATGAATGAATGTATTACGTTAATATACCCATGCAGTTCACCTTGAAATTTTATGACTTGACAATTTGAGAAAAAAGTGTATTTTTTTTTTATTTTTGCGGTATTGTCACTTTTATGTTTTGAGAGAGAAAAAAAATTATAAAAGAGGCACAGTAAGGTAATGCTTAAATTTTAAAAAGAGACTCTTGTCGGTTCTTGTCACTTTTATGTTTTGTGAGAAAAAATGTAATAAAAAAAGGAAATGAAAAACAGGTGCGTTAATGTAATGCTAAGACTTAGGAGATGCCTGTCAATGATAAAGTTTTGGAAATGTAAGCTATACCCTGTCCCCTTTAACGTATGCTCAAAGGGTACGCACTCTATTAAATTTTCTCATTCTTGAAAATCATTTTAACGCTTCTTGGATGTATACGGTTAGCTGTCACCGTGACAGTGAATTTAGTCTTATACCAAAAACTGTATAGATCTGATTCAAATTCTAGTTTTACCATTACAAAAAACTTTTAACAGGTATAAGTATTACTTAAAACTTTGAATTATTCTTAATACATCTATATAACCTTCATGTCGGTTCTGTGTTGATCTTGATGTCTGAAACGCTTCTTGTCGGTAGTGCGGTAATAAAGCTGACGCTGCTGATTTGGCTGAAAAATCTGAACAAATCTGAGTCAAAGTGTTACTTTTGCAATTCTATGATAAAAATTAAACACATTTTAGAAAATTTCCACCATTTATAATTCAATAGATAGAGTCAAAACCTTCTTGTCGATGTATGACTGCTCTTCACTTTTTCTTGACGGTAGCTGGCAATATGCGGTCAGCTGTCACTGTTAAGTCGGTCCGTTATTCCGTATATATCTGCTTCAAAGTTTTTTTTGCAAATTTTAGATATCTAAGAACCTATAAAAACAATATTTCAAACTGCAAAGTAGTGAATTAATATATAAAATGCCTCTTGTCGGTATTTGACGGCCCTTGAGGGCTCTTGTCGGTTCTTGTCGGTAATTAGGGTAACCCTAGATTCCGGATTCATTTCTTCGAGCGACCCGACCAGGGTCCGGGGACGAAATTTTCTTTACAGATTTTTCATCACCTATACCAAAGGAGGTCTCAACATAAACAGTTCCACAGAACTTCCACTTCTTATTTATAGTGCTTTGGTTTGGTTCTAAACCCTTTGGCCGCAGTAACTCTCTGGTACTCTGGTACGTTCCCCACCCACTCAAATTTCAAGAGCTAAACCCACGTGTTATCTTTTTTAGCCGATGAATAAACTGTTTAGCAGCAACGCGTCAAACAAAGTCTAATCAGATTATCTAAAGCATGTCACAGTTTGAATTTCTATACCATATTTAGGTAGATTTCTGGCCGACTTAATCAAAGAAAGGGCAATCTTTGAACAGTGGTGAGCCAGACTCTTCTTCTGAACTCGCTAGCGAAGAAAAAGGACGTGCGCACCGGTACATCGGCAGTCCATAGAACAACCGAAAAGCTGGTAATTGTATTCGACGGGATCCCTGAATTGTAATTGTATTCGACTGAAATTCCTGTCAAAACATTACACAGTGGGAAAGTGTCATCCAGCTATAAAACCATCCCCCTTGAGTAAAAGAGACATTAACAGGATTCCTGTGAAGAGTAAAATATTGACTGGCTCCTACATACTCCAGACCAACAGAGTAAAATTCAACCAGAACGAGATCAACCCAGTGTGCCAGTTATGTTGGAACGCGGATGAAACTATTCAACACTTTCTGCTGGACTGTTCGTATCTGGAGAAAACCAGAAACCCCATTATATCTGAAATAAAGACTGTGCTTCAGATGCTTCTAGAATTTTGTCCTGCAGTTAAAAGTTATTCCTTCTTACAACTGGTGATTGACTGCAGTGTAGTTCTGGAACAGTGTCCTAGAAATAACACTGACTTTATAAAAGACTATGTTACCCAGATAAGTTACCACAGTAGACGTCTATCATATGCCTTACATGCTGCTCGATATAGTAAGCTAGAACTTTCCTCAAAGCCCTATAAGGCAAAGAACAAAAAGAAGACACAGTAGCCCACATGAGAAATGAGTAGCATTTCTCAATTGAATCAGAGACCTTTATACCCGACCTGTGTATATAATAACTTCAAATTAACTGTATGTAAATACGGATTGTATTGGTGGCGGATTTCCTCTCAAAAAAACTGTACTTAAATACTGATTGTTCTGGTGGTGGAATCTATACCTATAATACCTATCAATAATTACCTACCTGAAGAGGGTGTGTCTACAGAGGCAGAAACTCACATACAGAATACAGAATACAGATCGCGATGGAAAAGGCGGGACCTAAACCGGTACCAAACGGATTACGTTTCAGTTCGCCGTTGTTTGTCTCAGCCGAGGTGCAGGGTCAGTATCTATCTAGGAAGTGTCTCAGGATGATTTTTGTTCTCTTATAGATCTATCTCTTTGGTAACAGCAGTTTTAGCAGGTCGTTTCGCCCAGATTTTTTTTCCATAGTTTTAATAGACAAAAAAAAAAAAAAAAAAAAAAAATGTGTTTACAGACGTAATTTTTAATTTTTTATAGTCCGGTATATAATTTTCTTTATCCCAGTCATATCTATCTATCTATCTATCTGGCCTGCATATATATCATATCATATCATATCTATCTATCTGAATGGCCTGCATATGTATACGTGTATGTATGTATGTATGTATGTATGTATGTATGTATGTATGTATCTATCTATCTATCTATCTATCTATCTATCTATCCGATGACAGGCGAGACACACCATTGTTACATAAAAAATGATCATTTGTACTGTCACTGGTTCTTTAACTACCTATTTTCAAAATGTTTTAACTACCCGGTTTGCCTATTATTTTAGAGGTGTGAAAATTATTTCATTGTAACTAAGTTCTTGAAAGGCGGGATTTTACAGAGAAAAGAGTTCTTTAATTGCCAAAGACAAAAAGAGATCGGATTTTTATTGTATGGGCGAATTTCTTTTACGCGCCGACGACGAGGTATAAATACTCGGTGAAATTCTTCCCAGCATCACAACCTTGGAAAATATAGTATTACTACGTTCTGTATTTCTAAGTCGTTTCACTACTATTTGCCATTATGTCTGTTTTAAGTATTGCCTGTGATCGCGTGGTGACTGGGCGTCAACATGCGGTTTCATGTGATGCTTGCGAGGGGTGGCAACATCGACTTTGTGGAACAGGTAACTTTAAACTATGGTTTGAGGGCTGGATTTGGATTTTGATTGTTTCAGTTCCTGGTCTTTGCATACTTTTTACTTTTAAATAAGCGAGTTCGGAGTTCCGCGTTTCCGGTTGGGCAGGAGCAGAAAGGTGAGAGGTCAAGTGTGGCAAAATCCGATAAGTCATCATTACACTTACCTGGTCAGTCGATATAAAACACCTATTACATTATTAAAAGTCATTGATATTATTGAAAATTGTTTTCAACTCAGAGAAAATGGATAGTCACATCATTTTGGCAAGACAGAATAGACAGGGAATGTTAGAAAATCGAAATATTGGTCGATATGTTGGTATGTTACGCTTTGCATATACGGGTTTTGGCATCCGTGACCTCTGACATCTGAGAGCAAAATCTGAGTGTGCGCACGCACAGTGCGGAACTCCGAACTCGCTTATTCAATTTCTTAAAGTATGATTTTTATTAAAAACTATGTATAGAAGATTTCTAATTCAATCATCATATTTGTCCATTTATTTGCTTATTATTAAATATATTCTTATGAATGTTCTCTTTGCTGCAGGGTTTTCTGCGATTATAATGTATGAAGTAATTCATAAAAAACAAGCAGGTATGAAGGTGTAATCAGCCTTTTATCTTACAGATTTTCCAGAAATAAATAATTAAGGCCGAAATGACTCGCACATAAAATTTGAACGAAACGACCCACCCCAATTGGGCCGAAATGACTCACCGCGGAAATCGGGCCGACACGACCCAGGCCGAACGGGAAACGACCCAGATTCGCAGGTAACTGCATGGTAACTTAATAGGATATCGAAAGATTAAGGGTAGGACTGATTTTTCTGATCAATTCCGAAAAATAATAATACGTCACAAACGTATTGGCTATAATTTAAATGTTATGCGACAGTCTGCATGCTTAGTGATTAACCCAATCACGGTTGATAACTTTGCTGCACTCTTTAATTGCACACCGGGGGATCGGTCGTCAGACTCTATGATGGCCCCGACCTAAAGCTATATATTTTAGTTGGTTGGGACCGGAGCCTTTTTGTCTGTTGCTTGGTCCACCGGGGCTCAACTGGTGACCTTCTTTTGCTTCAGATTTCCAGTGGGGTCGTTTGGCAGGACAGGGATCTCCACCTGTCAGACGGCCCGTTGTATCTGTTGAGTCCTCGTCTTTGCTTCTTCATGGTGTTGAAATTTGATTTATGTGTTTACCGTGATGATTCACTGACGAGTTAGAGGGTTATCATGCGAACCGAACAACCAACTAAATGTTTTGTACCACTTCAGAAACTGAGGGTGAGGTTGGGCCTGTAAAATCGATTTAAGCCCCCCAGTAATTCATTACTGACCGTTCCAAGGCGGTAGTTCTGTTGTGGTTCTCTGTTGCCTGTTTTTGGTGTCAGAGTTTCTGTGATGTTTTACCTTATGTATGTTCTTATTATTTTTGGTTCGGTTGTGTTGCTGAGTGGCCACCTTTTGGGAACAAGCTGCTCACTCGGTTGGCCATATATTCTCTGTATCTTGATTATTTGTAATCTTAGTTGTTTCCAACTATGGTTTGAGGGCTGGATTTGGATTTTGATTGTTTCAGTTCCTGGTCTTTGCATACTTTTTACTTTTATTTTAGATGCTTTTTGTATCCTTGTAACACGTTGGTAACAACAACTAACTGCATGGTAACACTTTGGTTACTTCAAAATTGGGTTTTGACTGTATTTTAGATTATTTTTTGTGTCCTATTTTCTCTTTGGTAACAGCAAGTGACCGCATGGTAACATCTTGGTCACTACAAAATTGGATGTTGAATTTATTTCAGACATTTTTCTGCCCTTATATCTCTTTGGTAACAGCAGGTAACTGCATGGCAACATCTTTGTCACTACAAAATTGGATGTTGAATTTTTCTTAGACAATTTTTGTGTCTTTATATCTCTTTGGTAACTGCGACCAATGCTATATAGGAGGCAACAAATGCTAAAGGGTGTAAAGTGGTGCAGATATTTCCTAGCTCGTTACCAGCTGTTGCTGTTACCAATGCTATATAGGAGGTAACAAATGCTAAAGGGTGGAAAGTGGTGCAGATTTTTGGCCATATATGCTCCAGGTAGGGTACCGTGTCCTTATACCCTGGGTCTCCAGGTACAGAACCGTATCCAGAGAGTCCTATGAGGATTGGCTCCGGGTACGTCAGTGGGTTTCAATACTATGTATCAAGCAGTTTTATGGGTTATTTATGGGTTCATAGAATAACCGAAAAGCCATAAATACCGAAAAGCACATAAATAACCGAAAAGCAATTTCAAAAATAAAATTACTTTTACATGGGAAAAATTATTTAAGCTAGGCTTTTCTTGGTTGGAAATCATTTGAAGTGTTATATTTTTGAGACTTTTATTAGCTTGGGTTTCATACTATACTGGCATTGTAACAGAAAATGTTACAATTTTCAGAAAATTTTACTGAGCTATCGGGAGGCTCAGTTAGCTCAGTCGGTAGCGAGATTTACCTATAAACCGTAGACTGGCTTCATACCTCTACCGTAGGTTCAAACCCAGCGCTGGCAAGTATAAATGGTTGGCTGTTCCCTTCGTGGTCACGGTGGTTTCACAGAGTATTTTCCAGCCCTTATACAGGTGAGAACTACTTCAGGATTTTTTCCACCACAGAACAGTCGTCTGATATACTGATCAGATATGATCGAATCGGAGTATGAAGAAGAAGAAGGAGAAAAGATGCTAATGATGATCAGCATTTTTTCCAGTGCTTTTCGGTTAAATCCAGGAATATGAACTGCCATCTCTTTTATGTATTTTTCAAGCAAAACAACCCAAATTAGTAAATAAAATAGCATAATTGTGTAATTGTCAAATACACTAATTATATTCTAGGCAGACTATCAATCACAATCTGAGACACAAAATTTAACGATCTGAGTATAAAGAATAGTTTGGGTGCTTTTCTGTTATATGTTAGTGCATTATTTTTGGATTAAAGTTAATGTATATTTTACAGGAATAAAATTTCTCCTTGTAAAAGTTTCATTAGGTCGCCATCTTGCCAGATAAAACGTTTGTCAGCCATTTGCGTTATTCCGACTGATGTAGATAAACTGCGAAAAGACACCGCCGAGATGTCTTATTTGATCGCCCGCTGCAGCTTCTTTGGCTTCTCAGGGTGCCAGTGCCAAGGTCTGGCGAAGACATCCAAGAATTTATGTTGCTTTGGTCAATATTTCAGATATATGTTGACCCCAATCTAAGTTATCTGTAACAGTGATACCTAAGTATCTGACGGACTGTACCTGTTCTACTTATATAATAAAGACAGGACTTCTCTGCCAGGGTGTTGGGGGGGGGGGGGGGGTCTGGTTCCCATCTCACAGCATATTTACCTATACAGGTTAAGGTGTGAAAATTTATTCAACCAATCAGTGGACCAGAATTACCAGTCGTGATCATTTTACTGGCTGATTGGAGGTGTGGACACTATGTGATTAAGATACAGAGTTAGTCCTCCTTATATAGTACCACCCCTGTCTTTAAAGACAAATGATAATATGAAATTTGCTTGTAGGGAAGATAACGTGTCATTCTTATAGTCTTTATTTGCCAGTCGTCCTCAAGTGAAAAGATAGATGATGATCAGGAGTGAATACAATCAGATCCCACACCCCGGCCTCCAAACCAAGGTCTTCTTTAAGAATTTTGCAATCCTGGGAGAAGTAATTGTCCTATGAAGGAAACAGTCGTCTGCAAACAGTCGAACAGAAGACCTTAACTTATCCGGATTCGTTCATTAAAATGAGAAAATAAGACCGACCCTCAGACCGAGCCTTGAGGGACTCCAGCTAAAATTGGGACTGGGTCTAATGCTTGGTCATCAAAAACAATACAAAGACAACCACGAACTGATTCAGTAATCTTATTCATTAATCTATTTTTATGCCCCCAACTTCGGAGAAGTTGAGGGACATATTGGTTTGGGCCTGTCAGTCCGTCTCACTCTGTCCGTCCATCCGTCTGTCCATAACGCATTTTGGCAGCTGGGAAGCTCAAGACCCACTTATGCTAGGATCTTGAAATTTACATGTGGCATGTACATGAAAAATAAGCGGATCGGCATTTTTTTTTTACTCCAACAGTCTTGTCGTTTAGGAGTTATACCCTTTTTTCGACTTTGTCATTTTTATATAGGAAAAACCTTGTGACCAAAATAGCTGAAGAACCGCTAAAGCTACGATCCTGATATTTGGCATTTAGATTAAGACTTAGGTGTAGATGAAGTGATTAATTCTTTACCATATTTTATAAATTTTTGGTTGAGTTATTCCTCTTTTTCGGACTTAGGCATTTTGTACAGGAATAACCTTGTGGCCAAAATATCTGAAGAACCGCTGAAGCTATGATCTTGATATTTGGCACACTATTACAAACCGAGGAGTAAATGACCTGATTAGCTGTTAAGCTTATTTCATAATTTTTTGATTGAGTTATTCCCTCTTTTTCGGACGTAGGTATTTTGAATAGGAAACACCTTGTGGTCAAAATATCTGAAGAACCGCTATAGCTAAGATCCTGATATTTGGCATACAGGTTTGGACTAAGGTGTAAATAAAGTGATTAACTTTTGAGCATATTTTGTAAATTTTTGGTAGAGTTATTCCCCTTTTTCGTGCATAGGCATTTTCTGTAGGAAAAACCTTGTGACCAAAATATCTGAAGAACCGCTAAAGCTAGGATCCTGATATTTGGCATACAGGTTTGGACTAAGGTGTAGATGAACTGATTAACTTTTGAGCAAATTTCGTAAATCTTTGGTTTGAGTTATTCCCCTTTTATCGAACATACGCATTTTATATAGGAATAACCTTGTGACCAAATTATCTGAAGAATCGCAAGAGCTAGGATCCTGATAATTGGCATACTGGTTTGGACTAAGATGAAAATGAACCGATTATCTTTTGAGCCTATTTTATAAATTTTTGGTTGAGTTATTCCCCTTTTTCGGACATAGGTATTTTATATAGGAAAAACCTTGTGACGAAAATATCTGAAGAACCGCTAAAGCTAGGCTCCTCATATTTGGCTTGCAGGTTTGGACTAAGGTGTAGATGAACTTATTAACTTTTGAATATATTTCGTAAATTTTTGTTGAGTTATTTCCTTTTTTTTTGGACAAAGGCATTTTTTATAGGAACAAGCTTGTGAACAAAATATCTGAAGAACCCCTTAAGCTATGATATTTTTTTGGCATACAGTTATAAACCAAGGTGTAGATGACTTGATTAGCTTATAGCCAATTCTAAAAATGCTATGTTGAGTTATACCCCTTTCTGACATACGTTATGGGATGAACCTTCTTTAGAGGCAAGCATACGGTTGGGGGCATAGTGTTTTATAAACACATATTCTAGTTTCAGTTATTTTGGCCAAAATATGAAATAGAAAGTACATTTTTTCGAAATATCTTAGCTGAGGACACTCTAGAAACTTAACATTCAAATACTTGAGAAATATTAAGTGACAGAAGACAACATTCCCTCTAAGCAAAGGTTAAAATCTTCAGATATTGAATGAAATATAGCAAATATCTAGGAAACATGCAATTTGAAAAGAATTCGTAACAAAGTCGTCCAATGCCGCGACGTTGAAATGCCTAGATAACAACGTTGTGTGTAATATGAAAAAAACAACAACAAATTTTAGATTACCAAATACGTGAGAAACAGATTCAAAAGAGACTGAAGTTTGTTGATCTTGGATTTTTTACCGTATGATTCTAGATTCATATACTCACTAAACCTTTTTAAGCTCGCCTGACAAGGTGGCCTTATAGTATGAGCTTGGTCCGTCGTCCTCCTTCCGTCGTTTACACTTTTAAACATGAATATCTCCTGAAGCAGAGGGCCAATCTTGATCAAATTTTATGTATAGCATTGTTAAGGGGGGACTGACTGCATGTAGTTTTGAGACAGATTGGTTCAAAACTGTGATTACTATGGCAACATAAAGGTCCCATAGACTTATAATGGAGAAATTGTTGTTCCAGGCATAGCAACCTTATTTGTTATCAAAACTTGATCAAACTTGCTGATTAGTAGGAGAAGCATAAAATCTTGGACGAGTTTGTAATTCGGCCATATTGTACCATACGTCTTAGAGTTACTTGCCCTTGAGTGCTAAAAAACATATTTGACATTGTTCTGAGCATGCCCATTTATTTTAATTGCAACTTTCTGAAACGTGTTGATAATTAGGAAAGGCATAAGGTCTCTGATGTCAGAGTTCGAATTTTGGACACATCGGAGTATTCACTTCGGAGTTACTTGCCTTTGAAGACCGTCCCAAGGCGGTACTTTTGTTGCGGTTGCATTTGTTTTATGTTCGGTGCTGTTTAATTTATTGTGTTCTCAGTTTAATCCTTCTATCATAAAAATAGAAAATAGGTAAAAATAATTGTTGAATGTTTTTTTTTATATAATTTTCTTTGTCCGTTGTAACCCGTCTCTTGGTCTAAATTATTTAGTTCAATAAAGATAGCTGAGTTGCCATCTATTTGGGAAAGAGCTGCTGACTCGGCTTATCACTTGTAATTTATTGTTTGTTGGGATGTCTTTGTCAATCTTTCCCTTTGATGCTGGGGATAGGGTTTGGGATCTGATTCAGTCAGTTCCTGAAGTGTAGTTACTCTTTAAATTTAAAAAATTCCATTGAATTGAAAAAATGTGTACTTTTCCCTCTGGAGTTGCTTGCCCTTGAGTGCTTAAATAGCCCATATTTGACATTGTCCTGGGCATAACAACTTTGCTTTAAATGGAAACTTCATCAAACTTGCTGATAACTAGGACAGTCATAAATTTACGGAAGAGTTCAAAATTTGGCCATATAGTACACTTCTTCTTAGAGTCACTTGCCCTTGAGTGCTAAAAAACCCATATTTGACTTTGTACCAGCCATAGCCCCTTTTATTCTTATCAGCTCACCTGAGCACACAGTGCTTATGTTGAGCTTTTGAGATACGCTGATGTCCGTCATCCGTAGTATGTGTGGATGTCCGAGACGTCTGAGATGTCTGAGACGTCCGTCAACTTTTGCTTGTGTACACTCTAGAGAGGTGGGGGGATAGAGACAGTTTTGATCCAGTCTTCAAGAAACATTGTCAGAAGTATAATCTCTATGAAATATCGACCAACTTTGAAACTGGATCATGTCGGGTCAAAAACTAGGTCACTAGATTAAAGCTTAGAAAAACTTTGTGCACACTCTAGAGGGCACATAATAATCCAGTTTTAATTCAATCTTCATGGAACTTTGTCCAACTATTTATATTATAAAATCTAGACCTAGTTTGAAATTGGGTTATTTCGGGTCAAAAACAAGATCATTAGGTCAAATCTTAGAAAAACCATGTCTACACTCTTGAGGACACAGTTTCGGTCCAGTCTTCATCAAGCTACGTCATGAATATTTATCTCCATAAAATCTAGGCCATTTTGAAAGGCTATGTCACTAGGTCAAATCATAGAAAAAATGTGTACACTCTAAAGGCATAGTTGTCATCCAATCTTCGTGAAACTTTGTCAGAATGTTCATCTTCATAAAACCAAGCCCAATTTAAAACTGGGTCATGTCGGGTTGAAAACTAGGTTACTATGTTAAATCTTAGATAACCTTGTGTGCACCATAAGGGGCACAGGTTTGATCCAATCTTCGTGAAACTTTGTCTGAATAATTATGTGTATAAGTTTATGCCAAGTTTGAAACTGTGTTATGTTGGGGTTAAAACTAGGTCTCTAATTCAAATCATAGAAAACATTATACACACTGTAAAGGGCACAGTTTTGATTCGCCTTTTATGAAACTTTGTCAGAATGTTTATTTCTAGACCATGTTTGAAACTGGATTATGTCGGGTCAAAAACTAGGTCAGTAGGTTAAATCTTAGAAAGTCATTGTGTACACTCTAGAGAGCACAGTTTGAATCCAATCTTCATGGAGCTTTGTCAGAATGTTCATCTCTTTAAAATTTAGATCAAGTTTGAAACTGGGATTTGTTGATCAAAAACTACTTCACTAGGTCAAATCTTAGAAACCATCGTGTTCACTCTAAAGGGCACAGTTTTGATCCAATCTGCATGAAACTTTGTCAGAATGTTCATCTTTATGAAATCTAGACCAAGCTTAAAACTGGATTATGTCGGCTAAAAACTTGGTCACTAGGTCAAATCTTATCAAACCCCTTTTGTACATTCTAGAGGGCACAGTTTTGACCCAGCCTTCACTCCTTATGAAACTTTGTTCGAATGTTTATCTCCATAAAATCTAGAAGTTTTAGGTTTTAGGCTGGGTTATATCGGGTCAAAAACTAGGTCACTATGATAAATCTTAGAAAAACCTGGTGTAAACTCTGGAAGGCACAGTTTTGATCCAGTCTTCATGAAACTTGTCAGAATGTTTATCTCCATGAAATCTAGAATATATTACAAGCTTGGTCATGTCGGATCAAAAACTAGGCCACTAGATTAAATCTTAGAAAAAAAAAAACCTTGTGTACACTCTAGAGGGCACAGTTATAATCCAATCTTTAAAAAATATGTTAGAATTTTTCATATTTTGACAGTTTCAAACTATCAGTTTTGTTCAAATAATGTCCCTAGTTTGACCTTTAACATCTTAACTTGGTTGAGAGTGATTCAGGGCCTCATGTACCTCTTGTTTAATTATATTTATTATTATTATTATTATTATTATTATTATTATTATTATTATTATTATTATTATTATTTAAATGTCATAAATGCGCAACTGTCTTATTTCGGTTCGTACTTACACAAGGGCAGTTTTTTATTGAAAACACAATGCAAAGCAAAACAAAACTCTGGACCCGGTCGGGACACATCCCTTTGTTTGACCCAGCCTGGCTTACTACAATACATTAATGTGTTTATTCTCCCCCATTTGGTTTTCATATAATACCTCGCTATCTTTTCCCAAATAAAAGGTGGCTTTAATTGTGCCAGGTAGAGAAATGTCAGGTACCTTAAACATGTAAATGTGTAGGTAGCGAAAACATTGGAATCGAACATGCATAGGTTGTAAACTTGTGTAAGGTAGCAAACTGTTAAGGTGCAAAACATCTGTAAACCCCTCTAGGTAGTAGGTACTTGCTATGGCTAAATCCACAGACTCCCGTTCCTTACCATAAGAAATGGGAGAAAAAATATAACTATACATTATAAAGAGGACCCTATAAGTGATATGCATACCACAATTAATTGATATTAAATTAAAATTGTCTTAAGTATCTTATTATGCCCCAAACTTGGAAAAAGTTGGTGGGGCATATTGCCTTTGGCTTGCCCATCCGTCCAGCTGTGCGTGTGTGTGTCACACTTTCCATGCTTGCTGTAACTTTGGAACCCTGCTAGCTAGAGTTTTGAAATTTCATATATGGATTTGTAAAATTAGGTGACACATATTTTTTTCCTTTTCCCAGTTATGCTCCTTTTTGGAGTTATGCCCCTTTTAAAAAATGAGATGGCTATCTTGTAAGCAAGATATCTCAAAAAGTGTTTAAGCTATGACCTTGATATTTAGTATACTGATTGAGTCTGGGGAGTAGGTTACTTGACTAACTTTTGGGGCAATTCTGTTAAATATTGATGAAGTTATGGCCCTTGTTTGAGTTTGGCATTTCCCCAACTTTTGAACCCCTTAAGCTAGGAAGCTGATTTTTGATAAAATAGTAGTTCTTGATGCGTTAAAAATTTTACTACAGATACCTAAACTCTGCATTCATTAATTCAGGAGTAACTTTCCCTGATGTTTAATACCTATCCAGCTACTGACTTCAAGAACCACTGAGAATGAGGTTTCGAACTTTCATATATGGATTCCTTGCTTAAAATTAGCTGAAACATTTTTCCCAGTTATGCTCCTTTTTGGAGTTATGCCCCTTTTAGTCAAATGTGATGACTATCTTGTTAACCATATATCTCAAAAAGTGCTTAAGCTATGGCCTTAATATTCGGTATACTGATTGGGTCTGAGGAGTAGATTACCTGAATAACTTTTGGGACAATGTCGTAAAATATTGATGGAGGTATAACCTTTGTTTGAATTTGGCATTTTTTTCCAACTTTTGAACCGCTGGAGCTAGGAAGCTGATTTTTGATAAAGTTGTAGTTCTCTTGATGCGTTAAATACTTTAGTACAGGTTAGGTAACTCTGCATTTATTAATTAAGGAGTAACGTTCCCTGAAGTTTAATACCTATCCAGCTGCTGAGTTCAAAAACCACTGAGAATAAGGTTTCAAAATTTCATATATGGATTTCTCACGGAAAATTAGCCGACATGTTTTTTTTTCTTTTCCCAGTTTTGTCCCTTTTTGGAGTTATGCCCCTTTTAGAAAAATGGGATGACTATCTTGTTAGCAAGATATCTCAAAAAGGATATGAGCAGTGGCCTTGATATTTGGTATACTGATTGGGTCTGAGGAGAAGATTACCTGATTAACTTTAAGGGCAATTCCGTAAAATATTGATGGAGTTATGGTCCTTGTTTGAAATAAGGCATTTTTCCAACCTCTGAATTGCTTGAACTAGGAAGCTGATTTTTGGTTTAACAGTAGTTCTTGATGTGTTAAATATTTTAGTAAAGATTAGCTAACTCCTTTTCAGAATTAGATATTCTAAAGTTTGACACCTTTAGAGGCAAGCATATGGTTTGGGGCATAGTATTTCACAAACACAATTTCTAGTTTGGTACCGTTTTGGGTACCGTCCTTTCCGATGTGATCCCGTCGAATACAACTGCCCTAATTTCGGTAAACTGTCGGACCCCAAATTTTTGTACCTTTACACCGGTGTGACGTACCACACGACACGTTTGACTCAACATGGCGACGACGGTAAAGAAATATTTGGCAAAATGACTTTTTTTGCTTTTATTCAGTCTTTTTTGCGCTCTTATGAACAAGCACATTGCAAATAAAAGTATTTGAATACAACTTTTAAATGCATCGCTTATAAATTTGGTCGGCCAGGGGCGCAGCTTCGAGTGGACGCGTCTTTATTTTTCTACGATTTTCTAAAACGTACCCCCTAGTGTCACAGGGAATAAACGAGTTCGGAGTTCCGCACTGCGCATGGGGGAACTCCCGATTTTGCTCTCGGAGGTCAGAGGTCACGGTTGCCAAAAGCCGTATACGCAAAGCCTAACACACCCACATATCCACAAATATTTCAATTTATAAACATTCCCTGTCAATTCTATCTCATTAAAATAATGTGGATATCCATTTTCTCTTAGTTTAAAACAATTTTCAGTCACATCAATGATTACTATGTATTAAGGCACAACCTAGAAACGGGCATGGCATTTTAGGTCTAGCTTTCAGCAATCTTCACACCTTATCTGTTCCTGCAGCAGTCTAACAGAGATGCGGTGTTTAGTGGTTCCAGTTTACACGGTGTGGTACGGAGTTTTACCTACGGTTCTGGTCGAACGTGTTCTAGCAGACGACGACGTAGCCTCGGCTTAAAAATTGATAATTTGAAAAGAAAAACATTTAGAATTCAAGTTTATCTCGATAATATAAAAGAATGAAAGTGCGTTTTTCTGTTTATTTTTCTATATATTTCTTTTTGGTATGAACCAACCGGCACTGCAGGGTTCGAAATCTTCTCAGCGCATCCTTCGTTTTGACGGCAAATAGAGTGGAACAGTTCTTTTTAAATATTTATTATTTCGTTTTTTTATTTTTATTTGAACTTATCAACTTTCGTTTATCTGTCATGATTGAAGAAGTATGAAAAAAGCATAAAACAATAAATTGCTGTTGTTTTAATTAGCAAAAAATGACCGGAAATCGGAGAATGTTGTTTTCTCCGAGATTTGCAATGTTTACAAAGGAACACTCAAGGCAAAAGCCATAGGGTTAGATTTTTGTTGTTGTTTTTCCTACGTGTTACCTATAGGCGGGCTGTCCGCTGGCCCCTTTGGGGCCAGCCGACGTTGCTGAGCAACGTCGGGCCATGCCCTTATTAATCATGAAAAACGTGTTTCATATCGACTGAACAGGTAACCGTAATGATAACCTATCGGATTTTTCCAGTCGTGACCTTTGACCTTTCTCCTCCAGGCCAACTGGAAACACGAAACTCAGAGCTCGCTTATTGGAGTTAAGTTACCCCAGAAAACAACGTACCGTTACAAATCATATTTTTTCACGTAGGTAAAGGTTTCCCATAGCCAAATAGCTGTAGTGGGGTTTCCTATCTGCCTATGTCCGAAAGCGTTTTTCTAGCATCATTTGCAGGGATGATGCTAACAAGTGTGCAGTCCTTCGGATCGCGACGTTAACTGGAGGCCCCCTGTGCAGGGAGAGTCATACCCTGTGCAGGTTAAAGATCCCTACTATAGCTACATGGCTATACCTAGACTTTCATCCTGCAACACCGGAGTGTACAAAAGTACACAGTCTGTGTCCCTTTTGGGGGTTAAGGCGTAAATGGAAGAAAGAAAGTTAGAGATCCCCTGTATCTTGGGCACAGCTGATGAAAGGTGTAGCCCATCTCTCTCCTTTAGCTGCCTTTTCCTTCCCGGATTCGAAAAAGGTACCCATTTACTGCTGGGTTGACAGAGAGAGTTTTCCACTCTAACCACTCGACTACGGGGCCTCTCTATTTTTCACATACCGTAGTATTAACTAGAGTATATCGCAAGTCTATCTATCTATCAATACTGCAACACCCCCTCACGAAGTCTGTAGAGTAGTAGACAGACCCTACCAGTACACGGACACTTTTAAGGGTGTTTCAACTGATGTTTAAGAGTCAAATGCGATCCAGGCTTCCGAAGGGGCATGCAATTTCAGGAAAATCATTGTGTGGCAATATCCTATTATTTTGCCGTGACGAAATAAACCGCATGTAAAGGGAGGTGATTAATTATGCAAATTAGGTCTAAAATATGCAAATTCGCTTTATTCCGTAAGTAAAATTCTATATCTGTAAGTCAAACAAATCTAGAGAGTGGGTGGGTATGGTGGGAGGAGGTGGAAATATAGGCAGAACAAATAACAGGATTATGCCCATTGTGCTAAATATAGACAAAAGGAACACATGAAAAAATTGATCTGCGCATGTGCAACGTTCCGTTGTTAAGGTCATGCTATTTGCTGTATAGAAACAAGCTTATCGTACCAGTACACGGACACTTTAGAATCTGAGTAAAATGAGATAGCATTTATAAAAAATTATTGATGCATGTAGTTAATAAAAATGAATAAACATCGTAGAGGATTGTTCATATGATTTCATATTGACACATGGCTGTTTGCTTTGCCTGTTCAAGTGTTTGCCGCAGCCAAACTGAAACACCGATTGTGATACTCATCTGGCATCTGCAACAGCCCTGCAAAGTCGAACTACGTTGTGTAATTATAAATGTGAATATCAAAAAGATAAAGAAAGGGTGCCTTGAAATAATGTTAGAAAGTCAGTTAAATTCAGAAGGGATCGTAGCGTTTATTTGGCGCAAAACACAAAAGTGTCCACGTACTGGTAGTGTCCGCATACTGGTCGGTAAAATTTTCTATTGCCGTCAAAATGGGCCGGGTAGGAAATATGGTGACTTATGGAGAATTACGGACAACTCGCCCCAAGACAACTCACCCCACAAAAATCTCGCCCCAAGACAACTCGCCCCACCTTCATGTGACAACTCGCCCAACACTCTGAGACAACTTGCCCCAGGACAACTGGCCCAAAATTCTGACTCTGAGACCACCCACCCTTCTAAAGAATTCTGTCCTGGATGACCCCCCACTCCCTTTCAGAAGGCATCTCACCAAAAGTTCAAAAGACAGCTTGCCCTACCTCATGCTGCAGTCTGCTCCTTTTATCTGAGCTTACAGGTGTTGAAAATCTACATGCTTTTTTCATTCTCCCTAAGGGCATAACTGGGTCAAGACAGAAAAAGACAGAAGTCACAAAGTGGTCATGCACTAGCTACATGATAGCTGGTTGATATCATGGATCACAGACTTGTAACATTTACATTGTTATAAAGTACATGAGCTATCTGTCATTTTATTTAATTTAAAAGAAAAAGAATGGATTGGAATTTTCACTTTTATTAGACTTCTAACAACCATTAAAAGGCAGACAAAAGCAAACACAGTGAAGGCATATAAGATTACAAACCTAAAGCAAATTTGCGATGTAGCGTGATACATATCTTGATACGAGCTAGTGTATCGCAATACGGTTTTCAGTGGCGATACCCAACCCTAGTGGATCGGGGATCATCCCACACGAACCATGTTAAACCGATCAGTCCCTAATAAAATGGGGATCTGTTTGTCAATTTGTCTTATCAAAAAGAAAGCAACAAAACTAATCCTGAATTATCTCTGTAACTCCTTATCTGGAGCTGTGTCTACTTGCCACAGTGTTTTCATGCACAGTATTGAAATTTAAGATGTAAATACAGGGTTCTCACTAGATTTTGGAAAACAGAAGTCCTTGTGCCCCTTTTCGGAAATAATGTTTCATATTTGTGACACTGTCAAACTGTAATTTATACAGATAAGAAGGGGTAAAGGAGATAATTTAGGGATAATTATGCATATTTCTCCATAAAACCATATTTTGTGACCCATCATTAGAACCGTCTCATCGAGACGGTTCTAATGAGGGGTCACAACATATGTTTTCATTGAGAAAGAAGAAAAATTATCTTGGAGCTCTGTTTATAATTTTCAGATGTTGCTGCTTGTGTGTATAATTGCCTCTGTGAGAATCAGTGATGGCTTTTACATCCCAGGTGTGGCACCGGTAGAGTTTAAGATGGGAGATCCTGTGGAGGTGAAGGTAAGGTGGATCTTTTGTTTAATCAGACATGTCAGGAGTTTTATATGGAACCGTAGCCTAGGGGAGTATTTGATAATGAAAGATCTACAAAATTTACATGGTCCTTCGTAAAAACTGCTTTGCACGAGATTGAGCTTCCTCCAAAGTAAGCCCCAAAGTTTCTCATCATCATCTTCCAATAATGAGTTGGGTTCCTCTGGAACATTCTCACTCATGTGCGTTTACTGTGTTATGCACATGTGCCACGGAAGTCCACGGTGCAGATTAAAAACAGATTAAAAACAAGTTGCTCTGGGCTATGAAAGTACTGCACCCATCCTCATCTTGAAGACGTCTAGGGACAGCGCAGTAAAGACCTCCGCTGGCAGGCTGTTCCAGAGTTGGATGCTGGATGGGTAGAAGGAGTGCTTGAAGGCGTTGACACTGCCAAACGGGATGAGAAATCTGTTGGCGTGACCCCTGATGTGAGTACCCAGTGGTATGAGCAAAGGCGGAACCTAGATTGGAACAAGTTGATTGGTGATCCTGCTGTCCAGCATGGCAGCTTTTAGCTGTTGGCGTCTAGTTTCCAGCTGCTCCCAGTCCAGATCCTTTCTCCCAAAAGAAAACTGGGTTACTTTTTCAGCAGTCAAGTTGCGCTCAGAAAGTATTATGGGACAGCTGCCTCTCTCTCCCCCCTCCCCCCCCCCCCTCCCTCTCTTAACACACACACACATACAGTGCAGTTTGTGATGCTAACAGGGAAACCAACACTCTTCTGGCTTATGCCTGGTTCTCCTGGAAAGTAAGACTGCAATGCACACCTGGCCCGGAGGTTATAAAACTTGAGTACATTCTCAAACTCAAAATAAAGCACACTGATTGGCTGCTTCCGAGCTAATGCTCGGAAGCAGCCAATCAGTGTGCTTTATTTTGAGTTTGAGATTATTCTCAGTTTTACAACCTCGAACCCTGGAATCAAGATGCAGGGCTTCCTCTAAGGAAACAAACAAGAAGTCACAGATATTGTTACCCTTGGCTGAAAATCGCTGAAAAACATGGAGATTTATCCATATGTCTAAATACGAATTAATAGATGTGTATCATATATATATTTAACAGGGTGTTAAACTGACAAGTGTAAAGACCCAGCTGCCTTACGAATACTACAGAGCACCTTTTTGTGAGCCTGAGGGTGGAGTACAGTACAAGTCAGAAAACCTTGGTAAATATCTTGTATCCTGAATTTATTTCAGCGAAGAAATCTACTTTAGAAGGAATAATTTATAGGCTTTTCAATCACATGAATGAAAGCAGAAATGATGTTTTGACTAAATTAATGGCATAGATCATGGGCTTTCAGGGAAAGCAACTCTGCTATTTTCATTTTTGCCTCCCTTCTCAATGATGAATGGGAGTCAACTCTTAAATATAAATTTGCTTCTATCAAATTCTTTTCTTGAAGAGTAGACCCATTTTTGGAAGGGATTTGTAGCCCAGGGAAGCAAACAGGGGGTCACAAAAGTTTTTTCCCTTTGAAAAAATGGCAGAAAACATGAAAGTATCTCCATTTATCTTATGCTGGAGTCACTTGGGAATAAGTTATATTGGTCAAACTATTGCACACAGTGTAGTCTCTTTATACTGCTAAAATTGTGATACACAGAATGAGAAAGGGTTATAAATAAATATTATTGCATAAATACCTGTGTCACGTGGTTTTAATGGACACAAAACCATGTATTAACAAAAAAGTATGCATGCTGTTAAAATCTTCTCAACTTTTACTAATCTTGTTGTTTTTATGACAGCTGATCCATTAATCGCTTTTATATATCACCTGGTCCTGGAAGGGAGATATTAAAAAAAAGAAGCTTTTGAACATTGACTGTCAAATGGTAACAAAAAACAGTGCCACATTTTTGCTAATTTTAAGGAATGTTCATTGAATTTATGCAGTAAAAGTGATCAAACCTTGTTTTTCAATGCTTTAGCATTCACCAGGTCCCTTAAGAGATGTTGAAAATCTTGGAATTATCCTTAGTTTTCAACATCATCTCCCTCGGGACCTAGCAAAAGTTGATGCATGAAAAACCATGTTTGATCCCTACAGTTTTAGCAGATACTAAAAAGTATACTATTCATAAAGCAGTGAGGAGCCCTGGTAGCTCAGTAGGTTAAACACTGGCCTGCTGATCAAGTGGTCCCAGGTTCAAGCCCCACTGTAGGCAGGAATCCTTTCAGTCGTAAAGGGGGTTCCATGGCACACAGCCTTTCATTATCCCATATCCATCGTCCTGACTGAAATATGTTAAAAACAACGTAAAATGGCATCAATCCATCCATAAAAAACTAAGCATTTAGGAGCTCTTACTTGATAGCACTAAAGCCTAAATTACTTGATAGCACTATAGCCTAAATAATGTTATAAGGACTAGCTTATTAGCATTACTATGAGGCTGTGTTGATACTGAACTTATGGATGAAAAGATTTCAAGCAGGGCTGGGTAGCGCAGTCGGTAGCGTGTCTGACTCGAGCCAGAAGTCCCGTTGTTAGATACCAGCCGGCCACCTAACTTCCATTTCCTCTTCAGCTGATTCAGGGAGGACAGTTGTCAGTTACTGGCAAAAGTAAGTGCACTTAGTACTGGTTAACCGCTTAGGAGGTCAGGAATACTGTGGTTAGGTTAACAGACCATCCCGACATGACCGTAGCTGTTTACCGTGGACGTAAAATAATAACACAACGAGAGACATTTTTGATTAGATTTACTTTAAAAGTACTCAGAATTCTGTACTGAAGTTTATTATCCCCTCACACCACGAAGGTGAGGGGATATAGGTTTTGTCCCGTACGTAAGTACGTACGTACGTATGTTCACCTTTTGTCATCGCTCTAGCGCCTACATTTCTCAAGTTCGACTTTCAGGATGCTGCGCCCAAGGTCAAGGTCACTGTGGCTATTTTTAGAAAAACTTTGTCATCGCTCTAGCGCCTACATTTCTCAACGGATTTTGAAATAACTTCACTTAAATATAGTGCATGACAATATCTCAAGCAAGTTCCACTTTCAGGGTGCTGCGCCCAAGGTCAAGGTCACTGTGGCTATTTTTAGAAAAACTTTGTCATCGCTCTAGCGCCTACATTTCTCAACAGATTTTGAAATAGCTTCACACAAATGTAGGGCATGACAATATCTCGAGCAAGTTCGACTTTCAGGGTGCTGCGCCCAAGGTCAAGGTCACTGTGGCTATTTTTAGAAAAACTTTGTCATCACTCTAGCGCCTACATTTCTCAATGGATTTTGAAGTAACTTCACCCAAATGTAGGGCATGACATTATCTCAAGCAAGTTCGACTTTAAGGGTGCTGCGCCCAAGGTCAAGGTCACTGTGGCTATTTTTAGAAAAACTTTGTCATCGCTCTAGCGCCTACATTTCTCAAAAGATTTTAAAATAACTTCACACAAATGTAGGGCAAGACAATATCTCGAGCAAGGTCGACTTTCAGGGTGCTGCGCCCAAGGTCAAGGTCACTGTGGCTATTTTTAGAAAAAACTTTGTCATCGCTGTAGCACCTACATTTCTCAACGGATTTTAAAATAACTTCACACAAATGTAGGGCAAGACAATATCTCGAGTAAGAAGAACTTTCAGGGTGCTGCGCCCAAGGTCAAGGTCACTGTGGCTATTTTTAGAAAAACTTTGTCAGCGATCTAGTGCCTATATTTCTCAATGGATTTTGAAATAACTTCACACAAAGGTAGGGCATGACAATATCTCGAGCAAGTTCGACTTTCAGGGTGCTGCGCTTAAAAGGTCAAGGTCACTGTAGCTATTTTTAGAAAAACTTTGTCATCGCTGTAGCGCCTACATTTCTCCATGGATTTTAAAATAACTTCACACAAATGTAGGTATGACAATATCTCGAGCAAGTAATCTTGTGTGAGGGGATTTGTATCGCCTGCGATGCCTTGTTTTCAAATTGAATCAGTCTTTACCCTTGCTTGTGGTAGTTTTCATAGAATTAACTCACAAGCTAATACTGTTCATATTAACAGGTGAAGTGCTACGAGGTGACAGGATTGTCAACACAAATTACAAGGTAACTGACTAACTGTTTCCTTTACTGTATTTAAAGGGGACAGATCTAGATTTTTGGCAATGTGAATTTCACCCAAGTGCCTTACAAATATTTGGCAGAGCTTTAGATAAGAGGGAGTATTTGGTGATAATTAGGGATAATTTTCGCGAAATCAGCATAAAAACATATGTTGTGACCCTCATCTGAACCGTCTCAACGAGACGGTTCAGATGAGGGTCACAGCATATGGTTTGAATGAGAAATAAGAAAAATTATCCTTAATTATCATCAAATACACCCTCTTATCTAGAGCTCTGTTTGGGGTACTTTATGGAGACAGAAAACTCCATCCTACAGCCAAATAAATAGGGTGGTTTCACGAGAAACTTGTGTCAGGGCATATGCATGTCCTCAAATGAAATAGGCTTTGTTTGTTTAGGCTTTGTTTGTTTGTTTATTTCTTCTTTCAAACACTGAATGCTGTTTTAATTTTGGTTTACCAATGTAACCTATATTATATAACATTTAGAGATCCGCCATAATTTGTACAAATGTTTCATAATTGGGAGAAGAACTCTATAAGCACACAGCTTCCGTTCTAATCCCATAGCTTGTACTCATATGTTGTTTGTACATGTATGTATATATGAATGTCATTTGAAAAGCGAAATAAATATGTTTAAACCAAATGAATGAGTGAGAGGACTTGAATCTTAACATCCCACTAACACATAGGTCATACAAAAACAGGACCTCTGTTTCAAAATGGGAAGAGCTGGGGTCGAACACGCAACCCCTGGATTGGATTGTAGTCTGACATGTAAACCACTACACTACTGTCACTCCTTTGTCTCCCCAGATAGTAAAGAAGTATGGTACACAGTCGAAAATTGGAGTGCACAGAAAATTATCACCGGCAAGCGTTTTTATCTGGCCCCGAGGTTATAAAACCTTTTTTTATACTCAACTCAGCTAAGCATGACATTTTACCGGCAAATAAATAGCAAATAACTGATAAGTACAGTTGTTTAGATGCTCAGTATAGCTGAGTATGAAATAGCAAATGACTGATAAGTACAGTTGTTTAGATGCTCAGTATAGCTGAGTATGAAATTTCTCTGCTTATGAATACGAAAATGCCAACATTAGTGGGCATTTTCGTATTTATCAGCAGAGAAAATTTCATGCTCAGCTGAGTTGAGCACGAAAAAAAGTTTGATCACCTCGGGGCCTGGTCTGCGACTGGATAAAGCCAGAGATAGGTATTGCTTTAATGGCATTGGCAGCATAGATTTTAGTAGAGTTTTCTGGTTTAGCTCTGTTCCTGTGACAATGCCCAGACAAGTGAGATACGTCATTTCACAGAGTTATTGTTTTCAAAACATCTTATATAACCTTTAATTGGTCTCAGAATTGAAAGTTGAAATTGTTTTAGGAAAACACACCTTAAATAAAGATACATATGAAAAATAAAACGGTTGCTTCACCTTAAGCTGTTTCCGTGGCATGTCTGCTCATATGTTTTGTTTACCGTTTGCATGTATGTATACCTTTTCTCCAGATCCAAGCTTTGCAGACCCAAGACTGTACTGTACTCTGTGGTCCAAAGTACCCCATACCGCTGTCGTCATCAGAGTCCAAGATTTTATCTGATCTCATCAAGCAGGATTATTATGTTAATTTGTAAGTACCATGTTGAAGTTTGTAGAGCTGTGGATAAAATGGGATATTTTGTAACAATTAGGGATTATTTCTGTTAGAACTGCCTAAAACAGTTTGTTTTGACTGCATTTGAACTGCCTTGATGAGGCTGTTCAGATCAAAGGTTACCACTTACTTTTTCAAGGGAGATAAGAAAAAGTATCTCAAAATTATCATAGAATACTCCCTTTTTCTAGAGTAGTGCTTTTGGATTTACTGTAAATTACTAAATATTTGCTGGAGTTTTCGGTTTGACTTATATTTGCTTATATATTTGCCTATGAAATGAAAGTATTAAGAATATATAGTCATAATATAATATAAACGAATCCATTCCAAATTTAGTGCGACAAAAGCGTGCTTCTGTATTAAACTTCTTCAGTGTAAATCATGGAGTGACCATTACGATAGAGTGACCATTACCAATCAGGCACTCAACATTGAAAGCATATCAGTACATACGCAACTTGCTAAAACATTGAAAGGTATTAATCTTGCGGAAAGATCATCTGACACAACATGTTGTCAACTGTCAATGTGTGTCAGTGTGACATCAGCTATAGTATTTGTGGCAAGTCTAGAACACACTGGTATTTCCAAGATATAAGTCACAGAATGAAGAACACACCAAAGTAAAGCAATTTACAGTAGCTGGGAGAAAGTGTTGACTAAGTGCTACGGATGAGGTGCTCTATTCATTTAAGGATATTTTTCCTAGTTTCTCCCTTAAAAATTTCCTTCTTAAAAATTTATTGAGGCTCCCATTTGAACTGCGGTAAGGAGGCATTTTAAGTGTGTGGCTATAACACATGTTTTTTGGACAGTGAATACTATACAAATTCTAAAAACTGGACACCAAAAATAGTTATCATTACTGTTGTAAACATGAAAGTTTGTCTTGCACTACAGTACTTTGTTCAATAGCTGCAGATAGAATGGCAGCAATGTAGGTCCTGATCAGGAAAAATCTGATCTGGGTCTGCCCTGTTTGCTCAAAGCTATCTGTCCTAATACTTTTTTACACTAGAAAAACATAGAAATATCATTATGGTGAGTATTATTACTTTCAGGCTTGTAGACAACCTACCATGTGTGACAAAGTTCCAGCTTCTAGGCACAGAGGAAGCACAGTATGAAAATGGTTATAAACTTGGCTTTGTCAAAGATGGAAAGGTAAATATGCTGACACATAAAAAAAAAACACTTGACATAGTGGGGTCAGTGCTGCAGATAATAGGAACATTTGATGACAGTTAGGGAATTTCGGGTGTCTTTTCTTCTCATAAAACATATGAGCCATGACACGAGAAAACCAACAAATTGGTTGTGCGTCCAGCGCAGACTCAGATCAGCCTGGGCATCCGCCCAGTCTGATCAGAGTCTTCGCTGTCCGCATGGGTGCAACTTAGACCCTTAGCTACCCTTTAAGTGCCTAGCGAAGAGTCTGATCAGACTTGGCGGATGCCCAGGCTGATCTGAATCTGTGCTGGGCGCACAACCAACCACTTTGTTGGTTTTTGCTCATGTCGCGGCTCATATGATGCCTTATTAGTTCCTTGGTTACAAGAAACATGAAAAAATAAATATATTTAAGTGGAAAACTCCCAATGCTACCCTAAAAAACTCCTCTTATATGGAGCTCTGTATCTGTCTTGGATGGATGATTTAGTAGCTTATATTCTTTTCAAAATTATTTCGTTCATGCCAGGATGATCGCAATGTAATTATGATTGGCTGAAGTCCTGTTTGAGCTTGGACAGAAATTGTTTATGAGTTTCTGTGTTTAGCTCTATTTTGTGACAGTGCACTGAAAGGCGAGTCACTGCTTGCTGCAGAATTCTTGTTAGTTAAATTAGTCCTAATTTTTGGCCTGCTGAAACAACAGGTACAGGGTCAGCAGTCAGATGATGGGCAAGTGCTAGTAAGTCACATCATCTTGTAATGCAGACAGGTCTTGTTTTAATGATACATTTCAACATGCTACAACTATTTCATGGTTACAAGTGCTTTGTCTAAATGTTAAAAGTTGGTATGTTATCTCAAAACAACCAGTTTTAGTGTCAGATAAGTGGTATGTCAAGTGGAGTCATTGCATATAATGAAAGTAAAGAAATTTTACTTCAGAAGCCAAGATAAAGATGGATTTAGATATTTGCTGTTTATTGTCTAAAAAAATATGTTGTGACCTCTCATAAGAACTGCCTCAATGAGACAGTTCTAATAGGGCTAATAGAGCTTACAACATATTTTTAATGAAAAATTCACTAGAGATTTAATTTCAGAATTATTTTCAAAACACTTCATCTTTATCTGTGTCTTCAACAGGATTTTCTCTGTATTTCAGGCATACTTGAATAATCATCTAAAAATCAATCTGTTGTACCATACAGAAGATGGGTAAGTTTTCCTTACTTTTGTTAATAATATACTGTTTGACTACAAAGCATGTTTTAGGATATATTATTTTGTCTTTATGTTGATTACTTAATCCATTCATTTGATTACTCCAACATTTGTATTAAAGTTTGTATGTTAAGTTTGACTATAGCGGCAGTAGTTGGCGGCAGTAGTTGGCGGGGGTGGGGGTATACTAGAGCCTCTGCATAAGTAAAGTTTTTGTCTCAGTGGCTTTAATAGAAATGGGGTAATTTTCATGATTTAGAGTTGTTTTACTCATTTATTACACTGGACTTGACCTACACCCACATATTGTCTACTTGTTCTTTAGATCATATATAAAGGCAAGATATGAATAAATGATGTAAATGTCCATTCATCTTCATGATCTATGATTTATGCATGTACAACATTGAGGCCATAAAATTTATGCTGTTAACTTAGACTTTTCAGAAAAATTAGAGTTGGTATTCAAAATCTTAGGTCATTGTAGATACTGTATTTCTATGCTTTCTTGTCTTCTACAGTATACTGAACCGTGTAGTAGGTTTTGAAGTGGAAGCTGACAGCCGAGCAATCTCAGAATATAAGGTAGAGGGAGACAAATGCCAGATACAGAGTGACCTAGAAAAGAAAGAGCCACAGCCATTGTTGATTAATGATAAAGGTGAGTCTGCCTTTCATGTTTTATTTTATTTGGTTGCATTTAAATATAGCAGATGATAAGAGTAAAGTATGCTTTCTTACCAAACCAGCATTGAAACAGCCGGGCTACATAGCGCAGTCAGTAGCACATCTGACTTATAAGCCAGAGGTTCCGGGTTCAATACCCGGTCCGGCCGCTATTTCCCGCTGATTCAAGAAGGGCAGTCGTCAGTTACTGGTGAAAGTAAGTGCACTTAGTACTGGTTAACCACTTTGGAGGTCTAAGTCTGCCCAGGAATAGTGTGGTTAGGTTAACTGACCATCCCGACATGGCATAGCTGTTTACCGTGGACACTAAACAAAAACACAACAACAACAACAATGCATTGAAACATCTACTGGCGTTGGCCTCGTGTTGAGTAGATATTTATGATCATGACTCAGTTTGACTTTTAATGTTAAAAAATGCACTTTATAGCCTGAAGTATATGTAAGAGTACATCTGTCTTGGAAATATTATTGGAGGTACATGTGTATTTTTAGAAGTGGTCAGATTTTGGTGACCTTCACACATTTTCAAGATGAATAATGCTTGCAAATGTCAATGATGGCTTATCTGCATCATACGAGTATCTCCTGGACTGACACCGTGTGACAGAGAAAGTCAGTGAACATATATATGCTATGATGGTTAGATTTTGGTGACTTTGAACCCATTTTTAAGGTCATATATGGGCTTAGAATAATAAGAAATAACGTTTTCACTATCATGATTAAATTGTCTCTCTGATTAGGAAGAGAAGAAAAGAGACTGGAGATTTCAATTATTCATATGCTAAGTACATACTGTACATCATAGGTTTATTGTAAGAAATTGTGCAAAAGTGAATGGATTCTTATATTAATAATTGATATTATTCTATCTACAGAGAAGACTGATGTGATATTTACCTACAGTGTAAATTGGAAACTGAGTGAAGTGAAATGGGCATCACGCTGGGATCCATACCTTCACATGAGTGATGTACAGATTCACTGGTTCTCCATTATCAACTCAGTGGTTGTTGTCTTCTTTCTATCAGGTATGTCAAAAAAAACACTTCAAAAGCTAAAACCCACCATATGCTACAAATAACAAAGATAGAATAGCCAAAAGCCTGTGTTATCCTTCACTTTGGATTGATTCACTTTGGATGAATTCATTTGAGCTGCAACATGACAAAACCAACAAAGTGGTGTGCATGCCCAGCAAAGACTCAAATCAGCCTGGACATTGGCTCTGTCTCATTAGAGTCTTTGCTGTCAGCATACAGCTAGCCCAGACCCTTAGCTACACTGTAAGCGCACAGCAAAGACTCTGATCAGACTGGGCGCACATGCCACTTTATTGGTCGTGTCACAGCTCATTTTTTGTCGCACCTGCTTTAGCAAGGTGCGATATAGGCGTCCGGTTTTCCATCCGTCAGTCCATCCGTCCGTCCTTCCCTTCACAATTTACGTCGACCCTACCATTTTAGTCCATTCAAAGGACTTATTCTCTGAAACCACTGCACCCATGGTTCTCAAATTTCACATGCTGCATGATCAGACTGCAGGGCTTCAGAATGGTAAAATTCAGGCGGGTCGAGAATCCAAGATGGCAGCCGTTACTAAAAAATAGCAAAACCAATAAAATCAAGTTTTTCTCCAGAACCACGTTGTATATTTGGCTGAAATTTTGTATGAAGCATAAGTGGGACCTTGGTATTCAGAATTATCAAAATGAAAAAAATCTGTTGCGGAATTAGGTTGGTTGGTTGGTTGATTTGATGTTTAACGTCCACGGTAAACAACTAAGGTCATGTCGGGACGTTCAGTTAACCTAACCACACTATTCCTGGGCAGGCTTAGACCTCCTAAGCGGTTAACCAGTACTAAGTGCACATACTTTCGCCAGTAACTGACAACTGCCCTTCTTGAATCAGCGGAAGGAGAAACGAAAGTATGTGGCCAGACCGGGATTCGAACCCAGGACCTCTGACTTACTAGTCAGGTGCCCTACCGATTGCGCTACCCGGCCCGGCCAGCGGAATAAGGTCACAGTGACCTTACGTCGACCCTAGAATAATTTACGTTGACCCTAGCATTTAAGTCCATTCAAATGACTTTTTCTCTGAAACCACTGCACCCATGGTTCTCAAATTTTACATGCAGCATGATCAGACTGCAGGGCTTCAGAATAGTAAAATTCACGCGGGTCAAGAATCCAAGATGGTCGCTGTTACTAAAAATAGCAATACCAATAAAATCAAAATTTTCTCCAGAACCACTTGGTATATTAGACTGAAATTTTGTATGAAACATAAGTGGGACCTTGGTAGTCAGAATTATCAAAATGAAAAAAATCTGTAGTGGAAATAGGTCACAGTGACCTTAAGTCGACCCTAGAATGATTTACGTCGACCCTAGCATTTAAGTCCATTCAAATGACTTATTCTCTGAAACCACTGCTGCCATGGTTCTCAAATTTCACATGCAGCATGATCAGACTGCAGAGCTTCAGAATGGTAAAAGTCGAGAATGGTAAAGAACCCAAGATGGGCTCCATTACTAAAAATAGCAAAACCAATAAAATCAACTTTTTTCTCCAGAACCACTTGGTATATTCATTGAGTTCTTAATGTGAAGGCACACAGCAGGTGCGACATAGCCTTTCGCGGAATTCTTGTTTTTCCAAGGTATGTTATATAAAGCTTTTGGCAGGCAGTGCTGGATATAATCAGACTGCTGATATACGCATACACTGTACGGAGATTTCTTTGTAACTTTTATGGAAAATATAGTTTTTGGCTTTTTCTATATATTTGCTACCTGGAAATAAGTTTCAAAGGGCTGTAAACACTTTTGAGTGACCCAAGTATTGAGATTTCCTTGGAATCACAGTTTAAGTTTTCTTAATCAGACTTTGATTGACTGAAACAATTTTAAATATCTAAGGGCTTTTGGCAACTAAAGCTGCTGAAATTATACTTTGACGGTGGACTGACAGAATTTTTGATGGCAGAATGTGTCTATACTGATACTTTCAATTTATAACTTGCAGGTATTTTAACAATGATTATGGTGAGAACACTCAGAAAAGACATCGCCAAGTATAACAGAGATGAAGATTATGTAAGTAAGGCCAGATTTTTGTTTTCTTCTTACAGGAAGATAATGTTTGGGCATTGTTGTTATGCCCTTGTTAGAAGAGCATTAAATGTTACCTATGTCCATCAATTTGTCCATCCGTGCATCTGTGCATGCATATGTGTCGGTGGTGTCCCCACCATAATTACAAACCCATATGAAATATATTCATGAAACATCAGATAACTTTTAATATCATATCAGGCTGATGTGCTGCAAAGAAGGAGGTCAACTATCGCTTTTTAAGATTTCGTTTTATCTGCCCTTGGTAAGCATTAAGTCATGAAGCTTGTAACTACTGAAATCAATAGAGTTTATCCATGAAATTTCACAGATGGGTTTGTCTTATCGAAAAGATGAGTCATATATGTGGCCATGACACAGGACATGTTTACATATAATTCCTTTCTTATAGGAGGAAACAATGGAAGAGACAGGCTGGAAGTTGGTCCATGGTGATGTGTTCAGACCACCGAAGAATGCAAAACTGTTGTCGTCTCTTCTGGGAGCTGGCTTACAGATTCTTTGTATGATGATGATCACAATAGGATTTGCTATGTTAGGAATGTTGTCACCATCATCTAGGGGAGCCCTGCTCACTGCTGCACTCTTCCTCTTTGTCTTTATGGGGTAAGGTTACTGTATTTGCTAGGCTTTGACCCTATTGCACTCAGAACGGCCAAAACTCTATAGAATTTCGGCTTTCTGAGTGTAATAGGGTGAAGACAGCATTTTTTGTCAGTCCAAAATGATCCCAGATATCTGACTCGGTGGTGTGTAATTCTGCAATATGAAGTGTTTTTCCCTTCCAAAACAGTAAAAAAAAATCTGTATCTGTCTTATGAGCTGGTTTAAGATTTTGGGGATTGTTTTGAAAGGGGTAAGAACTGTCTTACTCACAAGTAAATAAACAGATTTCAGAGATAAAGGGTGGAGTAAAGAATTCTGAGATAATTTTGTGAACACATGTACGGAAGTACAGGAAGACATTTGTTAGTCACCCAACAATATCAGTCAATATCAGCACAGGTATCCACATTGGATGCTTGGGTTAAAGTCTTTTAAAGACCCATGATGGATTCAGTTGTATTTGGACTATGGTTTGATATTGGTCCAAAGTTTTTAAAGTGCAACTCCTAGTGTACCCAGTGACCTTGAGGTCAAGATCATGGACATGAAAAATAGGGTTTAATCAAATTAAACTTATCTTAAGGCTCATTTCATTATGCCTGGATAGATTCAGTTTATACATGAACTGATGTTAGATACTTGTTTGAACTTCTACAAAATACTACCCCTGCTCCAGAGGGTAACTTTCAAGTCAAAGTTATTGATTTAGAAATTTGCTAAAAGTTGTTATATGCTGGAGCTGCACATCGGCCACAACCACCCACCCCCACCTCCCCCCACCCCCACCCATCCCCCACCTTACCTTTCTCCCCCTCTCCCCCACTTCTGTTTCATGGTTCTTGTTTCTGTTTGAAATATTAAGCATACATAAAGAGTGCAAGCTACAAAGCTATACAAATCTTAAGTTCTTTGAATATAAAAAAAAAAGGTTTTATAGGCCGCTTGCTACTTTCTACACATGGTAGTCAAACAAGCAGAGGAACTTACTTCTCGAAGTAAAAAATTTATGTATTGTCTCTTTCAGTTTGATAGCCGGGTATTTCTCAGCAAGAATATACAAGACAATGAAGGGAATGCAATGGAAGAAGACTGCTTTACAGGTATACTACTAAAAACATTGTATCATTGATACTGTAAAACACTTAGCTGTCACTTTATTTTTGGCGATATTGGTGGAAAGGATGAAAATCGCCAAATTAAAATGCCGTCAATTGAACTAATGATTGCGGGAGAAAAAAGTACCAGTTAATAGGTGTAAAGTGTATTCTCTTTATTATAATATGAAAGCAAAAACACATTACACATATATTAGTACAAATGAAGTCCGAGTAAAACACTCAGATGAAACTTCATTAGACATGTCATACTATTTAGTATTTAATCCAAGTTAATTAGATCAGCAGTGACACTAAAATCTGTGTACTATAAACAGTTTTGCTTTGCAATCAGCCACATACCAAAAGAATGCCAGAAATCATTGTTGTTTTACTTTTGCTTTTGTAAATCACAAAACAAAAATCCACCAAAAGGTCTGTTTACAATAAGTGCCAAATTTTTCTACCACCAAGTATAAGTGTTTTACAGTGTTAGAGCAGCCACCTTACAAGGTTTCTCTAGACAGTATTCTAATAAGAATACAAATACTATAAAAATTCTAAATATTGGGACAGACATGTTTCAGTAAACAGTGCAGTCTGATCAAGGTCTACACTGTTTGCCATTCCATCTGCATCTTTTTGACACCTTGTAAAATAACTTCCAGTTGATATACAATAACAGCAATTATTTTAGTGTTCCAGGTTTTAGAATTTTAGCTGTACTACTTGTTGCTAGTCACTTTACAGATAAAACAGGACACGATAAAACAAAGTGGCATGTGCACCCAGCCAAGACTCAGATCAGCCTGGACATCCGTCCAGTCTGATCAAAGTCTTGGCAGTCCTCATGCAGCTAGCTTAGACCCTTAGCTACCCTTAAGGTGCACAGAGAAGAGTCTGATCAGACTTGGCAGATTCCCAGGCTGATTCGAGTCTTCGCTGGGCTCTCATGCCACTTTGTTGGTTTTCTCGTGATGTGACTCAGATTGTAAGCACACATTACATAATACATGAGCTGGAATTTATGTCTTTTATGACACTGATGAGAGAAAATAGACTTTAAAAGTTTGATATGAAACACATTTGCAAACCCGCAATACCAGTTCATATCAAGTATATCATTAAAATCCACCATTATCTCTAAAGCCAAAATCCACAATTATTTCAAAAGCCACTTATGTAATGAGAAAAATTGTTCAGTTGTCTTTTGTCCAATTCAGATGCTGCAGTGTTAGGATACAAGTAGAGAATCAATTAAGTTTCCATGTAAATTTCTTAAAATGCTTTTAAACTTTGTACTGTTATTTCAGACTGCAACACTATACCCTGGAGTCATCTTTGGAAGCTGTTTCTTCCTAAACTTCTTCATCTGGGGAAAACACTCGTCAGGGGCGGTAAGTATGTCTGTTGATATAGATGTCATGTTAAGTTAACAGGACTGGTTAAAAATATAGACAGTTAGTCACAAGTTTATTGAGGTAAGACTGATATTCTTGGAATTTCATGTGTGGCTCTATTTAGGGCAAAATACTATTTGTTTGAGAACTTTGATGAACACATACAACTGACATGTTATCACTGAAAGTGATATGGTAATAAAGGGGCTGAGTTGTCTAATCTAGCTCTGCGCTTTAACAAAATTTCTGTCTGTCTTCCAATTGAACGGATTCATAGCAAAGTGTTGTTAAAATATAATATTGAGCCGCGAAATGACAAAACCAACAAAGTGGCATGTGTGCCCAGCAAAGACTCAGATCAGGCTGAGCATCCGCCCAGTCTGATAAGAGTCTTTGCTGTCCGCATGGGGCTAGCATAGACGCTATACTACCTTTTAAACACAAGGGAAGACTGATCGGACTGGGGGATGCCTAGGCTGATCTGAGTCTTAACTGGGCACACATGCCTTTTTATTGGTTTTATTGTGTTGTGGCTCAAATATATCCACTGTCAGAGGAAGGAAATGTTGCCAGGAAGGTGGCAGATTAAAATGCTGATCAGAGCCATATAGCACGAGATGAATTTATTCAAATCATAAACGATCTGTTACGGACATAAAATTCATATGTTTAACTTTTATCTTTAACTTGCTGATTTTCAGTAATTCAATCTTCTGTTTTTAGCTCGCCTGAACGAAAGTTAAGGAAGAGCTATTGTTGTCACCCTGGCGTTGGCGTCCGCATCAGCGTCCGCGTCGGTGTGGGCGTCAGGATTGGATGTTTTGGTTTAAGTTTTTATCCCCCGACCGAAAGGTTCGGGGGATATAGCGATGAGCCTGGCGTCCGTCCGTCCGTCCGTCTGTCCGTCCGTCCGTCCGTCCGTAAACACTTTCTTGTCCGCTCTATATCTTGAATACCCTTTGGAATATTTTCATGATACTTCACAGTTATGTAGAACAGGTCATGACGATGTGTCGCGTACAAGAATGGTAACTCTTGCTATTGTACTTTTTGAATTATCTCCCCTTTGGTGATTTTTTGGCAGATTCGTGTCCGCTCTGTAACTTGAATACCCTTTGGAATATTTTCATGATACTTCACAGAAATATAGAACAGGTCATGATGATGTGTCGCGAACAAGAATGACAACTCTTGCTTTCTTACTTTTTGAGTTATTTCCCCTTGATAGTTTTAGGTGTGATTTTTTTGGCAGATTCGTGTCCGCTCTATAACTAGAATACCCTTTGGAATATTCTCATGATACTTCACAGATATGTAGAACAGGTCATAACGGTGTGTCGCGAACAAGAATGACAAATCTTGCTTTTTTACTTTTTGAGTTATTTCCCCTTGATCATTTTAGGTATGATTTCGTGTCCGCTCTATAACTTGAATACCTTTTGGAATATTTTCATGATACTTCACAGATATGTAGAACAGGTCATGACGATGTGTCGCGAACAAGAAAGACAACTCCTGCTTTCTTACTTTTTGAGTTATTACCCCTTGATGGTTTTAGGTGTGATTTCGTGTCCGCTCTATAACTTGAATACCTTTTGGAATATTATTATGATACTTCACAGATATGTAGAACAGGTCATGATGATGTGTCGCGAACAAGAATGACAACTCTTGCTTTCTTACTTTTGGAGTTACTTCCCTTTGATGATTTTAAGTGTCCGCTCCATAGCTTGAATACCTTTTGAAATATTTTCATGATACTTCACAGATATGCAGAACAGGTCATGACAATTTGTCTCGTACATGAATGATAACTCTTGCTTTTAGACCTAGTGAATTATTTCCCTTTGGTAGTTTGAGCTGCTGTTTGAGTCTCTGCACCATAACTGTATAACCCTGGCCAGCTCCAGAATTTGAATAACCGTGAACCTTTTAGAATTATGATGATCATGCTGTGATATCTTATCAGTGTTCCTAACTCTCTCTTACCCCTCCACATTCCCGTGCCCCCTCCCGCACCCCCCCCCCCCCCCCCCCCCCCAAAAAAAAAAAATTGGATTCTTTGTCCAAATCCACTTACTAGAGAGCTCAAAATTAGGTTTGTAGGGCTTGTACTTTAGAAGTTATTCACACATTTTGAAAGTTGAATGTATCGTATGCTATACATTTGTGTTTATGGTGGCTGTTTGAGATATTACCTCTTTTTAGCAGTCAAGCATACTGTTTTAGTCTGAGTGTTAGATAATCATGCATCTGTTAACAGTTAATGTCAATCAGAAGCATAAAAGAACAACAATATATTACTAATATGTGTTTTGAAGTGCACCCTTTTTACCAAGGCCCATGGGGGTCTTAGGTCGGGGGATTTGCCATCTCCTCTGATGGCTATTTTTTAAATACCTATATCTCCTTAACCCATGAATGGAGTCATTTGATACTTGCACTGTGTTAGATATTGGTCCAAAGTTTTACAGGATACCACCCCCATCCCACTCAGTGACCTTGATGTCAAGGTCATGGACTTAGAAAATATGGGTTGTTTGGACTGGATGTTTTGATTAAAGTTTTATAAAGCCCAATATCTCCTTAACCCATGGATGGATTCCTTTGATACTTGCACTGTAGTTAGATATTGGTCCAAAGATTTCCAAGGTACTATCCCCACCCCCCTCAGTGACCTTGGTGTCAAGGTCATGGACTTAGAAAATTGTCTTTTTATTGATTGGATGTTTTGGTTAAAGTTTTTTAAAGACACATATCTCCTGAACCCATAGATTAATTCTTTTTATCCCCCGACCGAAAGGTTCGGGGGATATAGCGATGAGCCTGGCGTCCGTCCGTCCGTCTGTCCGTCCGTCCGTCCGTAAACACTTTCTTGTCCGCTCTATATCTTGAATACCCTTTGGTATATTTTCATGATACTTCACAGTTATGTAGAACAGGTCATGACGATGTGTCGCGTACAAGAATGGTAACTCTTGCTATTGTACTTTTTGAATTATCTCCCCTTTGGTGATTTTTTGGCAGATTCGTGTCCGCTCTGTAACTTGAATACCCTTTGGAATATTTTCATGATACTTCACAGAAATGTAGAACAGGTCATGACGATGTGTCGCGAACAAGAATGACAACTCTTGCTTTCTTACTTTTTGAGTTATTTCCCCTTGATAGTTTTAGGTGTGATTTTTTTGGCAGATTCGTGTCCGCTCTATAACTAGAATACCCTTTGGAATATTCTCATGATACTTCACAGATATGTAGAACAGGTCATGACGGTGTGTCGCGAAAAAGAATGACAACTCTTGCTTTCTTACTTTTTGAGTTATTTCCCCTTGATCATTTTAGGTATGATTTCGTGTCCGCTCTATAACTTGAATACCTTTTGGAATATTTTCATGATACTTCACAGATATGTAGAACAGGTCATGACGATGTGTTGCGAACAAGAATGACAACTCTTGCTTGGTGACCTTGATGTCAAGGTCAGGGACTTAGGAAATTTGGTCTTTATTAAAGTTTTCTAATTGCGTACTGATTCATAATGCTTGGCAGAGATTTAGTTTACACTTGAACTGATGTTAGACACTTTTTTGAGTTCTTACAAAACACTATATACTTACCCCACTGGATGATCTTGATGTCAAGGTCATGGACTTTGAGTTTTGTCATAAAGATTTTGATTAAAGTTTTATGTTAATGAAGACATAATTTCACAGTGCCACAATGGACTCAGTTGATACTAATACTTGGACTGATGTTAGATAATGGTTCAAGGTTTTGATAAATCCCCCCCCCCACCCCTACCCCTTAGTGGATTTTTTTTATTTTCTTAATTTTAATTTAATTCTATTTCAAGACTTATTTCTGAGATAGCTTTTGTTTATAAATGTGTTGTTGTTATTATGGACATGCTTGCCTGCAGTTTTATGCATAGCAGTCCACACCACCATAGCGACTGTGTGATGGGCAAGCACCTATTCAGGCGAGCTATGCTGTCAGGTTGAAATTGGATATTTTACTGAAAAAAAAAGGCAAACATTTCTGCTCTGGCTCTGCACTATATCATTCACCTCTTGTGGTTAATCATACCATTTGTGTATATTTTTGTCAGGTACCTTTCACAACTATGCTGGCCCTGTTGTGTATGTGGTTTGGTATATCAGTACCTCTAGTGTTTCTAGGATACTACTTTGGATATAGAAAAGCTGTAAGTATTAACTCTTCGAACAATATATAGAGGATCTTACATGAGTGCTCATGTATTATTGAATTTATTAAACGAGTTGGGGAAAAAGATAAGATGCGAGGCTATGCTGAGCATCTTATCGGTTTTCCCCAACGAGTTTAAAAAATTCAATAATACAGGAGCATGAATGCAAGATTCTGTTTATCATATGACACTAAAATCGCATTTTATTAGCAAAATTTGCACTAAGACGTCACGATTTTGCCATTGGAAAACGCGACGTTTTTATGGACGTCAACGTATAACGTTACAGCGTAATTTGCATATTTAATCCACTAGTGGATTATCGTTTTTAATGCATGGCTTTATTACACTCTCAGATGCGACGTCATATGATAAAATTTCTAATTATCCTGCATCGTAGATGGCTTTTAACATTATGAGACAGTTTAGATTTTTTCAACTTTTTGATTTGTCAGAAAAAATAAACATATGGATGTATATCCTTTCTAACATGTCATGCCTACTGGGGCAATGGAAAAATACAGTGATTTATACTGCAATAAATCACTGTTAAGTCAGGTGTGAGTCTTATTGCTGAAATGGTTACCAAAAGTCATGTTTTCATAACATATAGCAGATTTATCACAGGCATTCAATACTCCTAATCTACTTTGCAACGGATCCTAAATAGTATATATATTACTCATCCAATCACTGTTATAGCTGTCTGTTTATTAAAGAGCATATTTGAGCAGCATCACAACAAAACCAACAATGTGGATGTGCCCCTACTGAAGACCCCCCAGTCTGATCTGAGTCTTTGCTGTGCCCTTAAAGGGTAGCTAAGTGTCGAAGCTAACTCCATGTGGACAGCAAAGACTCTGATCAGACTGGGCGGATGCCCAGGCTGATCTTGAGTCCTAGCTTGGGGCACATTCCACTTTGTTGGTTTTGTCGAGGCGCCGCTCATTTTCATGGCACAATGTGAATGTAATTATGCATTATCCAATTCCTTATATAATATAAGTATATTTAGTCACCAGCTAAATTTTGTTTCAGCCATACCAACATCCAGTGAGAACAAATCAGATTCCAAGACAAGTCCCAGAACAAATGTGGTATATGAATTTACCACTGGGGTAAGTAGCAGAATAGTAACACAGACCCTACTGTAATAAGAGGCATTGCTGGCTCCTCTTGACCAAATTGTTGGTAAGGGAAGTAATTATAAATAACATATTGTTTAAGATGTATGGGTACACTTTCAGAGGAAGCAACTCTGCCATTTTCATTTTCTGCCTTCTCAATTGGGGTATACTCACAGAGGAAAGATTTTACTACCCTATGAGCAAATTCTTTGCTTTAAGGGCCTGACGGGCTTAGCTTAAACAGTTTTATATTCATCATATTAGCATATACAATCAAGTCTTACAGCAGTCATATGAAAGGATTTGAAAAAAAGCGAAATAGCATATAAACATTATCTCCTGAAGGGTTTGATTTCTCATAAGGGGCCTGAGAGGCAGTAACAAACATTTTAATTGAGAACTGCTGAATTGTGATCAGATCCACCTCTAATATAGAGCTCTGCCTTTAGATATAGTTTTTATTTCCTTTTGATAATTACATTCTGAGTGATCATGTGTGGCCGTCAGGCTCATTGTATTGTGTGGAATTAAAATTGATGCTATTCATGTTAATAAATTTCAGTATCTTGATGGCTGGTATTCTGCCGTTTGGTGCCATGTTTATAGAACTCTTCTTCATCTTTACTGTAAGTACATTTACCGTAGTCTCCCTAAATATTCTGACATCTCAGTTGTTTTGTAATATACTGTAAGCACCATATGTATTTGCCAATAAGACAGGTTTTCCCTCCTCCAAAACATGTAAAAATACCTAGATCCATTCTGCAAGATGATGGATCTAGATGTTTGTATTTTCTTGGACGAGGAAAATATATACCAGAATTTATATTATTTACATACTTTTCATGATTTACAACCCTTTTAAGATTTTAATTTGGTCAGTTTTGTCGTAGGTGCGATATAGGAGTTCACTTTTCTGTCTGTCATTCAGTCCGTCCGTACATCGGTCCTTCAAGAATTATGTCGACTCTATCGCTGACCCTAGCCTTTAAGTCCATTTCTAGCAAACTATGATACCTACAGTCATCAAACCTGGCATACAGCTTCTTCTCAGAATGATGTGGAGGGCAGTGTTGCTCTTATTTTTAACCTTGACCTATATTTCATGCTCTGCTGACTCGGTAAAATTTTATATTCAAAATTACGTTGACTGTAGCATTTAAGTCCATTCCTCACAAATCATGATACCTAGAATCATCAAACCTGGCATCAAGTTTCTTCTTAGAATGTTCTATGAGGGCTGTTGCAATTTATTTTACCCTTGACATATATTTCATAAAATTTTACATCCAAAATTGTGTCAACCCTAGTCTTTTAGTCCTTTTATCCCAAAATATAATACCTAGTCATCACACATGGCATAAAGTTTCTTCTTAGAATGTTCATGAGGGATATTGCAGTTATTCCTACCATTGACCAATATTTCATGATCTACGACTTAGAAGTAAACTTTAACATCCAAAATTGTGTTGACCCTAGCATTTTAGTCTGTTTCTCATACGCTTTCTTTTAACTATAGTCTTTACTACTGTGGAATGCAAGTGTGACCTAGTATTCCACAGAATTCTTGTTGAAAGGGAAAGACCTTTGTCATATAGCCAAGTAAATACAGAATATATACTGAACATCAAAAGAAAAGCATACAATGGATACGGCCAATTTATTTGAAAGTATAGATATATGCTCTTAATTAGACATTTTAAGTTACTTTGTTTATGATATTCCAACAGAATGAGCACCTTAACGCATCGATATTCCATAAACCTTAGAGGCCAGAACGATTGCTTTTGTGATGGGGGTTAAACTTAAAGTCACCATACTTTCAGAAGCTGAATTTTTAATTCCATAAAATGCTCAGCCAATTATTTTCTCCAGACATAATGTCCACAGCAAGGATAAGCGAAAAAATCAAAGCAATCGAGCCTTGAGTTTTAGAGAAACAATCAGGTGTAAGTTGGCAGTTGAAACAGTAACACTGGCCTACTATTGGATTTCCCATAGACCTTTTAACACTCTGTATTTCTTGAAAAGAACAGAAACCATTCATACGAAGCGGATAAATGAATTTACAAGAGTAAAATAAAAGAAGATTTGCAAAGAAATTTTTTGTAGCACTGCAGAGCTTTTGATGTTATTGGACTTCCCAATTTGTAATTTGTTTAATTGCAAGGGGGATAATTTGACAAGTGTTCAACTTCAAACTGCTGTCATGTTCCTAAGAGGAACACCATGTTAATAAAACCGACGGTGTTTTCACAACCACACATTAGAGCCGCATTTTGGAAACAATTTGTTATACTGCCAAAGGAAAGAGAACTCTTACAACAACTTTTAATGTTTCACGATAAATTAAGATAACTCTATAATCAAAGTTTAATTTTGAAAGAGGCTAAGTTTATATTGGTGGCACACGTCAATAGTATTTTCTGCTGTGTGTGATTAAAAGCCATATATCAGCTGACAGAAGAAAACTGCACCTAAACTTGTATGCGTTTCTTTTGATGTTCAGTATATATACTGTTCCAAAATGATCAGACAGTGCACCCATTACTTGATTCTGATAAGGGATTTAGAGACACTTTTTATTACTATTATATGAAATATAACAGCATTTGTTCTGTTTCTACAGGCAATCTGGGAGAACCAGTTCTACTACTTATTTGGATTTCTGTTCCTAGTGTTTATCATCCTAATTATATCCGTGTCACAAATTTCCATAGTCATGGTGTATTTCCAACTGTGTGGGGAGGTAAGTTACGTTGTTCCTCTCATCATCAAAGAGCTCTATATAAGATGGAGTACTCTGTAAAAATCTGTCAAATCTGCATAGAAATCAGGCGGTTCAGATGAGGGGTCACAACCTTTATTTTCAAAAAGAAATAGGAAAAAATGATCCCAAAATTATCCTACAAATTCAATCAAATAATACCTCTTTTCTAGAGCTCCATGACATCTCACCCTATTGATATCTGGGTCACAATCTGGATCAATGCATGTTTACTGTTTTAAGGTGTGGGTATCTGCTTGGAAGTCATACTTAAAATTTCAGCTAGTTGTTGAACACCCAGCTGCATGTAGCTAATAAAGGTGATTGCCCTACACCAGCGGGCAATTCTGATAGAGAACACTGGTATCTGTTTGCTTTAACACCTGTTCTGATATTAATCAGTTGCTTGTCAAGTTTCAATGAGTTATTGAAGAATTTAGTCAGTGTCATAGGTTTGCATGTTTTAATAAACATGTACAGTTTGATCTGAGTTTTCTCTGTATGCACATAAAGTACCTTACTGCAAGTGATGGGAGAGTGCCAGTTTAATGTAAATAATATGTGGGGTTTTTTTAATGAAAGATTCTTAGATACATGAAGTATAGCATGCAGTCCTCATACATCCTTGAACAAAACTGGAATATATTAAGTGGTTTTGTTACATTTCATTATAGGACTACCATTGGTGGTGGCGATCGTTCATAGTGTCGGGAGGCAGTGCTGTCTATGTATTTGCATACTCTGTTTTCTACTTTGTGACAAAGGTAAGCCAGAAATTTTGTTGAATATTTACCTGTTTATAATACATGTACTAGGTTTCTTCCCCTCTTATACAACCCAAAACATCTGGATGTGTATGTCGTAGGAGATGAATCCAGACTTTTGGGATTGTTTTCGAATGAAAAAAAATAATTCTATAGTAGAATTAATGCAACTGATTCACCTATTTGGGGTCAGACTAGAGTGGGAAAATGCCCCTGTCTTATAGCCCAAAAATAAAGTAGATTTATAGAGTGCTTATACTGTGGCCCTGATGCCATGATAGAAAGGTTCATCTGCATTAATGTCCTTGGTGGCATCCATTATGAGGGTAACTTACATTAAGAATTGCAGTCACTTATGTTACTCACAAATCATAAATGCTAGAACGATAGTATTTCTGAGGTGAGAAATTGGCAAAGTAAAGAGCATGTCAAAATAAAAAATGCTTTCTGAAGCTTTTGTCCAGTTTTTGGGACAAAAACCATTTGCCCACTTGGTGATTAATCCACAAATGGCTCATGTCTTATGAAAACGACATGGGCAAATAGTGCATACCCAGATCAGATGCCACAAAATGTGGCATCTGATCAGGGTCTACACTATTTGTATTAAATTTACAATGATCTTTTAAAAGTGTGATGAAAATAAACCAGATATCCCTAAAATGATGAATAGACTTACCCAATTCATGAGGGTAGGAAAGTCAATTTATTATAATTATGCACAAATGGGTTAAATCTTACACAATTTCATTGCAGCTGGAGATCACAGCCTTTATTTCCACTCTTCTGTATTTCGGCTACACGTTGCTGATGATACTGACATTCTGGCTACTGACGGGCACAATCGGGTTCTATGCCGCCTACTTCTTCATTAGGAAAATCTACAGTGCTATCCATATAGACTAACAACAGTGCTGATTAGTCCTCCAAACTTTTATATGTGAAAATAATTTAAATTTGCACAAAGTGTAAAATTCCATTTATCATTTCTACGAGAAAGGAGTGATCCAAGGCATTCGGAACTGATGTGGGAGTTATCACTGACTATGAACAAATGGGGAAGGTTTTTCATTCAGTCATATTTTAAGAAGATATTTACTTTGTTAGTGTTTTGTGATTTTAAATCTTTATGCTTAGTCTCATATTCTGTCATAAGGCATATGATAAACTGAGTCGCGACATGACAAAACCAAGAAAGTGGCATGTGCACCACGCAAACACTCAGATTAGCCTGGGCTTCCGCTCAGTCTGATGGGTGTCTTCGCTGTTGGCATGGCGGTAGCTTAGACACTTAACTACCCTTTTAGTGCACAGCAAAGACGCTTATCAGACTGGATAGATACCCAGGCTAATCTGAGTCTTCCCGTGGCACACATGCCACTTTATTGGTTTTGTCATGCAGGGCCCAACTGTCTAATGGCCTGTTCAAATTGTCCAGGCTCAGACTAACACGGGTCAGGCCCATACACAGTTCTTTTCTGTTTTCTGGTGAATGGATATACTTTCAGGGGAAGCAACTCTCATTTTCATTTTTGCCTCCCTTCTCAATAGGTGTCAACTTATTAAAGGAAATAATTTGTTCCTGTAGAATTTGCTCCTTTGTAAGGGTAAACCTGTAAGGGTTTTGTCATCTAGGGAAGCAAACATGAAGTCAGAAGAATTGTTTCCCTTTGTGAAAAAAAACATGGAGGTGTATTGATTCACCTTTAACTTTACAAGATTCAGTTATAGTCAGGGCAGAATGCAGACTAAGCCCTTATCCAGCTGCATTATGTGCTATGTTTGAGTTTTATCTTCTTGGTCTATGATGAGGCTAGTTCTGGCCTGGTGAAACCTGACCTATGATGTACTTGACATTGGATCAGAGGAGCATATTTGGCTTACTTAGTTGTTGCCATAGCACCACGAATGGGGGGGGGGGGGGGGGGCGGTAGCTCAGTGGGTTAAGCGCTGGCCTAGTGACCTAGCTGTCCCAGGTTCAATTCCCACTGGAGGAGGAAATCATTTCAACTATAAACAGCATTCTGTTGCACACAGCCTTTAATAATCACCCTTCCATCATCCTGATAGGGCCAAAATACGAGTACAGTTGAAAAGGAAGAAAAATGGCACTGATGACATCAATGAGACATGCTTGTGGCTCATGTCTTAACTGATTGGCAGGTGAACTTCAGATTCATTGGTAAGACAAATTCAGCCAACAAAGTGGATGTGGGCCTAGCAAAGGCTCAGATTAGCCTGGACATCCGCCCAGTCTGATCAGTGTCTTGGCTGTCTGCATGGAGCTAGCTTCGACCCTTAGCCACCCTTTCAGTGCAAAGTAAAGACTCTAATCAGACTGAATAAATGCCCAGGGTGATCCGAGTCTTCGCTCGGTGCACATGCCTCTTTGTTGGTTTTGTCGTGTCACGGCCTCAAATAAGGGTCCAGGTCTCAGCTGCTTTCCTGAGTTGGTTCTGAGGAGGAGCAGTATCATTTGAAATAAGAGAGAAATAAGAAGAAGAAAAAATCACAGTATCATTGCAGAAACACGAGTGTGTGTTTGTGTATTTCTGACAGAATTGTTTTGATGTAAAATAAAAGACTATACTTGGGGGTTTTTTGCAAGTAAGGTTTGATAGTTATAGTTTTTATTTTTTGCATAGTAGATGACCATTTTACAAGTTGTTTAAAAGATTAGATGACTTGAATTGATATAAGGTCATTCTGTTTAATGTTAAAAGTGTATCTTCTCGCTTCTCAGACCCACCCTTACTTAATTCTGTGTAGGTAATTAATTAGTAGAGGCAAACCTGTCTTAAGCAGTTTTAATACCACTTGCATAATACAGGTGGATTGGATTAGAGGTTCTCCTGGGACCAACATAACATTTTCATCAGTATCCAGCAACATATAAATATGAGCCGCAACACAACAAAACCAACAAAGTGGCATGTGCACTCAGAGAAGACTCAGATCAGCCTTGGCGCTAGCTTAGACCCTTAGCTACCCTTTAAGGGAACAGCAAAAACTCTGAACAGACTGGGCGGATACCCAGGTTGATCTGAGTCTTCGCTGGTTGCACATGCCACTTAGTTGGTTTTGTCATGTGGCGGCTCATATTGTATTCCATACCAAATTGTTTGGCTTGTTGCAGTTTTGATTATATTCAATCTACATGTATGTTCATCTTGGACTGCCATCGTGGATCATTTGGTGGTGAATTTAAGTTGAATGGCCACACTTTCGTGGAAAACCTCTTAACGTTTTCTGTTTTGCAGCCATTCTCAATGGGGTCAACTTCTGAAGAAAAGAATTTGCTAGGAGCTATGAGAGCAAATTCTTTCCTTTCAGAGTAAACCCCATTTTGGAAGGAATTCTTTGTCCAGGGAAACATACAGGAAGTCACAATAATTGTTTTCCATTGTAAAATACGGCAAAAAAACATGGAGGTGTATCCATTTACCTTTAACTTCCTATGTTTAAATATATGTATATATGAAGCAATGTACATATTATATATATATATTATAACTGTAAAGCTACAGAGTAGAGATCAAATCTACTAAGATGTATGTTAGCAGGGACAAAAATACGCTAGTAAACAATTATGAATAAGTGTAATGGGCATAAACATTCATTGTTGATTTTTCACAATCATGTTTTATTGATATTGTTTGTATGCATGGGTTTGCACAAGTTTGCTGAAAATGCTTGGAAAAATATTAATATATCTTAAACATGCATTCTGTTTGTGGGATATTAGGACAGAATAATATATGCGGTATATGTAAATAAAGAAGTGTTCTATCATACTGTATTACCATTATTTACGGTTCATACCATTTTGAGATGAGCGTGTACCACCTGTACCATAGATTGCTGATTGAAATTCAGCTGCACTGTTAGAAGAATTGTATTTTATATTACATAAAAACGTTTGATTGATACCAATACATGGTATACAGAGATCAGCAACATAGGAATTGTGGTGTCTGCATGATCAGTGACATTCAAAGAATGGTTCTCACTCTTGGAAGCGAAAAGTGAGTTTTAATGGAAAATTAATTATGTTAGGTGTCCAAAATTTTGGCACATTAGGGTAATATGGTAAGAGCAAGGTGGTGCCTCAGCAAGGTGCTTTTGTTGAGGGGTAACAATCAAAGGTTTTTATGGATAAATATGAAAACATCAGCATAAGAGCCGCATCACGGCAAAACCAACAAAGTTGCATGTGCATCCAGGGAAGACTCAGATCACCCTGGGCATCCACCTAGTCTGATCAGTGTCTTGGCTGTGTGCTTAAAGGGTAACTAAGGGTCTGAGCTACTTCTATTTGGACAGCAAAGACTGATCAGACTGGGCTGATGCCCAGGCTGATCTAAGTCTTAGCTGGGCACACATGCCACTTTGTTGGTTTTTGCTTGTTGCGGCTCATATAATCTCCTGTATTAGAGCTGTATTTTCAATATGCAAGTTCTTTTTTCTCAATTTTGACTGATTTGTATATTTGCATAAGTGTGTGTGCATTTGCATAAGTGTGTCTGCATTTCTTAATATGTGCTGTCCCTCTTGTTTACTATGTGATATGAATTCCATGCATATTTTTGTGATAAAATTCATTCTTATAGCTGAGTTGGGTCATAAAACTTGTCTACATGACTTTTGCGAGTGCACTGGTCCCGGTTTGGTCAGGAATCATGCTCAGTTTGCACAGACAGTATTTGATTGAACTTGCAAGTAAAGGAACCATAAGCCAAGGCACAAGGCAGGATTAGTGGGTTTTTCATGTGAACACTGAAAACTGATCGGATTGCACAAATATTCAGGCTGATCTGATGATCTGAGTCTTTGCAGTTTACGAATGTCATGAGGTACCTTTTCATGCAATGCAAGTCATTTGGACATTGTATAACCTGAATCTGATCAGTCATTTCATGTGCACCAGTTTGTCTGGGCAGGCTAGGTTCACATATGGCTTAAGACATGTTTTGTCACATGCAACTCTGACATATGACAAGAACGAAAGTATTTGTTTTTCATAATGATGTGAATTTTGGGTGTTGTTTTAATTGCATTTGTTACCAAGACATATGTTTAAAGAAATGAAATGCTAGAAACTGTACCATATGTATGTTAAGATCAGCCTTGGAGGCCGTGCTGTATGGTGAGTCTACCATTAGCGTATGAAATCTGCGATTCTTATAGAATCTGTATTGTGAGTAGTAATTATGTGGATGCAGCAGTCTAGATACACACTCTTTTGACGATAATATTCTGATACACACTCAAAGCTCCAGATAAGAGGGGGTATTGAGGATAATTCAAAGATATTTTTCTTGTTTCTAAATGAAAAAGTGTTGTTACCCCTCATTAGAACCGTCTCAATGAGACTGTTCTAATGATGGGTCACAAATTATGTTTTTATGGAGAAATATGGATAATTATCCCTATATAATCTTTGTTACCCCTTCTTGTCTGGAGCACTGCATCCTCCATAAAAAGGTATGTTATGGTTCTTCATTAGAAACGCCTCGCCAAGATACAGCAAAAACCTCAAAATAAGGAACTTTAAGAAATTGCTGTTATTGTCCTAAAAATGGAAGTTTGGTTATACAATGCAGTTTACGCATCCAAAGATGTAGTTCTACAATGATGTCATGCATCCAAAGATGCAGATGGAATGGCAAACAGTGCAGACCTTTCAGGAGCAGCCTGATCTGGGTCTGTACTGTTTACTCAGACCTACCTGTCCCAGTACTTAGAATTTTTATGGCTGTTCTTATAAGGGCCACAATGTTTGTTATATACCTATGTCGACATCTACTCAGGCCCATTGGCCTCTTCTGATGCATTCTGGTTGTAGTTTCTAATGTCTCTGGTACTTTTGTATTGAGAAATGAGAAAGCATCTCAAAATTAGCATAAAGACCTGCTCATATAGGGAGCTATGGTGGATGCACAAATTTTTTATTTGCACAATAGGTACCTTTTTTTTTGGCTGTGTGGTTTGGATTTTGATGTAGATAGCAGCTGTTTCTTTCAGTAATGGCTTGTAGTTTCACTTACAGATAGTTTCATAAATTTGCATCAGTGGTCTGTTGTGCAAAACTGTTATTTTTTGTGCAGGCTTATTCTACCGTTTAGAATAAGCTAGCTCAGACAGTCTGTTTCACAGTATGTTGATTGTTCATCTATGAGAGAGCTTTTTTTTTCCTCTAGTATGACTCCAATATGAGCCGCGACACGAGAAATCAACAAAGTGGTTGTGCGCCCAAGCAGACTCAGATCAGTCTGGGCATCTGCCCAGTATGATCAGAGTCTTCACTGTCCACATGGAGGTAGCGTAGACTCCTAAGCTACCCTTTAAGCGCTTAGCAAAGAGTCTGATCGGACCGGGCGGATGCCTAGGCTGATCTGAGTCTGTGCTAGGCACACAACCACTTTTTTGGTTTTCTCATGTCATGGCTCAAATCAAATCAAATCAGTCATGTGTAATTCTGCTGCCAGATAAATTTTTTCTCCTAAAGCAATAACCAAAATCTAGACCCATCTTCTAAGTTGGATCTAGATTTTTAGGATTGGTATGAAGGAAAACACGCTGTAATGAATACTGTATTTGTAAGACTGGCTTTGGATGGACTTGTAAACTTGCAGTGTTACATAATTCCAAGGATAAAAACTGGAAACCGCACAACTGTTCTCAACAGTATCTATTTTCAAAATGCATACAATAATTTAAGCTGTTATTCAATAGCAGGAAATTCACAACTGTGGTGACCGAGGAAATTACATTATTACACAGACTACATGTAGTTTGGTGTCCATATAGTGTCAGAAAGTTTCATTGCTTGTAGTGGTGGGATTTTATACCACTTAAATCACAAACAAACCTGTGATATAGAGTAGTTCTTATTAGATAGTTTGATGTATAACCTAATACATATATATCTTGTACAGAATATTGTATGATTGATTGACAATTTAGCACTTAAAGAGCCAGAATTGAAAATAGTTGAATTTGCAAACAGCGTAGATCCAGATGGGATGGCTCATGATGAGCCGCCTCATCTGGATCTACAGTTTGCCTTTTATTCCTTGAATTCTTAATATGATACAGCTTCAGCAGATTTTTTTTTAAATTTTGCAGATGTAAATTTTATTACCATTTGGGCATTTTTAGGGTTGAGTTTTCATTGTGAAAGACATTCCACTATCAACTAAGTTGTGCTTTAAACTTGAGCAAATCAAGTATTATTCAAAAGTGAATGGTTGACAGCCATCACATGAAAGGGTTCCCTATGGCATGTGCTTTGTCCTCTCTTTTGAGGCAGTTGTATATAAATTGAGCCGTGACACGAGAAAATCAACAAAGTGGCTGTGCGCCCAGCGCAGACTCAGATAAGCCTGGGCATCCGCCATGCAGACAGCAAAGACTCTGATCAGACTGGGCTGATGCCCAGGCTGATCTGAGTCTGCGCTGGGCACACAACCACTGTTGGTTTTCTCGTGTCATGTCTCAATTGTACTGCAAAGCCGATTTAAGAGAGTAAGAGCATATGTGGCCATTAAAATAAAGTATTGTAGCCCTCATTGAATCAGCTTCTCCAAAGCCCTTCTAAACAGGGGTTGCAGTATAGAATAAGAAAGATTGTCCTGGAGTTATCTCACATAACTCTCACCCAGCCTCTTTAGTTCAGAATGATTGAAATATGAAAGTGTCAGAATCTCAGAAGTTATTCGTATACAACTCGATATGTACAAGTCTACAAATGATGTGTTGCTGGACATCTGTATGGGTTTTAGTCTGTTAGACAAGATTTATTTCGAGTCAGCAAGAAGTGAAATCTGATGAGCTTTTGAACTAAACAGTCATAGGCAAAGTTAGAAAGAGTTTCAGTCTCAAATAAGTAGGCTTATTAAGTTGAATTCCTAAAAAAGGAAATCCCCCCCCCCCCACACACACACACACACACACACAAACACTGCTTGAGAATAATGTAATTTAGCAATTTAGCAATTCTCGCTCAAAACGTAGTATCTGGTTTCACGCCTAAGATTTTCAACATTCCATTGCAATGTCTGACCTTAGTATTCAATGTTCCCTGTTAAGTCATTTCCATAAGGCTCCACAGTTCCTGTGCTAATAATTTCCTGATAGGATAGTCATATGACTGAATTTTGAGATGGTAGAGTCAGTCTCAGTCTGAATAGTTACGATGAAACCACATCATGTAAAACATCATGTAATACGTTGCTTTGAATTTGTAAGTACCTAAAGATATTTAAGGTGTATTGAGACAGGTCTATGTTTTGCTAACATTTTTACAAAGGGGAACAACTTTATGACTTCCTGTATCTTCTCTGAATACAGAACCATTTCAGAAAGGGTTCACTCTTAAAGGAAAGAATTTGCTCTTATGGCACCAAGAGTTGAAAAAATGAAGCATTTGCTTCCCTTGTAACTGTATCCCTTCACCTAAAATTTTGAATTTCTGTCTTTACTTAAAATCATTTATATGTCTGAAAGGATAAAGCAAAAAGACACATTTTCACCAGAACTTTATGTATAGTCTCTCGCATTACATGATCAGAGATTCATGTTATTCTGGTAGAGACTATGTTGCACTGACTTGCATTACTGGTAATTGTTTTAATATGGACAATGGAGGGGCAAGAAATGTGTGTTTGGAGGTGGGGGCGGGGCTGTGGTACTCACAAGTCAGAGAGATCACAAATCACACACTTTTCACTACTCATATGCTTCACTCACAAATCAGTTATCACAGATCACAGTGACATACCATTTTCTGCCTTTTCACAATTCACAGACTTTAAAGTAATCCCAATCAAAGGATCTTGTCCCCCCTCCTGTGTAACTTTTTTTATTTAGACAGTTGCAGTGACTCACATTAAATGTTGTTAGTGGATGAAACTGGAATTATGTTTGCTTGAGTTTGTTATGTATATAATATTATATACTATTTTAAAAGTCTGTACATATGGCAAGAGAACTTGAAATAAAGGATAAAAGTATGTTTGTGTATTTTCTGCTGTTTGGCCACGCTCAAGGTCTTCTGGTTGAGAAAAGATAGTTCTGCAGGGCACAGTGAAAGAAAAAGAGAGGTAGACAGAAGAAGAGGTGGGAAGACAATATTAAGGAATGGACAGGGATTGATTTTGCTAGCTCAGCAAGGGCAGCTGAAGACAGGAATAGGTGGAAAGGGACTATTGTAGTCATGTGGTGCCCCAACGACCTCTCGAGGTTATGGGGTAGACTAGACTAGACTAGAAAATGTTTAATAGGAATTAGTTTCAACCAAAGACTATTGGCCACTTGTACAACAACAGCTTGTCTGACTCGGACTTATGCAATTATCTTCGGATCATATAAATACGAGTTGCCGGGCCGGGTAGCGCAATCGGTAGGGCACCTGACTCGTAAGTCAGAGGTCCTGGGTTCGAATCCCGGTCTGGCCACATACTTTCGTTTCTCCTTCCGCTGATTCAAGAAGTTTAGTTGTCAGTTACTGGCGAAAGTATGTGCACTTAGTACTGGTTAACCGCTTAGGAGGTCTAAGCCTGCCCAGGAATAGTGTGGTTAGGTTAACTGACCGTCCCGACATGACCTTAGTTGTTTACCGTGGACGTTAAGCATCAAATCAACCATAAATGCTCAAGCGCGGATCAGTTCACATTTGATCGGCTTTATCACCTGAAGATCAAGTCACATTCATCTGAGTAACGATCAAGTTGTTCTTGAACAATAAAAATAACTGAGTTTGAACAGTATAGATCTATACCTAGTATAAGAATACAGGCAACTGACAGATCCATTCCTTGGCACATCTAAACAGAGGATGCCATGACCAGCCTGCGCAACATTAGCCATATTTCATTGCTGGCTGACATCCTACACGTACTATAGCCATGTAGATAGCGAGAAATCTGGAACTCACGGCGTGAATTTGCAGGCTGATTTTGGCAGTGACATGTCAATTCGAAATTAAAGGGCGTTCTTCCGGTATCTGCGATGGCAGGGACATACGTATTCATTAAAGTTTGTTCATAGATAGGGAAGTAAATGAAAGATCATGTAACTTTAGCGACGGTTTCTTCAGTATCATTTGTTTAGATTCTGAGGCTGTATCTCGACCTAGTCGTTTAGCAGGACAAGACAACAGCGAGAGTGTTGTCACTTTTATCATGTAAAACTTAAAAAAAAAAACTATTATGTTTTGCAAAATAGAAAAAAAACAGGAAGGTGCAACGGAAAACTATATTTATCAGAGAGGCAGTTCTACTCTATTCTGTATGTCGTATGTGGCTGACTTGTCAATCTGCTGTTACTTTTTTCCTATGAAACGTAAATCATTTCATGAGAAAATTTGACCTGCGACATGACTAAAGTCAACAAAGTGGCAAGTGCACCCAGCAAAGACTCAGATCAGCCTGTGCATCCGCCCAGTCTGATCAGAGTCTTTGCTGAGCACTAAAGGTGTACCTAAGGGTCTAAGCTACCCACATGCCACAAGGGAATGCTCTAATCAGACTGGGCAGATGATTGACATTTTAACACTTAAAGTGCCAGAATTGAAACAGTTAAGTTTGCAAACAGGGTAGACCCAGATGAAGAAGCTCATATTTGCTGGGCCATATAGCGCAGTCGATAGGGCGTCTGACTTATAAGCCAGAGGTCCTGGGTTCGATACCCGGTCCGGCCAGCCACTTTCATTTCTCCTGCTGATTCAAGAAGGGCAGTTGTCAGTTACTGGTGAAAGTAAATGCACTTAGTACTGGTTAACTGCTTAGGAGGTCTAAGCCTGCCCAGGAATAGTGTGGTTAGGGCAACTGACCGTCCCGACATGACCATAGCTGTTTACCGTGGACGTTAAACAATAACACAACATATGAGCCGCCTCATCTGGATCTACACTGTTCCCCCTCTATTCCTTGAATGCTAAAAAAGATACACATGGGCGCACATACCACTTTGTTGTTTTTGTCGTGTCGTGGCTCAATTTTGTCATCCAGTGTTTCCAAACTGCGCATGCCCAAACCCGCCAAAGCACATCATCAGCAATCGGTATACTCCATTTCATTTGATTGTGTACACCCTGGTATGACTGGCCCATGACTAATCTGTGCAGCTGTTATCAGGCAATGTTCGGGTTGTGTGTGTGTTTGGGGGGGGGGGGTGGTTGTGGGGTCATGTCATTAAAAGGTAAAGGTTTCCCGTAGCCTAGCGGCCGTAAGAGCAGTGGCGGTTAGAGGCCCACTGTGTCTTGGGCACAGCATAAAAAAGGTGGAGCCTATCCCTCTCCTTTCGCTGTCTTATCCCTCCTGAAGCAGGAACCCATTTACTGCTGGGTTGGCAGAGCTTCCCAGTCGTTGGATGGCAAAACATGGGCGCGATCTCACGACCTTCCGGCGACTTTCTGCACCATAGCCGAGCGTCTCTAACCACTCGACCACAGCGTTTTTCATTGTGTTGCTAAATTTGAATCGAGACTCGTGAAAAAGGAGGTCATGTGTGTACTGAGAAAATTTAAATAATCATAATGGCCAACTCAGATTTTAGTCTGTTTTTCGAACAGGGGCGGCTCCAGGAATTTTGGATAGGGGGTTCACATTAGCTGAGGAGGATTTCATTTGTGCAGTTCGACCAATTTTCCTGAAATTCCATGAAAATGAAATAATTTAGCCTGAAGAGGGGTTTGTTTGACTACCAGCCCCCAAACGACCCCCTCTGGATCCGCCATATTGCTCCATAGATTGTATATTAAAATTGTCCGCCTGTACGAGGAGATAATCCGCGAGCTTAAGCGTCCTTGGGTGGCACATCAAAGTTGTAGCTGTCCGACATCTAGTGGTATTTTTGGCGACTCGTCGTTGACGTCCATACAAGAAAGGTTTTCGGAAGAAAAAAAAGATCACTTTTTAACAGCTACATTTTAATTCTATTACACTCAATTATATTTCAATGCTGAATTCATTTTGCTTTATTATCATATAAATTTCATCCGGATAACTTCGTTTCAAAATCAAAACATCAACGGGAGATGCATGTAAGTCAGTGGGAAGTTGGAATTAAATGAGCTATATCTGGCCACTGAGGGACGACTGCGCAAGCGCTAAGTCTTCTGTTCACACTTGCCGTAAGGTATCCTTTCAGAAAGAACCTTGATTACTCTGTTCCTGTTGCGTCAATATTGATTCAAATGTTGTATGTCCAGTGGGTCAAGAAAACAGCCCACTGAAAATATTTTTCGACAAAGTAAGCTGCTTCATTAGGTTGCCATGACATGCATGCAATGTTACGATGCCATTTACAACAACAGATCCAGCTTTGTCATTATATTTGAAAAATAATCATATCAGTTACTAACATGATTGTTTAAAACAATCAGGAACGTAAACAGTTGGATAAAATTTCATGTTTTACGTATTTCTTAAACAATGCATTGTTTGAATATGCTTTATTTTTTCTGTCCCGGATGCATTAAGATCAAAGTTGGTTTTACAAAACTCCCACAACAAATAGCAGAAACGTGTCAAACTGGATTGCAAGAAAACATGCGAGTAAAGGAAAGTAGCTTCCAAAAAGTATACTGAGTCCTTAACTGTCACATTCGCATGCGCATAAAAAAATAAGAACATGGCACATTTGGTCGTAGTTAGAGAAAACATTAACCCATTTATGCATTTATCCCATAAAAGGGACATTGACAAATAGGGCAGATCCAGACTAGACGCCGATGCTGTTAGTGGATTATAAGCGTCTGGTCGATGTCTACAATGTTTGAATAAAGCTAATGGGTATTTCCCCTAAAATAAAATGAAAATGGTGAAACTAAACCAGATACCCTTCAATTGTCAAATGAAATCGAATTTGTATAAACCACGAGAAGAGCCCACCAAGTATAAATTGGTTAATTTTGCTTCACAGCCTCATAATTCTTTCTAGTACGCACACAACGTCATTTTCTAGTACGCACACAACGTCATCTTGACTTGACTGTGGATAGGAGGTACAATTATGATGTCCTGCATCGTTTGAGTACAGCATGATCTTACGTCAGTCATTGCTGTCGGCACCAACAATGTCTGGATCGCGAGAAATCACAGCCGACAACAAGGACAAATCGTCTTAAACATGTGCCCCTGGCATGCTTGCATTTCTCCAGTCCAGTTCAAAGGACTTCTATGATTAAGGCGAGGATTTTTCCCATTAGACCGGCACGACAAGTCCGAATTTTCAAAAGTATAAATTGTGCATATTTTTCTTAGCAGAGCTTCCACAAATATGTAAACCGTATGAAATCAGATCATTTGTGATTCAGACCAAAAGACATGGGTAGATAATCCAGGTTGACTTTACCTACCCTAAATTCAAGATTTTTGCATACCTCATTTTTTGAGGTAATAAAAATATTGAAATCAGTCATTCATTCCATAATTTTTGTCATAAATGCATGCTAAATACATGCATATCACAATATAAATCAATGATTTTCCTCTTGTTACGCCTGACTGGCATTTAAGCATGCAAAACCATAGTTATACTTCCGGTCGAAAAGGCCAAAAGAGAACGCTCCACTATAACTAAAATAAAAGTGCTCCCCCCCCCCTCCCCCATGGAAATCCCACTGAAAGTTGCATTTAAACAGTCTTTAAAGGAATCACAGTACCCTGACCTGTGGTTCAAATTCTCGTATCAGAAGCGGTCGAATTTTGATTTCTTTGGCAAGTAGCCTTATCTAAGGCATTGCTCTTGTGTATGGAGCGCAGAATCTTGGGAATCATTATTCACAAACCAATTTTAAAAACTGTGAACTTGAGCAGTTTTAATGATTTTACTCTGTGAAAATGAAAAATTACCCCTTGCATATTCAAACGACCCTTGTAGCATGTGTAGTCTTAGGAAAACAAAACAAATAAGTTTGTTCAATAAGCAAATGGATACTCTTTTGAAATTAGTAAACTATATATGTTCTTAATTTCTGCAATTGCCATAGCTACAGAAGAAATTTCATGTATAGGAACTTTTTTGACCTAGTATATATGAGTGGGAAGCTGGGTCACGGGGGGGGGGACGATACTCAGTAAGCCAAAGAAGAAGAATAGTCAACAGGAGCACTGTGATCTTCAAGGATTATATTGTGTACCATGACCTTGAAATAAGGTCAAGGTCACATACATATGGTCAAAACTATCCAGTGTTGTCTGTTATGAAAGTAATGTAGGTAAAAAAGGATGAAAAGTATACAATAAATCATTATCTCAACGATCAGTTTGAGGATAATTTACAATTAATCTTAACAATGACGTCAACGTATGTTTAACGTACTTTACATAGACACAAACACTTGAAAATTCATTTGTCATGCAAGTTACATGTCATAGTCATAAATGCAAAGCAAAAGTCTGTGATCCGTATAACTTTTTAATCATGTGGAAAATTCACGCCTAAAGCATAGAAGTCCTTCATAACAACTGGTGGATCTAGATACATCAATATACACTCGCACTGCGTATCATGTATTCGGAAATCCTAATGCAAATGCAGACTTACTATCTAGAGCTGACAAACTGGTGACTTAGGTTGTCTATCGTAATCAACATTTGAAAATGATTCAGTCAACGACTGTTCGAGAGTAGTCTTTGATAATATTATCCCCTCAAGCCTAACGACCAACCTTGTAGTGTTAATTCAACGTCGTGTGCCCGACTGTAACTGCATTTTTCATTTCTTCGTTTGGTGTCTTGGGTGGAGATTGCTTTAAATGTGACTGCGGCATTTCCTGGATACTTCATATAAATCTATGGTTTATGGTTCATGCATAAGTCTGTGGTTGAATCATAAATCTATAGATATATAGATATCGTACCAGGTTTTTGTTGGACTTGCACTAATAGCGGACCCCTAACGGGATCAAGAAAAACACACTGAACGCACCTTGTACGCCAAGAAATGTAAGCAGGAAGAAAAAGTCTAAAATTTTACCAACCGAGTACCAGTCAACCTTGTCAATTTCATCATCTGACCTTCCCATGTCCGGTCTAGGCTTACAACTTGCAGACTTAGTTATTTTATCATTATTTGCAGGTTTTACTGGCTTCTCTTTGTCTTCATCATCGACATCTTCAATTTCAATTTCTGGCTCAATATCGATGTTGGAATCTCCGATTTTATTTCTTCTATAATGTCTGTAACATTTCTTAAATTTAATACACTGTATTAGTTCAATAAAGTGAACCAAAACTCGCGGTACCTTGGCACTTTCTGGCTTTAGATAGACTTTTAGAATAAGAATGTTAACAATGCTAAGCAAGCCGCTAAATCCCACCATTACGATGACGTAGTAACACAGGAGTGACATCGGCGCAGAGGCTTGTGGGAGAAACCGCATTATCGTCTGCAGTAAAATCGCAAAGGATAAGAAGCAGGTGATTGCAAAGCCTACTCTCTCTCCAGAATCAACTGGTAAAAGAAAAAGGAATCCACTCAGAAAGGCAAGAAGAAGAATCGGAAGAACAATATTAAAGGCAAAATAAAGTGGCATCCGTTTGATGACGATTGAAAACTTGGCGGCGCTGCGATCACCAATTGTCGCCAAATCTGAGCTTGTTTGTACCACTTCCCAAACTCCACTAGAGTCATAGTTAGACATGCCCCATTCTTTAGAAGTCAAGCTGAATTTGATTTTAGTTTTGTCTTCTGACGACGGTGTGAAGATAAAATCGCAGTCTTGCTGATCAAATGGGAAGAACGATACATCCGGGGTACATGAAGCAGCCATTATAACACGTGGCGCCCATGTCACAGTTCCGTCCACTGTATAAAACCTCACTTTGTATGTTGTGTCGCCTATAGCCGCGACAGAATCAGCAGAATTGAACAATATTATTGCAGGTGTCCAAATTTTATTGTAATCTATTATGAGAGACTCCACGTTGCCCGTAAAAGCATTGGCGGCTCGTGGAATATCATCTTGCCAAGCCAGTCGAACACTTCCATAGATGTCCAATCTCCCAGCCACGGCATCGAAGTCAGTCAAAGAGAAAATGTCAAGACTTATGTTGACTGTTATGGCTTGGTCTTGGTCGTTAAGCGGAACAATGTTTGTCAATTTAGCTTCATTTACGCTTTGAGTAGAAGATCTATAACTGGAAACCAGTGATGTATAATCGTATTTAACTTCTACCCATTTAGCTGCGAACCGTCCATGAATAAGAAAGAAAACAGAAAGTACGCACACTAGCCACATTGTATAAAATCATAAATTTTCTGTTAACTCGAATACAAAATGTCCGTCGTAATGTGACACAATGAAAATCTTACAACCAAAATTCACATGCTTTCTCCTTTGAAGGGAAATATATACACATGTAATATCATACAATTATGATAGTAATAATAATGATAATAACTTCAGCATTAGAATGTCTTGATCTTTTTCAGTTGATAATGAGTTTGTACTGATGTTATTAATTCATTTGATAAGATAGACACGCATTGTATATCATTGGGTATCTTACGCATCGATTAAGAGATTTGAGCCGCCACACGACAAAACAAAGTGGCACCTGCGCCCAGCGAGGACTCAGATCAGCCTGGGCATACGCCCAGTCTGACCAGAGTCTTCGCTCTCCGCATAGTGGTAGCTTAGACCCTTAGCTACCCTTTAAGCGCGCAGCGAAGACTCTGATCAGACTGGGCGGATGCCCAGGCTGATCTGAGTCTTCGCTGTGCGCACATGCCACTTTGTTGGTTTTCCCGTGTCACGGCTCATTTAAACAATAAAATACTATATTTTGGTAAACAGGATCCGGATTTAAATGTAGAACAATGTCTTGTTTACCACAATGACTCTAAATATTTCTGCAAAGCACTGTCTCGGCAATGTGGACACAGATCTGGTGCCCGTTTCACTAAATACAGGAATGAGAATGAGGTCTAAGAACCAATCAGGCTAATCGATTTTAACAATTTTTAGATTCATGAAGAGCTTCTCCTGAACCATATTTTACGTAGATTTGTGCCTCACAGAAGTCTGCTGTGAAAGAAGAAATAAATAAATAATAATAATAAAGACAATTCTGCAGAGCACAGTGATAAGAAAAAAGAAAAAGAGATAGTCAGAAGAAAATGTGGAAAGACAATATTAAGGAGTGGACAGGGATGGATTTGCTAGCTCAACTAGGGCAGCTGAAGACAGAACTAGATGGAAAGGGATTGTTGTTATGTCATTTGTGGTGCCCCAACAACCTCGCAAGGTTATGGGATAGTCTAGACTAGACCAGAAGAAAAATGGGTTGGCTGTATTTTGATGGACGTAAAATTTAACATTGCATTGTATCTTGAAATTGATTTCTAGGACACTCAAATTAGGATTTCCTGATCAATCCCAAACATTCTCATCCCTGTATCCTAAGCCCTAAGATTTTGGCAAGTTCCATACAATTTGCATTGATTTTACTAAAATCTTAGGCTTAAGATGTTAAGTGAGACGGGCACCTTCATGGTTTTGGATAATGTTACTGCTATTGGTTTAAGATATTCCGATATTAAGGCTAATGACGATCATATCGATTATGATCTAGATAAAAGACAACTATCCTGTCTTAAATCTTATATTATGCTTTTGTTTCTGTGAATTCGTACAAAGCACCATCTGACAATATGCTAATTGATATCTGACAGACCTTTAACTAGACTGACATGCATCAATCCGTACTTTTAGCGTAACACGTACCAAAACGTCTCAACATGTAAATAGTCTATTATTAGGATCAATTTAATTAATTCAAATTAAATTCGCTGAAATCTCTATCTTCTCGCGCCTTATAGAACCATTCTTCACCGTTCGCATTTGGATCTATATAATTACTTTACCTTAGCTTGATGAATGTGTATTAGGGTCGGCCCCGGCCTCTTCTGCCCCATAACTCATCTTCAGATACTTGTCCAAACGATTCTTAAGCGTGTTATATGACGTAATTTGGTAACCAATTCCAGGCATTTATTACACGAATACTGAAGAAGTTAAGTGTCTGTAAGACTTTTTTTTGTTGAGATGGCTTAAAGAGTTTCATACTGTTTCTTCTGACTCAAATAGGAAAGCTTATCCCTGGGCACATTTTCTTTCCGATTTCTGTTATATTGTCAAATACCACATTTCTAAACGACGAACTTGTCAAAATTCAAAGAGGGAAGATGCAGTTTCATATATCTGGTGGGGGCGGGGATATGGTCAGACTATATCCAAGTCAATGCATTCAACCAAAGGCTTTGTTTGACCAAAAACTACTTATGTGGTTACCTCCAAAAAGGGATCCCCGTTCTTCAGCGGCGATCCTTTCAGAATACCTCTATTAATCAAAGTACAGTGCAAATGCATCTGGTTAAGGGGTCATTTGTCTTCAGCGGCCATTTTTTGTCTTTAATAAATTACCAATTAATGCAGACCCGACGTTTTATAATATGGTCCCATATTTGTACAGAATACAACAGACTGCTTAACAGAAATCCGTCAAACAATGCTAACTCACAAAAGAGGTATGGACGGAAATATTGTATTGTCATATGAAACCTTCAGGTCCAGAGGTCGTATTCATAAAACGACTTAAGTGGTTGCTATGCTGTTGCTAAGGCTATATTTCTTTGAAAGAGATTCGCTACAACTATGAAATTTGCTCTGGAGAAACAGTTTTACAAAGACTGTTCCTCCAGAGCAAATTTCATAGTTGTAGGGAATCTCCTTTATAGATATTTAGCCTTAGCAACAGCATAGCAACCACCTAAGTCGTTTTATGAATACGGTCCAGAGGTTTAGAGTTCATCACGTCTGATCCCTGATAATAACGAACATGAGTACGATTTGCATTTTCTACTAGCCAGACATCGGAGAAGAAAAGCCCTGCAGTCATCGACTGTGTAACAACGGTATGCACAGTCTGTCTCGTGCGTCACATCAATGGTTGCTAGCTGACTTTTTCCGATTTTACCCAGAAGTGTTGTATCAAGAACTGGCGGCCACTGGCGCTCAAAAATAATGGTATCTTGGTCAAGATCTACAATGGATTCTGTCTCATTAAAGCGGCTCGGTAAATATAACATATCCAAAGCTGAAAAATAGAAAGCATTATGTTGTTATGCATTATGTTGTTAAAAGACTAGCTTTGCTTTGTGGTTTCTGTAACTCGCACACGTATGTCTCCGCAACACAGGGTATAAACCAGTCCGCCAATTTTCGCTTCCTGCAGAGACTGTCCGTCATATTTGGCTTCCATCGAGACTGTCCGCGAACTCATGCTTCCTACCGAGACTCCGCGTGACTCTGCTTCCTGCCGAGAGCCTCGGCAGGAAGCAGTGTCACGCGGACAGTCTCTGCAGGAAGCCATTTATCATGTACAGAAGTCTCGGCAGGAAGCAAGAGTTCGCGGACAGTCTCGGCGGAAGCCAGATATGATGTACAGTCTCTGCAGGAAGCGAAAATTAGCGAAATCGATTATACCCTGTGCGTAAACACCTGACAAAAGTGAGGACAGAACAGATCCCCGTCGGGGTAGATAAAAGTATATGACTGACTAGTGGTATTGACTCTTAACAAACCATATGGGAAATCGTCCTGAAATAGGCTTTTACTTTTAAATAGTCTATAGCTATCATGACGGACGGAAACCGAAGACCAACTTTCACATTTATAAAACCGAAACATCAGACTGTTAAACATACACAATGACCATGTACTTTATTGCTACTCATATCACTTTTACACAGGTGAAATATGACACTTTAGAAAAAGTACGGTGATGCAAAACTTCTTTTGAGTAGTATAATATTCCTTGAAGCATATAGTGAACCCCGAAGGGGTTTACGTAAACTTTGCTCGTGACCCAATGTAGTTTATACTTCAGTAAACGTTTAAAAATAACATTCATTCCTTATATTTATATTATTAAACGATGCTTTTGATCAATAAAAAGATAAACAAAATTAAGAAATACATATATAAAGATTGTTTAAAAAACATTACCGGCCGAATTTAGCAATAGTTTGGAACAGCCGCATTGTCACTGCCTACCAGTAAATTCCACCTCCTGCTGTAGATTTTGCGTGCAAGTAGGCGTAGCGAGCTGTCACTCAATGTTTACTAGCCATTCAAGTACATGGAATGTTGGAGATTTCACGTGCTAGTTAGTGAGATGAGCTGTCACTCTGAAGCGCGTGATACAATGTAATTATTGACTTTTAAACAACATTGACGCCCGCATCACTTCATTGGGTTAACAGAGAGCTCTACACTGATAATGTAAATATATCAATATACCGAATCTGAAATCGTCCAACCGAATCGGTCAGGAACAAGCACGTGCTCCTCATGATCTTAGTACCGTTTACATAAGGATGAATAGTTTTCTGATGAAACATTTCTCTTACAATATCAAATGGAATTTTAAAAGTTTGGGCTCGGTCAGTGGCTTTATTTAGCCTACTGCGCCTAAATATCGCAAACAGGCGCAGAGTTTTGGGCCAGATAAATGATGAAATTTAAAAAAAAAAATGACGTCGCGGTACAATTTTATGCGTTAATTACGGCAATTTACGATCTCAGACGACGTGCACTGTTTACAGAAAAATCAAAAGACCGTCAGAAAACCACCTGACCGAGATTAAAATCCAGAGATCATGACGTATAGGTGGAATAGGACAAAACCAAACTTTTCAGTTTTCTAATAAAAACGTACATAATAATTTTTTTTAGTCTTTTCTGACTCACGAAATGACTTTCTTTTTGGCGTCCAACAAATATTTCTTTTTCTATGACGTCGTGAAAATGTGACGGTCTGACGTTTTTTTACGCAAAATAAATAGCGCTCAGATATCCTTATATTTCAACCCTGTTCTGCTGTCGTTGAAGATACTGATATCAATTTCATATCAGAGTGCGACCCGTCAAGAGATCTTCGAAGCTGTGGTATTATTTTTCCCCAAGCTCTACGCATTACGTCAGGATTGACGTACTCATGATTTTCCATTTGCTGTTGAAATTTGCCTTTTTTTTAACATAAAATGGTATATAGAAAAAAAACGTCTCCGAAAAATATACCTCAAATTTTGATATGTTTTAATGATAGGTATTTTTAAGATTTTTAAAAACTTAAATTAAAAATTCACCGTGTAAATTTTTCGCAATACTGACATTTTCAAGTATACCCCCTGTTCAGACAGCGTCGCAGTTTTTAACGTCACATTAACGTTTCTGTTTACCGGCACACAGTCTTAGTATGAAAGTGTATTCTTGTTCAAGGGAAATGGTCTTTATTCGTAATCTTGGGACGGTGAGCGTGATTAGTTCTAAACAAAGTACTTATAATAGCTAAATTTAGGAAGAGTAATTATAACTGATGCAAAACTAATGAATCTGTCCATTTAGTAATTCAATTTAATGATCTTAATAAAAAGCAGTCTGGTCAACGTTCACCCTGCAAGCACAATATTGGTTACCTAGGAAATGAATAGTAAGGACTGTGAAGGCTAAACGGTATAGGCCTATGACTAAAAGAGACCATCAACATTTGAGAATGTTGTTTCCAACACATAAATAAACCTGCACGAGAAAACTAGCAAGGTTGCATGTGCGCCCAGCGAAGACTCAGATTAACATGAACATCCGCCAAGTCTGACCAGAGTCTTCGCTGTGCGCTTAAAGGGTAGCTACGGGCATAAGCTAGCACCATGTGGACAGCGAAGACTCTGACCAGACTGGGCAGATGCCCGGGCTGATCTGAGTCTGCGCTGGGCGCACATGCCACTTTGTTGGTTTTGTCATGTCGCGGCCCAAATGTTTTCGTCATATGCACGGAAACAAATGAACAGAACAGAACAATACGAGCATTAAAAAAAGGCGACGCACTGTGGCTATGCATACGTTCCGCAGGGTGGGGGGGGGGGGGGGGGGTCGTATTTACGAGCATTGCAACAGAACATGATAAGACTAAGTTTTATTGTTTTACGTCCACGGTAAACGTCTATACTGGCGTGCGACCAGTGGTGGCCGCGTACCAGTGGTGGCCGTTTGCATTTTGCACGCGCAATTACGTATTTGATCCGTCTCAGATTTGGCCATTTTGTAAAAGGGAAAAAAAAGGAACTCCCACATAAAAGACTGGTCAAATTATCTCCCCGGAAGGCAAAAGGTTAACAATTTCCCAAAGCTACCCTCATACCAACATTATTGCCTTGCCGGGGATCACAACCCTTGATACACACATACAAATGTAATTAAATGCAGAAATAAACATGACCAAATTGCTTTATAAATGATTACCTGTTACGAAAAAGGTATAACCTGCAACCAGCCTGCATAAAGCATCTAAATTCTTGTAAAGACAGCACACGTGTAACCATTATTTATGTTTGTTTTCGACGTAATGTAGCGTGCGCCTACGAAATGACTACGTCAGAGTTTTAAAGTCCGTTTCTGATTGTTGCTTATATTCTATCTGTGCTGAACGCTTTAAAATATCAAACTCTGACAAAGACCACAGACTTACAATGACATATCATCAAAGTTTAAATCCACAACAAGGTTTCGAAAAATGCATCATTCAACGCATGGCATTCGTGACGGCCATCACTGGTATGCCACGCTCGTATTTCAATGCGTTTTGGTGACCTAGTTTGAGGATCTGTCACAGGCACAAGTTATAGTCTATTTCAAAAATTAAATCAGTATTATAACGACAGTTACCCCTAGTTTATTAAACCAAAATATAGAATCACTAATCACTATATGTCCGTTACAGGATAAAAAGAGTAACAAAAAACGGCCACCACTGGTCGCCAGCCAGTATATAGTCATGTGGGGACGGTCAGTTACCCTAACCACACTATTCCTTTGGCTCTTGAGTCGGACACGCTACTTACTGCGCCTCCCGCCCTGGGAGAATAAAATGAAGCAGGGGTCGTCATAAAAGAATAACAAAACATGACATATACCAAAATGTTACTTATAGTTTATATGTTGTGAAAACAATGAGATATATTGCCGTAAGTTGGTGTAAGCTTTGCCAAAGTAAACTGGGTCGATGACTATTCTGTTCTGTTACGAGAACAGACGAGAGGCCGCCGACCCTTTCCACGACACGGGGCTCTTCTCTTTGAATTGGAGAGGGGACGGACAAACAGACTCGGTGCTAGGACTGTGCAATCATTGCCCTCCTGGGGAACATCGTTATGAGAATTGGACAAAAAAATACTCTCGCCATCTGGGAAACATCGTTATCATAGTTATAAGAATAGAAACAACTTGAATTGGAAACATCGTTACGAGAATTGAATAGAGAAGAAGTGGAAGAGGAACAATTGTACCTCCCAACAGAACATATCCTTTATTCTCTCATATCTAAATACGTGGCATATGAGGTGTTTTAGAATAAAGACAAACTATCAATTGAGTCGAAATACATGTAATTCTTATGAAAAAGAACACAGAGGCCGAGCACAGAGGGTTTGAAACTATATAGCTACATTTTTTCGAGTATTACGCACACCGAACCAGTCTCCGAATGCTGTCAGGTCCGCCCCAAGCAACCATGATACGACCCATGACAACCCGTCCCACGTTCCAAGAAGTATCTGGCGACCCGCACCACGACCGGCGCTGATAGGGGTCCGTCAACTATAGGGCCTATAGGGCGAGAAGTCCAGGGACAGACATGATAATAATATTAATGAGCCACAACACGAGTAAACCATCAAAGTGGCATGTGCGCCCAGCAAAGACTCAGATCAGCCTGCGCATTCGCCTGGTCTGATCAGAGTCTTCTCTGTCGGCATGGAGCTAGCTTAGATCCTTAGCTACATGTACCATCGAAACGCATGTAGTGAAGACGCTGATAAAATTGGGTAGATGCAGAGGTTGATGTGAGTCTTCGCTGGCGCACATCCCACTTTATTGGTTTTGTCGTGTCGCGGCTCAAATCTCATACCGTTTCAGCGTCTACAAAATTTTGACAACACAAAACTATCGAACTATTGTAGCAATTGTACTAAGAAGAAATACTTTAGTATTGTATTTCGATACCATGGACCTCTTGGAGACCACTATTACGAGAATTGAAACTACAGCATCAAAAACTTGCGGCATTAAAGTTATGCTTTCATCAAAGTTATGCTTTAACTTTACTTAGTTTATCATCATAAGATCATCTTAAATATTAGGACAGGTGTCTCGCTGTCTGACATTGTCTGTCTGTCTGTCTGCTTTTAGGGGTGTCTGTCCTTTCAGTCCGTACAGAAAGCCTAGTTTATGATTTGACTGGAGATGCACTGAGCTGACGGTAATCAAAGCGTAGGTCACGACGGAAATATAGATATGCACTGTAAGAAATTCCGTAGATTTTACGGTAGAATACCTGGGAACCAGCTGTCAGTCCATTTCCCGTTAATTTTACGGCCGCCCGTAAACATTTGCGGAATCATCACGCAGAGTAGGGTAGAAAATGACATTTAATGTTTGGGTCATATAGCCCTTCAACACTATAAAGTTATTTTCGAGGGCGGTCAGTTAACATAACTCTACCATATCGAGATTTCAAAAAAATATATTATACAGTGTGGGACATTGATCAAACATGGCCGCATACAAAGAGTTCATAACATGGAAGACCCAGGGAATAAACTGTATCATAATAGAGCACGTGGCCTTGTATGTATGTATGTATGTATGTATGTATGTATGTATGTATGTAAACATTTTCCGTAGATTTTACGGTAAAATGACTGGAAACCAGCTGCCAGTCCATTCCCCGTTACGTTAGGGGCGCCTGTAAAAATTGCAGGAACCATCACGCACAGTAGGATAGATTTTTGCAGGTGTTGTTTTAGTCATATAGCCCTTGAGCACTATAAAGTTATTTTCGAGTGCGGCCAGGTAACATAACACTACCATACCGTGATTTCCGAAATTGTCTTACAGGCAAACGCCCGTAAAATAACGAAAAATGGACTGGCAGCTGGTTGCCAGTTATTCTACCGTAAATTCTATGGATTTTTTTACAGTGTAGGTAGGTAGGAGGGTAGATTACAGTAGCGCAGCTGCATGATCATACTAACAAAGAGATCCTTTGACATTTACGCTCCTCGTGTTGCTTGACATTTATCCCGTCACCGTCTTTGGGGGCGCTATTGTCTTTTGCCCTCCACACGGGCATTTGAATGTGAATATACTATGTACATAGTCCATACCGTTGCTCTCTGCAAATGTTTTTAAACCTTAGAGTTTCTCCACACCAGTCGCAACCATTGTCAAATTCTGCGTCAAAGCTTGCAAATTCGAACATCCGACGACAGTGCACACTGTAGGGAGTTCCATTGCACACATCATTTCAGTACCAACCTCCCATCGTCCTGATATGACTAAATTACTGTTAAAGGACGTAAAATCGCATGCCATTTATCCATTCAGTTTGGCTGAAAGCTATAGACCATACACTGTAAAATGTGTTTAGAATCAATGCAAAAAATGCAGTCCGATTTTTTATGTGTTCAAATCGTAACATGTTCAATTTGCAACATGTTTAGGTTTATGTTTAGAAATTAAACATGTACAAAACTGGTTATATCTACTTTTTATTTTGAAAATTTCCTCTGTCAACATTTTCGTCTCGTTTTTTCGTTCTTCAACGGGGAAAAGAGAGAATGGATTCATCCGAAACGCGTAACAGAATAAAACGTGTTTAGCAGACTTTGTCCGGGAAAATAATAGAAAAGGCGTACATGTTTAGCTATATGACATATTCATAAACATGTTTACACCTAAACATGTAACCACTTGTGTTTTATAGCTAAGCGCGATCTTTACAGTGTATAGTCATCTAAAATGAAACGCTGAACAACAAAATATTTGTCTTTTATGCGGTATATACTGGAACTTGTAGTCATGCTCGTGTTCAGTTTTAGCTCCATCGAGCAAAGTTCAGGATGCACTTATAGGACAAGTAGGTTCCGTCATCCGTCCGCACTTGTAGACCTCCTCTGAATCCACGGCATCGATAACTACCAAATTTCAACTCTAGTCGCCATGGGATCAGGGAGCAAAAAAGAATCATATGATTGCGCAAGGTCTGTGATCCAATATCGCCACCTTAAAATATAACTTTGTTAAAGCAAAAAAAAAAAAATCTTCTCCAGTACTCATGAAGCGAATTATGTCGGTATGTTTCAAGTGGTAGTAAGCGAACTCCTCAGTACACGAGTTTGTAATAAACGTTACTGTTTTCACGTATGGCCCCGAACAAGGGCTGCAAAACAGAACAGTAAAGCTGGCCACTTGGAATAATTTAGATAAAATTAGACTCCATTTTGCAACAAATAATCAACGTAACAAAAAATCACTATCATGATCTTGTATCATAACTATTGCTCCACTTAGTTAACAAATTTGCTTTCTTTCACGCTCACCGTCCCAAGATAACGAATAAAGACCATTTCCCTTGAACAAGAATACACTTTCATACTAAGACTGTGTGCCGGTAAACAGAAACGTTAATGTGACGTTAAAAACTGCGACGCTGTCTGAACAGGGGGTATACTTGAAAAAGTCAGTATTGCGAAAAGTTTACACGGTGAATTTTTAATTTTAGTTTTTAAAAGTCTTAAAAATACCTATCATTAAAACATATCAAAATTTGAGGAATATTTTTCGGAGACGTTTTTTTTCTATTTACCATTTTATGTTAATAAAGGCAAATTTCAACAGCAAATGGTAAATCATGTTGCCGTCAATCCTGACGTAATGCGTAAAGCTTGGGGAAAAATAATACCACAGCTTCGAAGATCTCTTGACGGGTCGCACTCTGATATGAAATTGATTTCGGTATCTTCAACGACAGCAGAACAGGGTTGAAAAATAAGGATATCTGAGCGCTATCTATTTGCCGTAAAAAAACGTCAGACCGTCACATTTTCACGACGTCATAGAAAAAGAAATATTTGTTGGACGCCAAAAAGAAAGTCGTTTCGTGAGTCAGAAAAGACTAAAAAATTTTATTATATACATTTTTATTAGCAAACTGAAAATTTTGGTTTTGTCCTATTCCACCTTAACTAACGTCGACGCCGTCTCCGTAATAGGCTTTGCGCGACAGCATCATCCGCGGTGTTACTTGCAAATCGACATGGATGACGTCACAATATTAAGGTCAAGAATACGTAAATGACTGGCGCAATTAATTACGTGCGTCGCGAAGGACGTTACGTCACGAAATACTTCCTAGTCAGTGTAATTTTCAATATGGCGGCCCCCATCGGACATTCAATAATCAACGCCAAACATGGGGAAAACAGAGTTGTTGTCATTGTTTATTCAAGCCTTTTGCTGATATTGCAATGTTTTTTTCCCCTGTATGTTTGAAGTTATTTCATCAACATAAATGTATTCATACATGTTTTACTGTACATAATTAATGAGAGAGAGAGAGAGAGAGAGAGAGAGAGAGAGAGAGAGCATACAGACAGACAGACTTGCATGTGTGTAACAATTTAAGGCTGGCTGCAATACATGTTCCCTAGCTGCTTTCTTTTCAGACACACATATGAAAGGCGGAGCCCATCTTTCTCCTTTCGCTGCGTTATCCTTCCCTGACTTGAAAAAGCTACCCATTTACTGCTGGCTTGACAAAGAGACTTTTCCAGTCGTTAGCTGGCCAAATCCAGATTCGAACTCGCAACCGTCTGCGTCATAACCGAACATCCGCGGTGCCGGTAGGATTTCGTATCCGAAATAATTAATAAACTAAGTAAATGTATGCCAGCTGATTTTAGAGCTTTATGCGATCGAAATGTAATATTTATTATAATGCCGATTTTTGCAATTTTAATACACACATCCTTTCTGGACATCAAAAATTTTATTTTGATTACAAGATAAGAATGATACAATATTTCTTCCACTTGTTGTATGCCATTGCCAAAGATATAGCGAGCCTTTTACTCACACCACCCTTACGGCCACTACGCCACAAGAAGTCTTTACCTTTACCTATCCCGCCGACGGTGGATTTGGAAGTTGACCTTGTGACTTACCATCATCTCGATATGACTGAAATACTGTCCAAAAGTCAATTTTATCTGACTACCATCAGCCACACCGACAGAACACGAGTCGTCAGTAATATGATACATGCACACAGATCAGCCTGCGCATACGCACAGATTAATTTCCTCACGGAATCATTGTACCAGAGGACAACAAAGGCTCTGGTCAGGTTGGGCGGGCGCGCACACTGAACTGAGCTTCCGCTGACCGTATATGCCCCGGAGAACCCATTTTATTATGGCACGGCTTATTTTGTGATTTAGGGTAACGCAGTTTTTATGCGCGGCTCAGTCTTGTCGGCTGCAGTAACCATATTACTGTTAGACGTGTGCTTGCAATTTGCTAATTTTGTTTACAAGAGTCTGAAAAATAAATTCTTTCACTTAAGCCTCGTTCACACCGCCAAAGTTTCTTTGTAACAGAATCTTTAACAAAGAAAGTTTGCCAAAGAAAATGTGGCATGGAATCTTTGTCAAATAAAATTTGGCAAGGAAACATTTGCTGCTACGTTCACACGATCGAACATTATTCATCAAGGATACCTGGACAAATAAACTTTGCCCGTGTGAACGGCCGACCATGCCACATTTTCTTTGTTAAATATACTTTGTTCAAAATCAAACCGGTTTGATTATGACCAAAGTTTTCTGTGCTTATTTCCATAGCTAGTTTCTTTGTTACACATTCTATGGCAAATTTTTTGTTCACACGGACAAATTTTGTCTGTCATAAAAACTTTACCATATAAATTTGGCAATCAAAATGTGGCACATTTTTTCATTCACAATAGCAATTTTTTTCTATTCCAAACCTACTATGTCACAGAAACTTTTGCCCGTGTGAACGAAGCGTAAGGCATTCATCATGAGAACCCTATTAGTCCTCATCTTTCCGTATTCTTATAACGGTCTTAGCATATCTTATAACGTCGCCAGTAAACGACTGCAACGTCGCTTATAAATGACGTCGCGGAATGGCGTAAATTTATACATACCTATGCTTGTTTATCAAGCGCTACCTGAAAAACGAACTCGGTAGTCAAGGACTTTTCTTACCTCATTTTAATCGACAGATCCTGTGACATAAAATATTAGTTTTTGAAAAAAATCTATGTAGTGGTAAACAAGCTGTGTACGTTTTAATCTTAAAATCTGAGCTTTTTCATCGCATTCCCATTGCCGTCAATGGAAACGGCCTCAAAATTTCATGTTTTTCATTCTGATCTAGCGACTAAACGAACTCGGTGACCAATCTTTTTAATTGCACAATTCGATGTAACACATAAAAATGCACCACTATGCAAAATTAAAAAAAATTCTATGTATGTGCCATTTACGTATTCTTGACCTTAAGACAGTAAGAAAAAGTAGAAAAGAGTGTTGCATAAGATAACGCCGGCATCGCCTTATGCATTTCAGTGACGTAACGCTCTTTTACAGACGGCATTTAAGTAAATGATACAAATAAACTGCGTAATGCTTAAATTTGATGAGTGTCAAGCATTTTGTCGTTAGATATTCAACACTGACATGAGTGGACCGATCAGCAGCCAGCAATAAAAAGTTGAAGTTTTTAAATCCTTTCAGTACTGAAAGGATTTAAAAACTTCCACTTTTCAGTATATATACTGAAAGGATTTAAAAACTTCCACTTTTTATTGCTGGCTGCTGATTATTCAATCATGACAGTGTTGAATATCTAACGACAAAATGCTTGAAACTTATCAAATTTAAAGATTACGCAGTTTATTTGTATCATTTACTTAAATGACGTCAGTAAAAGAGCGTTACGTCACTGAAATGCATAAGGCGGTGCCGGCGTTATCTTATGCAACACTCTTTTCGACCATTTCTTGCTGTCTTAATATTTTAACGTCACCCACGTTGATTTCCAAGTATCACTGCGGATGATGCTGTTGCGCAAAGCCTATTACGGAGACGGCGTCGACGTTAGTTAACGTCATGACCTCTTGGTTTTAATCTCGGTTAGGTACTTTTCTGACGGTCTTTTAAGCTTCCGTTAAACAGTGCACGTCGTCTGAGATTGTAAAGGACCTCTGACAGTATCAATGCATATTAGCCCATTTTTCGACAAATTACTGCACCTTCCTCGGGCAGCAAAAGTTGAAATATTTGGCATTAATATGTAGCCTTGTGTACTATAAAGACATTTTAACAGTGATTTTGAAAAATTATCATGCCTCTAGACTAACATAGACCAATTTTATTAAGAGGGGTATGTGAATTTTTCAGTCCCTGAAAATAAGTCCATTTATTTAGTTTTCTAAGATATCGAAATCTTAATTGATAACTATGCTAAAACTGACATACACACTACTGTTACTGATATTAAGCAATATTTTTTCAGTACTAAGGACTTTAGCCTATTTTTAGATATAAAGGGTGTAAGTACCCCACCCACTTTTTCAGTTTTTCAGCTGTAGACTATCTTTTCCCCCCGTGCCTCAGCAAGCCACTCACATATAATGTGTATTATGATAGTACACACATACATGCAAAGTGGCTAGCTGAGGCACGGGGGGGGAGTTTTCCTGTTTCCATTACGTTTAATTACAAAATTTGGCTTTTTCCACCAAAAATTGAAGTCTATGAGCAAAATAATCAGAAATTAAATTCATGGCCAGTTAGGGGAAGTTGAATGCAACAAATTTCAAGAGAAGTTCTTGGGTATATCAAAAATTTAATTTTGACTATTTTTATAGGCAAATTAACATTACAACCGTCAGAGGTCCTTGCCATATTTAACGCATAAAATTGTACCGCGACGTCACTTTTTGAAAATTCAGCATTAATGTGGCCCAAAACTCTGCGCCTGTTCGCAATATTTAGGCGCGGTAGGCTAAATAAAGCCACTGGCCAAGTTCAAACTTTTAAAATGCAATTTGATATCGTAAGAGAAATGTTTCAGCAGAAAACTGTATACATGGGACTGTCCATCATTATGTAAACGGTACTATGAACACGAGGAACACATGCTTGTTCCTGACCGATTCGGTTGAACGGTCTCAGTTACGGTATATTGACATAATCAGGTATAAGTGAATATATATGCTGTAAAATTTTGGTGGACGTAGCTGCATTCATTTTTGAGATATTCAAAATTAATGGGTGGAAGTTTTTAAATCCTTTCAGTATATTTTAACGCAAAGAGTCGTGCGAGGTGATTCCAGTTGTTTTCGCTGTTTTTAACATCGCATCTACATTATCCCCCCCCCCCCCCTTTTTTTTTTTTTGCTCAGTAAACATACTGTTTCTGTAAGAAAAGGCTACTTACTTTAAAGTCAAAGCTTTCATTGTTTTAACTAAAATTCAGTAATGTTTCTGTTGAAATAAAAATTATAGTTCCAACTTACGTTTCTTGCACACAAATGCAGTCACAGTGAAATCGCAGTCTACAAACTTTAGCTTGCCCTCTGTCGTAATAGTTCCGCAGTTGTTAGATTCCGGATCCGGTAAGCCTAAAATATTATGGTGAATGACTTAATCTTCAGGGAAAGCAACTCTGCATAATTATTATTTTGCTCCCTTTTCAATTGCAGTGGGAGTGACTGTTCTAGATTGTATTATTTTGTTTGTAGTGGGGTTGTCGAGGGGGGGCGAGGGGGCATTATCAGACCTTACGCCATATGGGTACAATAAATACTGAAATCAGTATGTGTATCAGATCAGACTGTTCCGTCTTCAGATTCCCCAGAACTCATAGGTTGTATATGCGAAAAGGCAAGACTCTGATCAGACTGCACGGATGCGCAGGCTGATCCAAGTCTTCCCTTTCTTTTCGTACATGCCCTAGGACACATTTTCATGCGACGGAAATCATTTTTGATTATGCGGAAATAACACACACACCCTCTCTCTCTCTCTGTCTAAATTAGTTAAAAATGAATAACAGTAGTGATTGCAATCACCTTTACTTGATATGTCGAGCTTCGACCCATCCAGCCATCTCCAGGCCTTCTTCTCTTGGTTTGGTACTATTCCGATCCAGGCCGAGTCTTCTTTACTAATAATCTGGAAACAAAAATAAATCAGGGGTCCCGTACTTGAGCCACAACATGAGGGGATAGGTGTAGCGGTACGTAAGGATCTGCCTTGTTCCAATCAGTTTGAGCGTCCATGTGGCCGAGTGGTTAGAGCTCCTGACTTCGGATCGCGGGGTTGCAGGTTCGAGTTCCGCTTGAGGCGAGATTCCACACGGCGCTTTATTGCGCCGAACCCTTCATTATCAACCTTCCATCACCCTGATACTGAAATACTGTTGAGAAGGAAGTAAGAAAACCGCCAAGTCTAGCAATTTCTCTTGTCGTGATCATCCTTTGGAAGCTCTCCGTATCCTTACATGATAAATGGAAATATTTCGTCATCTGTCACTTGTCTCCGTATCCTTACATGATAAATGGAAATATTTCGTCATCTGTTACTTGTCTCCGTATCCTTACATGATAAATGGAAATTTTTCGCCATCTGTCACTTGTCTCCGTATCCTCACATGATAAATGGAAATTTTTCGTCATCTGTCACTTGTCTCCGTATCCTCACATGATAAATGGAAATTTTTCGTCATCTGTCACTTGTCTCCGTATCCTTACATGATAAATGGAAATTTTTCGTCATCTGTCACTTGTCTCCGTATCCTCACATGATAAATGGAAATTTTTCGTCATCTGTCACCTGTCTCCGTATCCTTACATAGTAAATGGATGATTTTCGTCATCTGTCACGTGTCTCCGTATCCTTACATGCTTAGCATGTAAGGATACGGAAACAGGTGACAGATGACAAAAGTCTTAGCATGTAAGGATACGGAGACAGGTGACAGATGACAAAAGTCTTAGCATGTAAGGATACGGAAACAGGTGACAGATGACAAAAGTCTTAGTATGTAAGGATATGGAAACAGGTGACAGATGACAAAAGTCTTAGCATGTAAAGATACGGAGACAGGTGACAGATGACAAAGTCTTAGCATGTAAGGATACGAAAACAGGTGACAGATGACAAAGGTCTTAGCATGTAAGGATACGGAGACAGGTGACAGATGACGAAAATCTTCCAGAGGATGATTACGACAACAGTATAATCTGAAAATAAGATCGCGGAAAACCATGTGCAATCAGCGAAGATTCAGATCTATCTGCCCATTATGCCCGTAGATCTCGTATGCAGCGATATAGCTTTCCATGCTGATTACAGTCTCCACTGTTTGCGCGTGTTATACTGCTACTTTCATCTTGGTCACATGTATCGTGTTCTTCTTCACTTTTACGCTGATTGTTAATACATATGTGCCGATTTGCAACTGTTTTCAACACATCCTAGATACGTTTGCGCAACTGAATGGCAATGCGACCGCGCAGTAACCTAGGTTAAAATGTTGACTTACATATCTGAAGGAGTGAAGGAATACTAAGAATCAATTCTGTTTGTTCATGTATATCCATTTATTAAGAAATCTAAGACTTCTTGAAAAATTTAATTCTGTTTGTTCATGTATATCCATTTATTAAGAAATCTAAGACTTCTTGGAAGTTTTAAAAACTTTCAAGAACTTTTTATTCAAGCAGTAATTACCTTCAAGTTTGACCAATGTCCGCATTCGTATTCAGGCAGTGAAATAGATCCCTTATAAGAGCTGCGCAATCTTATTCCTAAAGTGCTGCGCAAACGTATGTTGGTGGACAAAAGCAAATCTGCGCAAATGTAATTCGCCTGCTTCTATAATCTGTTAAAAGAACTTTTCACATCCAGCTGCAAGTTAAACTTTCAATGTAACACTGAAAAATAATAAAATTGGGCACACAAGTCTCTGATCAGGATATGCGGTCCCAGCAGCGCATAACGTCACTATGATGTCATAGGCATATGAGATGTGCGTTCACTTATAATCACTCATCAGATGTTAACAGGGATGTTAACAGGGAATCTGTCTTGCACATGTTCAAACAAACTTTTTCTCGTGACGTAGCTGAACAACACTTATATCCACAATCCTTAACTTTACATGGTTTTCTGGTTTCTTACAAGAAAAGCAAATTTAATTTGCGGTGTTCCTGCCGGGAAGTTGCTTTAAATCAATAGAATAGCTTTGAAGAAATCAGAAATTTGTTTGTCCATTTATGCGGTTCGGCAGTCGCATCTAAGAACTAAACAAGCTTAAGCAAACTACAAAAATCAGATTACGAAAAAATCTATTGTACAATTGCTTGGAGCAACTGCAAATCGAGTGAAATTGGCAATAAATTAAACTTTGCCAGACTTCGCATTCGCCAAGTTCGAAAACAATGAAATGATTCCCGCACAACTGTTATGGCTTGCTTTAATAAACATAAAGAACCATTATGGAACTCTTTAAACCCTTTAGGCGCCAAAAAGAAGACGACAAAATTTACGCCTGCAAAATTAAAAACAAAATCGTCCAAGCCGTATCATATTGAGAATACAAAAAGCAGAGGGCAAACAGTATAGGTCTAGATGAGGCAGCTCATGATGAGCCGCCTCATCAGGATCTATGCTGTTTGCAATTTAAGTTACTTTCGTCAAACAGGCTCTGGCGCTTAAAGCGTTAAGCTCCATGAGTATAGTTTTAGGGAAACTCTTTTCAAACATGCGTCTCTTCTAAATGGAAATCAACTCTGAAGGCTGAGAAAATGCTCCCAAATTAGCTACTTTTTTCCTGTAAGAGTAGATACTTTAGGATCAGGAAAACAAACAAGAAGTCACCAAAGTTGTCTCCCTTGGTAAAAAATGGCAAAAAAATCATGGCGGTGTACTCAAACGTCTTAACAAAAATAAGCATTCGCCAAAATCCTGTTGGTTTAAACAATATTTATTCATAGAAAATACATATATCAAGTATTATACAGCATGGTACAGGATCTGACGGTAAGCGTAACGCTTATATAGAAGCCATCTCCTGAAACGAATTAGAAGTTACAATATATGTGAATGGCTATGTGCTACAGATTAACAAAACCAATAATTTCAATATATACAAATAACAACAGTTAGAGAGAGAGAGAGAGAGAGAGAGAGAGAGTTTATGTCAATATATCAGTACATTCAATACATTTTGATTCAATGTCGACATTTAGAGCATTTAGTTTTAAATGTTTTACAAAGAAGAGTTGCAGTATCAAAACAGCTTATAATGTTATTTATGGATATAGAATATAGAAGCCACCATGCCAATATTGATATATCCGACATAAACCAAAAGAAACACAGCAGAAACTAGGAAAAGACCAAAGAAACACCTTTGACCAGTTGATACTCAGAATTCACTCTCACGACTGGAACAGATATATTACATCTCTTAGTCTACCGGTTTGAAAACAAAGTTCAAACATATGGCTAGCATATGGATCTGAAGCCAATCTAGTAGAATATTATTAAACAAATCTTCCCGACTTAACAATGAAATCTTGAACTTTTATAAATAGGGTCTCATTTTCATGGTTTGTTTTACTTTCTATTCCAAATAAAAAATCATGAGTATTATAATGGTTGATGTCATGTGGTAAGAATCTGTTTCTAGCGGCAGTATAGATAGGACATTGGAAGAAAAAGTGATGAGGACTTTCGAAACCTCCGCACTGACAAGAAGGACTCGGGACTATATTTTTCCTGTAAAGATGAGAATTGAGAGAGCTACATTCCATCCTCATTCTAGCTTGAAGAATTTGTCCAATACGTGTGCCTGCATTATAATATTTGGGAGGTTTCTTTATATCCCTGTTTAGGCGATATTTGAATGAAGCTACAGATGTCGCTTGCTTGATGTCCTCGGGTAAAGAATTCCAAGCGCGAATAGTAGAAGGAAAGAAAGAGTTATAGAATAAATTAGTATTAGCATGAAGGGATTGAATGTCATTCGAGTTTCTAAGATTGTATGACGTAGTGTAGTAGTGTCTTGTACTAAAGGAGGTACGCAGTCAGAAAGATAGTCAGGAGTTATAGGCCATTAGTTAATAGGCCATTCATGATCTTATAAAAAATGACAAGCTTATGCTTGTTTCGACGATTTTGGAGCGAATCCCAACCAATATCTACTAAAAGTTTGTTAATACTGCACAATTTAGTTGCTCCGGTAATAATTCTGGCAGCTTCTATATGTATTGCATCCAGCCGTTTTTTCGCTTCAGCTGAGCAGTTGTCCCAGACTGAGTCGGAGTATTCAAGAAGTGGGCGTATAAATGATATGTATATACGCTCAAGAGCAGTTCGACTTACTTTGAATTTAAGACTTCTCATGAGATTTAATCTTGTCATAGTTTTTCTTGTTATATTTTAAATGATTTAACCAAGTACATGATTTTGAGAAAGTAATACCTAGGTGTTTGTGAGTATCTGTTTCAGTGAGAATTATATCATTCATAAATAGAGGTGGATGTTGAAGTGGATTTGCTTTCCTTGAAATGGTCATAGACACTGTCTTACTTGCGTTAAAGTCAACAAGCCATGTTGCAGCCCAATTACTAATTGTACGTAAATCAGAGTTCAAGAAATTTGCAGCTGAAAGCGGAGAATCTACTACAATACACAAGCTTGTATCATCTGCAAACAATCGTATAGGACAACCGATATCGTTAACAATGTCATTTATATAGAGAAGATACAAAATAGGTCCAAGGATTGACCCCTGAGGTACTCCTGCTTGTACGAAAGTCCAGTCAGAAACTTGCCCATTAAGAACGACGCGCTGTTTACGCCCAGACAGATAACTTGAGAACCACTGTATGATTTTATCAGAACATCCAATCCCTTATAACTTATGAAGCAGACCCCTGTGCCAGACTCGGTCGAAGGCCTTGCTGATGTCACAAAATACTGTCCTTACCTCTTTACCCTTGTCTACAGCCTCACAGAAAGTATGATAAGTGTGAATCAACTGACATGTTGTAGAATCGCCTCGTACGAATCCTGACTGAAATGGCGTCAGAACCTGATTTGCTAATACATAGTTATAAAGATATTTGTGCACGCAGCGTTCCATAGTTTTACCTAGTATACTTAGAAGGGTGATCGGTCGATAGCTAGAAGGTGCAGATTTATCATCCTTTTTATAAAGTGGACAGACATTTCCCTGCTTCCAAACTGTGGGAAAGTGGCCCTGTTCTAAGGAACGATTAAACAAGAGGGAGAGTGGCCTTGCTAAGGTTCCGGCAGCCTCTTTAAGAAGGCGTGGGCTTATTAAATCTGGACCACAAGCTTTATTAATATTAAGGTTACGAAGAGTATCGTTGACATCTTGGCTTGAAATTAATATCGAAGTTAACATGCACTGAACGGTTAAAAGTTCAGGTAGTGGCCTGCAGTCATCGACCACCTCTGCCTGTGAACTGAAATAAGTATTTAACATATTTGCCTTTTGATAATCGTCCTCAGCATATTCATTATTTAGTACTAAAGTTGGTATACTACTTGAAGATTTTGCTATATTAAGCAATTGTTTTGATGTCTTCCAAAACAGCTTCATATTTGTTGTTTCAGTTGAGAGCAAAGTATCGAGTTTGTCAAAATAATCATTTTTAGATTTTCTAATATCTGATACAATTTTATTACGAATGTATTTGTAGTTATTCCAATACTGATTGTTTGATGTTCGTTTAAATTTTCTAAATTCATGTTTTCTTTTCCTAATTAACTGTCTTATGTGAGAGGTGATCCAGGGGTGTGTTGCAGGTCTAATTGTCACTGTTTTATTTGGAATAGTACTTTCTGCGGCTGATAACAAGGCCTCTGTAATTTGTTGGACATTTTCATCAATATTATTATTTGTTTCTAGCTTATATAAAAGATTAAATTCAGAGAGAACTGCTCTATACCTATCAAAATCAGCCATTTTGTAATTCCATATACGCCTTTTAAATGTTTTGGTAGATGGCCGTAAAAACTTTAATAATACAATAATGGGGCAGTGGTTTCGAGTTAGATCAGGTATGAAAGGATCAATGACTCCACTAGACAAAATATTAGCAGTATTCCGTACAAGAATCAAATCTATTAAAGAAGACGAGTTTTCCGTAAAATGAGTAGGTTCAGTTATCAATTGCTTTAAGTTAAAGTCTTGTAAAAGGTCTGTCATTTTGTTATTGTTATTTAAGGACATGTTAAAATTAAAGTCACCCAGTATGAAATTAAAGTCACCCAGTATGAAATTAAAGTCACCCAGTAAATCCTGTTTACAGAATCCGTCAGTGCCCTCAATTTTATAAGGTCAAAACAAAGTTTCCAGCTCTGTATAAAAGACTTGGTTTCCGCATGAAAACTTTAGTCATTTAATGCAAAAAGTTTCATACCTGCTTTAAATTATCAGTGACAAAGGAGTATTCGTCCTTTTTCCACAGAGTAAGTAACGTAGATTTCTTGACGACGGAACAAATTTCTTGGGCTGCCTCGAAATGAACTTGTCCTGGTATAAAGTTGTAGCAGTAGTCTTTGAAATAAAGCCAGCCTTCATCACAGCCTTCAGGTGATAATGACGCTGTAAAATAAATTTTAATCCATTAAAGCCTAGCGTCCCAAAATAGGACATAAGCAAATAGTGCAGACCCAGATCAGACGCCGCAGCACGCTGCGTCTGATCAGGGTCTACACTTTTTGCCTAAGACAAATGCGTATTTTTCCTCAAAATAAAACAAAAATTCCAAAAAGAAACTAAACCTGAAACTCCTCAAATGACAAATGGACTCAGCCAAAATTTACAGATAGACGAGTCCACTGGGCGTTAATGGGTTAAGACTAAAGTTAGGGTAAACGCGTACACTTTCAGGCGAAGAAACTGGCATTTTCATTATTACCTTCCTAGGTTCTCACTCGGGGTCTACATTCAAAAGAAAGAATTTGCTCCCATTGGAAGTAAACAGAAAGTCACAAGAGTTGTCAAATCGACTAAAATGGCGGAATACCATAAATATTAGCGATAGGAAAAATGTCCGCTAAAATTAAAAATAAATATTGGTCAGAATTATTAATTGTTCAAACATTGATAAGACACAAAAGGTTCAGGAGAACCAGAGCAATTATGAACCTGATCAAACAGGTGGGCTTTCCTGTAGCAGGCCTGTTATTTAGATATCTCCAAGTTTACAAGTTTATGGTTTACAATATAGGTAAACAACAAGAGAATCATACAATACAAAAGAGATTTTCTATCCAATGGCGGTAGCTGTAACATTTTAACTCAACAGAATTTATTAACAAAGCTTATGATTTCTGGGAGATAGACACCAATCTGAAACGATATGAAACAGAGCTAGGCCTGTGCTCACCTGCGCCAAGCATATCGTGCACCTCAAATCAAAAGCAGGCATATAATATGCAACAGCCTTAACCCTTTGCTCAAGGATTTGATAATTTAATTAGCCTCTAATAACATAAGAAAAGCTCTTATACAGCTTGTAAAATCGTTAACGCCGACTGGGCCCGAAGTTATAGAAAAGAATTATGCTCAACCCAGCTGAGCATGAAACTTTTTCTGTTCATAAATGTTAAAATGCCAACAATTGTTGGCATTTTTTTAACATTGATGAACGGAAAAATAGCCTTCTTGGCTTATCTGAGCCTGAAAATGCTGAATTTCTTGGTATTTTTTTTTTTTTTTTTTTTTTTTTTTATATATATATATATTTATGAGCATTTTAAAGGTAGGTTCCTGGGTTAGGGATGTCAATTATGTCCACAAAATAATTTTGTCTTCTTCTGAGCAGTAATGAATTCTCTTATTTTTCTGAATTTGTTGCTACTGAGAAACTCGTCAGATGTTGAAGAAAATTGTCGTTTTCCGTTTTGGTTTATTTTCTTTTGTTGGAATTCCAGTTCTAAAAATAACTATGTTTATTATGTCTATAAGTGCGCAATTTCTGATGCCATTTTCTAAAGGTCAATTTTTCCTTGACGTGAGCTCTCACAAAGGTCCTGGCATGGCGGATGGGTTAAAACTATCCCAAAATGCAATGCAGCATGACAGCTGCGTTATCTATTTTTGGCGCGAACTAAAAATAGCGCTAACTGGTGTGCGAAGCAGAGTTAGGAAATCCCTTGCAAAACAACTTTTCTAATAATTTTTTGATTTACACTGTTTAGTGAAACTTATTAATTCCCTTTTATAAGTGCTTCCAACAACTTGGATGAAAGTTCATCAAAATTATGATGCATTCCAAAGTACAGGAACCTACCTTTAAATGTCATTCTCAGGTGAGTTGAGCATGATCTTTTATAACCTCGGGACCAGGTAGGCCACTGTATTACAGTAGGATACCAAATGAGTAACAGTTACAACTGCTCATTACCAATCTGTGTAACAAACAATTTCATGCAGAAAAGTCCTGAATAATTTCTGAATTTGTACACTGTAAAAAATTTCGGTAGATTTTACGGTAGAATACCTGGAAACCAGCTGCCAGTCAATTCCCCGTTATTTTTACGGGCGTCTGTCTGTAGAACAATTTCTGAAATCACGATCTGGTAGATTTATGTGAACTGACGGCACTCAAAAATGCCTTTATAGTGTTGAAGGGCTGTAAGACCTAAACATGTCCCATTCTACCTCACTCTGTCTGATGATTCCTGCCAATGTTTACAAGCGCCTGTAAAAATTACGGGGAATGGACTGGCAGCTGGTTTCCAGGTATTCTACCCTAAAATCTACGGAAATTTTTTGCAGTGTAGGCTCTGGACAAAAGTGTGCACACAACCAAAGCTTAGGTCTGCGTCCAAATGGGAATGTTATAGAGATTTTCCTTTACACGCGGGACCATCTCCGCACTACCCTTTAACAGTTTAAACCAGGCCAGGAAGCATTTTGAATTCCCGAAATGGTTTAAGATCACATTAAACGATGCTAAACTAGGGGTTTTCAAAATTATTTTGAAGGATTAAAACAAAAAGTGGAATTGTTACCTCTGGCTTTCAGTAAAAGTGGAATTAAACCTAAAACGAAATAGTTTAAATCCATTTTTCCTCTTGATATCTCCACTGACAGTTTCCCTGGAAATGGCAAAATCTCTCAGACGCCTATAACGAAGTGTTTGATCTGCTCTGGGAACATCTTTTGTCAAATCTATATTCCCGATATGAGCAATAAAACACGAGAAGTTCCTCGTAATTACTGGAAAACTTGAATCAATATCTGTAAATCAAACGTTGTAAACAGAGAATAAATCATTTTTACGATTGAAGATTGTCTTGCCAAAAACAGCCATTCCAAGAACAAAGATGGAGGATAGCATTTTTTGTTTTACTTTTTTTCTGTATTCATATTAGCTCTGCTACGTACAATAAGGCACATATATATAGAGGACAAAAAATATGAAATACTTTATGGCTAAATGAGCCGCGACACGAGAAAACCAACAAAGTGGTTGTGCGCCTAGCGCAGACTCAGATCAGCCTGAGCATCCGCCCAGTCTGATCAGAGTATTCGCTGTCCGCATGGGGGTAGCTTAAACCCTGAGCTAACCTATACGCGCTAAGCAGACTCTGATTAGACTGGGCGGATGCCCAGGCTGATCTGAGTCTTCGATGGGCGCACAAAAACTTTGTTGGTTTTCTCATGTCGCGGCTCAAATATTAAAACAAGAGGACCATTGGTCCTGTAGCTCACCTGAGTCCATTCAGCCTCAGTACTCTAGGGTAAGTTACTCTAAGGCAAATTGAACACATAGGTGGTATCATACCTGTGACCCTCAGGGTGGAAAATGAAAAAGACAAGAATCATCCAACCTGGCCCAAATTTAACCGGTCCGATATTTTAAGGCTGTCCTAGATACCTGCAAGTTTGAAGAAGTTTCAGTCAAAACTAAAGACTGTGCTATGGCCCGGACAACATTTTCCCCATTATAAGTCTATGGGACCTTTTTGTTGCCATGGTAGCCACAGTTTTAAATCAAGATCCCACCCCAACAATGCTACATAGAAAATTTGATCAAAATTGGCAAGCTACTTGAGCAAATATTAATGCTTAAGGTGGTGATAATCACTGATTTGGGACAAGAACAAAAATCTGCATAAAATACTCAAAATAACACTGATCTTTCCAAAACTTAGCAGATGCCTTCTTTATGTTGTTTCTCATAATTTAGAATTCCAAAATGCAGCATTTGTTAATGTTAAAAAGTGTTTTTAAAAGAGAAGATCAAAGGGTAATTTTCTGCGAATAAATCTGAAAAAATAATATCATTATTGAAAATATACTTAGTGCTTAGAGTACCTTGTTGCATAATGGAGAGCGTCCTAGCAATTATTTTTTCCATCTCTTTCACACATTATCAGGCTGAGCAGTTGAAAAAAGATGCAGTCTGTGTCCAAATTTTTTTGTCAAAACACACAGGTGAGACAGGTGATACTATTTTAACAAGGTTGAACAATTTCATCTACACACCACTGATCATGTCAGTAATGTATTATTTATATTGTAGGTGTTAACATAGGTATGCTTGCCTACCCTATATTTAATAAATGCGTCCAGTGTACATTGACTTTGTACATGGCTGAACATTGAGAAAAAGCTACCGTTTTCATCTGGTCTACATTACAATTTGAGAAAGAGTTGGAATAAGTAATTGCTAGGACGCTCTTCATTATGCAACAATGCACCTTCAGCACTACATAAATTTTCAATAACGATATTATTTTTTAAGATTTATTCGCAGAAAATTACCCTTTGATCTTTCCTTATAAAAACACTTTTTTAAGCAGCATGTACGTCTATTTTGTATTCTAAACTGTAAAGAACAACGAAAATAAGAAGTCTGCTAACTTTCAGGGAGATACGTTCCTTTTTTATGGTTTTATGCAGATTTTTACATTTACCATAAATCACCACCTTAAAAGTGTGGACGTACGACGGACCAAGCCTATACTATAAGCTCACCTTGTGAGCCTTGGCTCAGGCGAGCTAAAATAGCAACTGTGACTTTGACCTTAGAATGCTGAAACGCAAACTTGTACAAGATATTGTCATACTAAACATTTGTGAGAAGTTAAATCAAAATCGGTCCATAAATGAAGGCTCGAGACAAAGTTTTTCTAAAATAGCCACTGTGTCCTTGACCTTGACCCAAGAATGCTGAAACGTAAACTTGTCCAAGATATTGCCATACTTATCACTTGTGTGAAGTTAAATCGAAATTGGTCTATAAATGAAAGCGCTAGAGCGATGACAAAGTTTTCTATAAATAGCCACTGTGATCTTGACTTTGACCGTAGGACGCTGAAACGCAAGCTTGTTCAAGATATTGTGATACTAAACATTAGTGTGAAGTTTTAATCAAAATGGGTCCATAAATGAATGCTCTAGAGCGATGACAAAGTTTTTCTAAAAATAGCCACTGTGACCTTGACCTTAACCCAAGATATTGTCATACTAATCACTTGTGTGATATCAAATTGAATTCTGTCCACAAACTGATGCGCTACAGCGATGACAAAGTTTATCTAAAAATAGCCACTGTGTCCTTCACCTTGACCCACAAATGCTGAAACGCGTTCCTTATCCATGATATTGTCATACTTATCACTTGTGTGGAGTACAATTTAAATCATTCCATAAATGAAGGCACTAGAATGATGACGGAAAACATTTTCCCCATTGTAAGTCTATGGGAAAATATTTTATCGCTCAAGGGCAAGTAACTCTGAAAAGAATGATCCAACCTGGCCCAAATTCGAACTGGTCCGAGATGTTTTGACTGTCCTGGATACCTGCAAGTTACAAGAAGTTGCGATCAAAGATGAAGAAGCTAGGGCCCGGACAACATTTTCCCCATTATAAGTCTATGGGAAAATATTTATCGCTCAAGGGCAAGTAACTCTGAAAAGAATGATCCAACCTGGCCCAAAATCGAACTGTTCCGAGATGTTTTGATGTCCTAGATACCTGCAAGTTTGAAGAAGTTGCGATCAAAAATGAAGAAGCTAGGGCCCGGACAACATTTTCCCCATTATAAGTCTATGGGAAAATATTTTATCGCTCAAGGGCAAGTAACTCTGAAAAGAATGATCCAACCTGGCCCAAATTCGAACTGGTCCGAGATGTTAAGACTGTCCTAAATACCTGCAAGTTTGAAGAAGTTGCGATCAAAAATGAAGAAGCTAGGGCCCGGACAACATTTTCTCCATTATAAGTCTATGGGAAAATATTTTATCACTAAAGGGCAAGTAACTCTGAAAAGAATGATCCAACCTGCTCCAAATTCAAACTGGTGCGAGATGTTTTGACTGTCCTGGATACCTGCAAGTTACAAGAAGTTGCGATCAAAAATGAAGAAGCTAGGGCCCGGACAACATTTTCCCCATTATAAGTCTATGGGAAAATATTTATCGCTCAAGGGCAAGTAACTCTGAAAAGAATAATCCAACCTGGCCCAAATTCGAACTGGTTCGAGATGTTTTGGATGTCCTACTTACCTGCAAGTTACAAGAAGTTGCGATCAAAACTGAAGAAGCCAGGGCCCGGACAACATTTTCCCCATTATAAGTCTATGGGAAAATATTTTGTCGCTCAAGGGCAAGTAACTCTAAAAAGAATGATCCAACCTGGCCCAAAATCGAACTGGTCCGAGATGTTTTGACTGTCCTAAATACCTGCAAGTTTGAAAAACTTGCGAGCAAAAATGAAGAAGCTAAGGCTCGGACAACATTTTCCCCATTATAAGTCAATGGGAAAATATTTTATCACTAAAGGGTTAGTAACTCGGAAAAGAATGATCCAACCTGACCCAAATTCGAACTGGTCCGAGATGTTTTGACTGTCCTGGATACCTGCAAGTTACAAGAAGTTGCGATCAAAACTGAAGAAGCCAGGGCCCGGACAACATTTTCCCCATTATAAGTCTATGGGAAAATATTTTATCGCTCAAGGGCAAGTAACTCTGAAAAGAATGAACCAACCTGGCCCAAATTCGAACTGGTCCGATATGTTTTGAATGTCCTAGATACCTGCAAGTTACAAGAAGTTGCGATCAAAAATGAAGAAGCTAGGGCCCGGACAACATTTTCCCCATTATAAGTCTATGGGAAAATATTTTATCGCTCAAGGGCAAGTAACTCTAAAAAGAATGATCCAACCTGGCCCAAAATCGAACTGTTCCGAGATGTTTTGGCTGTCCTAAATACCTGCAAGTTTGAAAAAGTTGCGATCAAAAATGAAGAAGCTAGGGCCCGGACAACATTTTCCCCATTATAAGTCTATAGGAAAATATTTATCGCTCAAGGGCAAGTAACTCTGAAAAGAATGATCCAACCTGGCCCAAATTCGAACTGGTCCGAGATGTTTTGGATGTCCTAGATACTTGCAAGTTACAAGAAGTTGCGATCAAAAATGAAGAAGCTAGGGCCGGACAACATTTTCCCCATTTTAAGTCTATGGGAAAATATTTTATCGCTCAAAGGCAAGTAACTCTAAAAAGAATGATCCAACCTGACCTAAATTCGAACTGGTCCGAGATGTTTTGACTGTCCTGCTTATCTGCAAGTTTGAAGAAGTTGCGATCAAAAATGAAGAAGTTAGGGCCCGGACAACATTTTCCCCATTATAAGTCTATGGGACCTTTTTGTTGCAATGGTAACCACAGTTTTGAACCAATCTGTCACAAAACTATATGCAATCAATCCCCCATCCCAACCATGCAACACATAAAATTTGAACAAGATTGGCCAGCTACTTTAGCAGATATTACTACTTAAAAGTGTGGACGGACGACGGACGACGGAGGACGGAGGACGGACGACGGACCAAGCCTATACTATAAGCTCACCTTGTGAGCCTTCGGCTCAGGTGAGCTAAAAAGACCTTTTACAAAATACAAAAAAGGCAGGGCTCAGTTGTTCAAAGCGTCGTGAGCTTAACGAAGTCTTTAGTCAAGGGTTTGTTATGTAAAGTATGCTAATATTTTACTGAAAAAAGTAAGAAGCTTTTGCTGTGCAAAACCTTTTCACATTTTTTGTAAAAAAAAAATAGCTGTTGTTTTGCATACAAGCCATTAATTTTCATAAACTGGGCAAAAAATGTAAAAAAAAAAAATTGGAATAAGTACAGACATTTTACTTGTCCAGGCGTTTGGCTAGATCCAGCGACAAGGAAAACATGTTTTGCAATTAATGGTAACGACGGCCATCTTGGAATGTTTCCGTTTGCATAGAGCTCTATACGAGACTCAATCTGACACAAATCAGTTCAAAATTCGTTCAGCGGTCCACGAGATTTTGTCATTTTCATATATTTCGCTATTTTTAGAAACAGATGGCGGTCATCTTTTTTCTCTTTTTTGGCAAAAAAAATATATAAAAGAAAAAAAAAAGAAAAAAAAGTAACACATTTCATGCAAGGATCATCCTGGACGATAGTTGGCCAAAATCCAGTCAGAGATTCTTGAGTTGCTTTTTTTTTCATTTTCATGTTTTGCTATTTTGTAACGTAGCCATCTTGGTTTGTCCATTTATGTATTAGTCTGACAGAACTCTGTGCAAGGGCCATTCTGACATAGATTTTGTCATGTCCCTTCAGAGGTTCTCAAAATATTGTAAATTTAATGTTTTCGTTATTTTCAGTAACGGTAGCTGGCAACCATCTTGGGAATTCAAATTGCCAAAAAAAATAAAATATATTGATAAAACAAATCTTTAGGAGAAGAACTCAATAAGCAATATGATTTCGTTCCAATCCTAAATTTTTCATGTGGTACTTTATATATATATAAAAATATCTTGTGCAAAAAATAAAAATAAATATGTGTAAACCAATTAAACAAAAATCGAAATAGCTTCACGCAATGATCATTCTTACACAATGTTGGTCCAGTTCCATTCAAAAGTTCTTGACATATTGTAATTTTCATGATTTTGCTATTTTTTGTAAAAGCGGCTGTGGCCGTCTTGGATGGTTCACTCGCAAAAATTTCAAAGAACTCCGTTCAATGATCATTCTAACCATTTGACTGAATTCCGTCCATGTTTCCTTGAAATATTGGCATTTGAGCAAAATCAGACTCGTAAACATGTGACCTAATTCCAATATAGATCGTTTTCATTTTTTCTTTTTTTCTTTCTTTAATTTTGAAACCAATTCCCACTTATGCTTCATTCGAAAGTTCAGCCCAATATACTTGGTGGATCTTGTGATTTCGTCAGGTTTGCTATTTTCAGTAACGGTGGCCATCTTGGATTCTCAACCTAGCTGAATTTTATAATTCTGAAACCCGGCAATCTGCACGTGCTCCATGTGAAATGTGAAAACCATGGGTGCAGTGCTTTCAGAGAAGTTGGTTGAATAAGTTGTTTCCAGCTGTTGACGGACGACACACGACGGACGACGAACATCAACAGCATTGAGAGCTGTTACGAAACGCAAAAGAGTCACTGTTCCAAAACTACTTGGTCATCGTGGCAAAACAAATTTTACGTCGTTTTGGGAAATAGGATTCTTTCTAGTTTGGTGACATCCCATTTATGCCATGTACAGGGGTGGAATGTCAGTTCAATAGCGAGTGATATCACCTTACTTTGACCAATACTAGCCCTGGTTAACTATGTATATACAAATGCTGTTGCGAAACGAAAAAGAGCTGTACATGTAACGAAGCCAAAACGAGTCAGAGTTACGAAACGACCTGATGACCAGGTCGTTTGGTAGCTGTGACTCTTTTTCGTTTCGTAACAGCTCTGTTTTCGTTTTGTAACATTCTTGAAAACATAGCTAACCAGGTGGGATTCCTCTGATAAGAATAAAACAAAGGAATGATCTGACCCACAGGCTGTCGTCGCACGACAATATTGAAACTTCGACGCAACGTCATGACAATGCAGCGGCGTCGACATGACCATAGTTTCACCAAGCCAGCGCTGTGTGTCTGCTGGGTCGTATAATCGATGGCATACAAGCATGAAAAGAAAATGGCAACTTAAATTCTATTTAATTACAGTAGGGAGGAAATGATGCGTTGTTCATTGATGGTATGAGCCCATTGGAGCGCCGTTAATGTCTTTACTGCCCATATTCAATAGGTCTGTAGTTTAAGCCTTATCGTCATAAATGGGTGAATTATGGTATTGGGGCGAATGGTTCTAGCTTCATGATTTTCGGCCATTTGACAAAGAAAGGGAGGCAAATATGAAAATAATAGAGTTACTTCCCTTGTCCCCATTACCTTAAATTGCACCCGGTAAGTAGAGAAAGCTGAGGGATAATTTTCATATATTGCCATAAAACACACTGGTCAGTGCTCCAGATAAGAAGGGGTAACAGGGATAATTTAGGGATAATTTTCTTTTTTTTTTCCGAGACGGTTCTAATGAGGGGTCACAATGTAAGTTTTAGTTGAAAATAAGAAAAATTATCTTTGAATCCTCCCTGTTGCCCCTTCTTATCTGGTGCTCTGACACACGCTGTTGTTCTCATTAAAACGGCCTCAACGAGGCGGTTCTCCTTGACTTGTCGCGTCTCCGTATGACCTATGTGTTGGTGGGACGCTAACTCACTCACTCACTCACTCACACACTCAGTGGGACGCTAACTAAAGTACATAGGCACAACCATTACAAATGACTTTGAAATGTAACTATTTGCACAAAGGCTTATATGACCCTTGGCTTCCTTAGACGTAACTTGGCGGCATGTCCACTAGACGTTAACGAGTCCGCATACAATGGACTGGTGCGTCCAGTCCTGGGGTATGGTTTTGGGACCCCAAAAGTATACGTTTTCAAGACGAACTTGAGAAGTTGCAGAAAAGGGTAGCTAGAGAAGTTGCAGAAAAGGGTAGCTAGAGAAGTTGCAGAAAAGGGTAGCTAGAGAAGTTGCAGAAAAGGGTAGCTAGAGAAGTTGCAGAAAAGGGTAGCTAGAGAAGTTGCAGAAAAGGGTAGCTAGATTTACAACAGGAACTTACACCTATGAAACTGGCAGTATGACTGGGATTCTGGAGAAACTTAAGTGGGAATCTCTGAAAAAGAGGATTAAAGTTAGACCTACTGAGACTCGTTATGCTTCACAAAGGTACGAAGGGTGCAGCCAGTATACCCATAAATGACCTTGTTCTCCCAAGCAGGGGTACCAGGAATCATCAGTCCCTGGCATATCAAACCCCACTGGCTGGGACTGACATTTACAAGTCCAGTTTCTTCTCCCAGACTATTAAAAATTGGAACTCCCTGGAAGATTCCCTTATTTCTGTGCAGAGTGTGCAGGGGATTCACTTACTAAGTTAACTTCTCTTGTAAGGCTTCTCCTTGGACGTATCACCCAAGGGCGTAGCTACCTTTACGCAAATACGCAGGTGCGTATTGAAATTTTGTCAAATTGACAAAATTTCAACACACATCTGCGTATTTTCATGCTGAAATGTTGTTACTTACTGCAAAAACAGACAAACGGGCATTAAAACAGCCAGAAGGTCATCTGCAATGTATAAAATAATGACATATCAAAGAGTTCATGTTAATTTTGATCCAATTATTGTTCAGAAGCTGTTTTTGTGTTTGATAAAAATTCCTTATATTTTCTAATATCTCACGCGGAACCGGGCTGACGACGCCAAGTTTTTGTGTATGTTCACTAAAATCGAGACTGTCCAACGCAAAAAGCTTACATTAAGCGTTTGGATTCACGCATACAATGGTTCTGTTCACTTCTTTGCGACTGACAAGGTCAGAGACTCAAAATCAAGCAAGAGAATGCGACTTTTCCCTATATGTACATATCGCCGAGATTGACCTTCAACACATGCCCCGCCGTACTAAATGCATATCTGGTAAAATGCAAGACCATGTGCCTAATCCTTTCATGTGCCGAAGAAACAATCTATATGTGACAAAATAGCATTCTTATATTTTGCATAAATACTTTTCAGAGAAAATAAATACCTCAAACCTTGTGCCGAGCGATGTCAAATTTGTTTACGATTTTGGCTCCCCTTCTGCAAAACTCGTGTTCTGAACCGTGGTTTCGCATGAGAGCGATTGGTAGGCGGGCTTAAGCAACACTTGCAATGCCGATTAAAACGTGAGTGTACATGATCCATGGACGCCATCTCAGGCGATCAGACCGATTTATTGTGCTCGCTTTAATGACTTCACAAAACCCTTATAAAACACAACCCAGTATAAATCCTATTATGCCAAATATTGAATAAATGTGTCTCATCTCGTTTTCTTTTCAAAGAGAATGGATTTATGCTAAAAAGGGTGAAAATCTGGTGAAAATGCGGAATCTCTTTGTAAAATCAAAATGCGTTGCAAAGGTACATATAAAATGCGTAGCAAAGACATCTATGAATTGCAAAGGTACATATAAAATGCGCTGCAATGATACATATAAAATGCGTAGCAAATGTACATACAGAAACGCTGAAAAGGCACTTACAAAATGCGTTGAAATGGTATATATAAAATGCATTACATGGGCACACATGATTCATTAAGAACTGAACGAAACACATTTTGGCACATTTGGTCACCATTATCATCATTACTGTGATCATTGTTAAAGTTATTGGAGTGGCTATTACCAGTCGACTGGCAAAAGCAACAAGGGCTTCGCAAGCGGCGCATAATACGCCCGTTTCAGTGTCATGAAGGAGTTACAGAATGAACAAGATTGTTTAATACTATTAGTACACCAAAAATCAGGTTCCAGGGTAAAGCAGCTCAGAAGTTGTGAAACGCCAAAGTCAAACAAGGGAGATAATTCATAAACTCTTAGTCGCAATACTTTCCCTTAACAATATACACATCACCATAAAGTTTTGTTAAAATATTTCCAACGGTTAAGGAGATAAGAGTAAAACGGAAATTGATGCAAGGGCAGATAATTCAGGAAGTAAGCCAGAGTTGTGGTTCATGCGCAAGATACATTACCCCATTATTATACACATTCCTACAAAGTTTCATTGAAATATTTCAAAGGGTTAAGGAGTTATGGGGGAATGGGTTAGCCTAAAAACTAATCAAAGGGAAGTAACTCCAAAATTAAGTGAGGGGGAACAACCATTCTTATATGTGACACACCGTCTTGTGATCATGCACATTGCTATAAAGTTTCATCAAGATATACCAAATGGTTACTTAGTTATTGAATGCACAAGATTAGTATACACAAAAATACCCTAACAAGAGGTCCATGATGGACCTAAATCGCTCACCTGAGTTATGATGAAATAACATGGAAGATCATTGATTTGATGATGGTTTTAATTGGAGCAGTTTTGCACTTTCTAATCTATATTCTGACAAAGTTTCATGAAGATTGGATCAAAACTGTGCCCTCTAGAGTGTACACAATGTTTTTCGAAGATCTGACCTGGCGATCTAGTTTTTTGATCAGTCATTATTAAGTTTCAAACTTGGCCCACATTTCATGAAGATAAACATTCTGACAAAGTTTCAAGAAGATTCAATGAAAAATAAAGCCACAATTGTGTACACAAGGTATTTCTATGACTTGACCTAGTGACCTACTTTTTGACCTGACAAGACCCAGTTTCAAACTTGGCCTAGATTTAATTAAGATAATCATTCTGACAAAGTTTCATGACGGTTGAACCAAAACTGTGCCCTCTAGAGTATCAACAATGTTTTTCTAAGGTTTGACCTAGTAACCTAGTTTTTGATCCAACATGACCCAGTTGCACCCTTGGTCTAGATTTGTTGGAGATAACTATTCTGACAAAGCTCATGAAGATTGGACCAAAACTGTGCCCTCTAGAGCATTCACATGGTTTTTCTAAGATCTGACCTAGTGACCTAGTTTTTGACCTGACATGGCCCAGTTTCAAATCTGGTCTAGATTTCATAAAGATAAGCATTCTGACAAAGTTTCATGAAGATTGGATCATAACTGTGCCCGCTAGAGCGTACACAAGGTTTTTCTAAGATCTGACCTAGTGACCTAGTTTTTGACCCCACATGACTCAGTTTCAAGCTTGACCTAGATTGTATAAGAATAAACATACTGACAAAGTTTCATGAAGATTGGATCATAACTGTGTCCTCCATAGTGTACACAAGGTTTTTCTAAGATTTGACCTAGTGACCTAGTTTTTGACCTCACATGACCTAGTTTCAATTTTGGTCTAGATTTTACTTAGATAAACATTCTAACAAAGTTTCATGATGATTGGATCATAACTGTGCCCTCTGTGTCATTCTAAGATTTATTTCTATTTTTAGCTCTGGCGGCCATTTTGTTCATCGGAGTAGAACCGTTTTAGCAATTTTGGTTCAGAGCCATAAGTCAAACATTTCTGTGAAATTATTTTGAAATCGAGCCATTGGCTTCAGAGGAGATGTCTTTTAAAGGTTTTTCTATTTTTAGATTTCTATTTTTAGCTCTGGCGGCCATTTTGTTCAGCGGAGTGGAACCGTTTTAGCAATTTTGGTTCAGAGCCATGAGTCAAACATTTCTGTGAAAATATTTTGAAATCGAGCCATTGGCTTCAGAGGAGATGTCGTTTAAAGGTTTTTCTATTTTTAGCTCTGGCGGCCATTTTGTTTAGCGGAGCGGAACCATTTTAGCAATTTTGGTTCAGGGCTATAACAGAAACATTTGTGTGAAATTATTTTAGAATTGGCCCACTGGTTTAGGAGGAGATGTCGTTTGAAGAAATTGTTGACGGACGGACGGACGGACAGACGGACGGACGGACGGACGGACGGACGGACAGACGGAGGGACGACGGACGACGGACAAATATCGATCACAATAGCTCACCTTGAGCACTTCGTGCTCAGGTGAGCTAAAAATCTAATCAAAGGGATGCAACTCCAAAACGAAGAAGGGGAGAGCAACCATTTTTATACACGACACATCATCACACCCTCATACACATTGCTATGAAGTTTCATCAAGATATCCCAAACGGTTATCTAGTTATGGCGCGCACAAGACAAGTAGGGCAAAAAATAATCAAAGGGGCATAACTTTGAAACTAAGAAAGGGGGAGCAACCATTACTATACGCTACACTTTGCCCCATCCTAATATATATGCCTACAAAATTTCATGAAGATATCTCAAACGGTTTCTGAGATATGATGCGCACAAGAAGGTTGACGGACGGATGGACAGACGGAATGACAGACAGACTGACGAAAGGACGGACAGCGTCATGCCATAATACGTCCGTTTTTTCAAAACGAGCGTATAATAAAACGTTAAAATTGCGTTTGACAGTTGACTGGTAATAGCCGTTAAACGTTGAAATCGCTGTTTTCAGTCGACTGGTAATAACGATTTTAACGTAAAATCGCTATTGCCAGTTGACTAGCAACAGCGATGACACGTTAAAATCGCTATTGCAGTCAACTGCCGATAGCGATTAAAATGTTTTTTGCTGCTACCAGCTGACTTGCTGATTTGTAACAGCGATTTAAAAGTAAAATGGCTAATGTCAGTCGACTGGTAATCATTTTGATGTGACATGGCTATTACCAGTCGACGTCACCAGCAATATCAACGTTAAATGACTATTACCAGTCAACTGGTATCAGGCCGTTCCTAAAGATATCTTAGGCATTTTTATCGTCATCATAATCATCATCATCATCATCATCATCAACAACAACCTCAACTGTTTTCATCGATTTTTATACGGGGCTTTTTATGACTTTCTGTTTGCATCCTGGCTGATACAGCCCTTTCAGAAAGGGGTCTACTCCTACGGATAGAATTTGCTCCTAAATTCTTTCTTGGAGAGCTGACCTCAATTGAAATGACAATGACTGAGTTGTTTTCCCTGAATGTATGACTGACAGTAACAGGGTTATTTCCCCTGAAAGTGTACCCATTCACCTTAATATTAAGCTATATTGTTCAGACTATCACGCCTTCGGACTATCAGGCCTTTGACTATCCGATCTTAGACTAGTTGGCCATCTGAGTAATGCAACTAACATTTCTCCAGATAACATGCGGAGGTCCAACATGCATGAAGCTCAAAAATGTAAGCTTTTGAAAAAGGTCAGGAAATAGTTTTGAAGCGTTTGATACTTTAGTGCCTAATGCTTTTTCCGGGGCTCAGTCAGGATTATTTAGCCACCTAAACAGACGGACGGATGACGAAACGGTCTATATTATAACCTTACCATGTGCGCGAGCCTCAAGTTCGGTTCAGGAGAGCTAAAATGTCGAGAATGATAATGGCGATGATGAAGATAACAATAAAAATTTGAGCCGCGACAAGAGAAAACAAACAAAGTGGCAGTGCGCAAAGCGCACTCAGATCAGCCTGGGCATCAGTCCAATCTGGTCAGACTCTTCCCTAAGCGCTTATAGGGTAGCTAAGGGTCTAAGCTACCTCCATGCAGACAGCCAAGACTTTGATAAGACTGAGCAGATGCCTAGGCTGATCTGAGTCTGCGCTGGGCGCACAACCACTTTGTTGGGTTTCTCGTGTCGCGGCTCAAATGATGATTGACCTTAGTTGTTTACCAGACAGACAGACAGAAACTTTTATTTCTCTCAGGTCATATAAACATGACATATGAGGTAACTACTAAAATAATACAGAGGTGGTTCAGCCAATATTAACCCATCGAGCACACATCTAAGAAACAACCTTCAACCAACGCTGATTCTGCGTCATGACGCCGAATCAACGCTGGTTCAACGTCGTTTCAACCCTTGGTACTCACTGGGATGATATAATAGGAAATATGACGAGGAAGAGACTAAAAATAGAGATAACGGAATAGGGAGTAACAGTTAAAGCAAAATAAAACGACGGCAGTGCTAATTCGGCATTATGTTCAAGCCTATGGGGAGCAGACTGGTAAGATATAATCACAATATAGGCAGATACACAAGTAGAGGGCATAACCTTCAGACTTCTACACCTGCCGATACCGTAATTACCTCCCCTAATTTACCACTACCGCTGATATATACGTCGAATAAAGAATGTAGATACAAATTAATACAAACTTTCTACAAACTGTCCGATTTCATACAAAATTTAATAATGCAGAAATAGTACATGAACACCCCACACACTCCAATGTTGACAGAACCACGATAGGATCAGTTCTCTCCTGCTACTAGGGCAGCCCCGCATACGGTCGGTGACAGTCCAAGTGTCAGCGAGCGCATGAGGATCTGTCCCAAAGCAGGCTGATAGCAGCAAAACTAACAAGGAGAAGGCACGACCACCTTCGGATGTGTTGGGTGTTTTACAACAATAAAATGACACGGTCTACTTAGTTACAGGTATAGCTTCTAATATATGTAACGGCCTACTTTACTCACTCTAGTTGTACACGTGCATCTTGAGCTGAGCCCCAGATCAGGAAGCAGTCAACAACCGTAACTCAATAAAATAAAAAAAAATAATAATAATAAAAATAATAAATAAATAAAGATAATTATAATGTAGAGGGAGAAAAAAGAGAGCATTGTTGAGTCCCCTCTTTGGCCCTTTCCAATGAGGGGTCACAACATATGCTCTCATATACGACAAATACATAAACACGTTCCAAATCTGAGGCTCATGTGCATATTTCAATGTAAGGTGAATGATTCTTAAAGGGATAGGAATATGTGTTAAGGCCTATTCGAGTGGGTGGGGTAAGGGAGTGAGATGCTGCCCTTCACATCGTTATTTTATATAACATATATGCCAAAATAACCTTGATACTGAATGTTCTCTTTTGGCAAAACATGAGGCTGTAACACCATACCAAGTGCTAGCTTTGAAAAGATCCAGTTTGGAAAACGGCGTGCAGTCGTTTGATTATTTAAGACTCGTTGCCGTAGACAAATTTGTCTCTACTATTTTGTCCATTGTCTGTATTAGTGCCAACGAGCCCTACATTTTTTAATTACTTCTCTAGTAATGAAATATCAAATAACATTCAACGTTGACTGCTCAAAACACAGCGCGGCCATATTGGTGTTGTCCTTACAATGTAAACAATGAAAATAAACGTTTAGATGACGGTGTTTGAAATCTTGACTGCGCCAGATGCAGGCCCCAGGATATAGAACATTTATATATCTTACGTCTTACTTTATTCGATGCATTTATTGTCCCTTCGATTTCGCACACTGTGTAAAATAAAAACAGGTGTCGGCGACTGTGTAAACTTCGTCTTGTCGAAATTCCCAAAACACGAGCAGGCACGAGCATTATCACCAATGTATTTATCCGCTGCCTCTTTCTTGGTGCAGAAAGATCGTGCATTTTTCCAGAAGTTTCCCACGAAACTTCCATATTTGATCTAAGTAGATAAAACGAAGAAGGTTTAAGATGTTATAAATATTAATATATGCACCAGTATTATTTTTCATTAATTTCACCGAACTACTTCTTTTGATGGTGTGATTATCCTTTTTGCGTGCTGCTAGCGGTGCTCAGGCATGTCGATGATCTCCGCTTTCGAAGCAAATCGAAAATAAGCCATCGGAAAGCCTTTAACGGAAGGATCAGGCTATATCACAGTTTATTTAATATGTTTGACTAAACACGGTATGTAGGCAAATTTACGTACACGAAAGTATTACTTACGAGACATTGCGGGAAACTGTGCGTGACAGGTAAACAACTTTATTTTCAGACCGTTTTTCTTGAATATATCTGCACTGACAAAATATTTTACAGATCTGTTTTTACAATGTACTGGGCATATTTCCTTCTATCAAGAAACATATAGACGCTGAAGATACACTCACCGTGTTAGCATAATTTTGAGAAAAACATGTAGATTTTTGCATTTTTCTATTACTTCGCCAGAAGGCAGCATGTACAGTCTTTATTCCTTTGTCGTTTGCAAAACTGAACCTATCTGCTGGTGACCTTCTTAGTGCTCTATACAACCACGGTTTAATCAGATTCCAACTTTATACGTTTCAAGAATAAACAACCATGTTTCACAGGAAGGGTCTACCTTTTCGCATTTACGACCATCTCAGGATTCCTTTTAAACATTTACTACCATCTGCGCAACAAAACACAAATCTTGACACGACCATCGACAAAAGTTTTGTATGATATCGTACATATTGGAAGTTTTGCATTAAATCATGTCTTCTCCTCAATCTAGATATGCAGTAAAACGTTACAAAACACTGTTTTACCGAAACGCCATGGCTGACATAGTTATAAGACGATTGAATAGCTTTCGAGTGAGGTTTTATTTGTATAAAAGGGAGGATTAGGGTTATTTTAGTCATGGAAGTTCAGCAAAACTGTCTTGGAACGCTTTACTGCATATCTAGATTGAGAAGAAGACGTGATTTAATGCAAACTTTCTGATACAGATGATTTCATACCAGAATTTTGTCGATGGTCGTGTCAAGATTCGTGTTTATGTTGGGCAGATGGTCGTAAATGTTTAAAAGGAATGCTGAGATGGTCGTAAATGCGAAAAGGTAGACCCCTCCTGTGAAACATGGCTGTTTAGTCTTGTAATGTATAAAGTTGGAATCTGACATAACTGTGGTTGTAAAGAGCACTAAGTAGGCCACCCGCAGATAGGTTCAGTTTTGCGAATGATAAAGGAATAAAGAAATTAAATGCTGCCTCTTGGCGAAAAATGCAAAATCTACTTGTTTTTCTCAAAATCAGGCTTAACACGGTGAGTGTATCTTCAGCGTCTAAACGTTACTTGATAGAAGGAAATATGCCCAATGTCACTGTAAAAACAGATCTGTAAAATATTTAGTCAGTGCAGATATATTCAAGAAAAACTGTCAGAATAAAAAGTTGTTTACTTGTCACGCGCAGTTTCCCGCAATGTCTCGTAAGTAATACTTTCGTGTACGTAAATTTGCCTACATACCGTGCTAAAAGACTATCTATATATGTACAGAACGAGCACGATCGTATTTTTTAGCAGGTAAAGTGCGCCTGTTTCCGTTGGTGTTGTCAATACGCGTTCTTTTTAAGCTGTTGTTTACAACTGAGCCACACTCGCTCGTGCATGAAAAACAATTGTATATGGTGGATAAAATCATCCATGTGGTAGTCTATATTTCGATATCCCTTTAGTTTTTAATATTTGCATAGAATGTCAGTAATAAGAATCAGGAAAGTTCTTGATTTCATTTCCTCTGAAAAAAAATACGTAAGTTTGTTTTTTTGTACAATTTATGGGGGGATTTTTTTTCTCTATTTTTTTAAAAAAAGAAAAGAAAGAAAATAACAGGTGGTCAAAAAGTTCAATTAAGATTCAGTCGGAGCCCCGGTAGCTGTATGTTCAGCGATGGCCTACTGATCTAACGGCACCGGGTCAGAGCTCCGCCCGAGGCTGAAATCTTCCCAAATGTAAACAGCGTTCCACTGAACACAGCCTTTCTTTATCATCCTCCAATCGTCCTGACTTGACTGAAATACTGCTGAAAAGGACGTAAAATCGCAGTCATACATCTATCATAAAATGCAATCTCCAAAAATTCCACAGAGCTGGAGGAAAACATAACATATTAAGTGAAAATTGATAGGCTGGCTAAAAACTAATTTTCTTTCCCATCCGAATAGAAGGCTGTGATATGTAGTAACTAGTTGTAATAAACGTTGAATCAACGTTGATCCACGTCATGACGTTGAATCGGCGTTGATTTAGGGGATAACTGTACTCAAAATTGTTATTTGGGGAGGTGTAAATCGTCGGTTTTATGGTCGGAAATTTCGTTTTACGGCGACGCGCCAGCGGAACCGTATTAAAACGCAATTTGCGGCCATAAAACCGACGCTTTACCTCCCCAAATGAATTTTTTTAATAGTTATCCCCATTCTAATGCACTTTTACGCATTTTCACCTTTAAAAATGTGCTAATTTGCATCCACAGCAAACGCTTTCAGCGACGAAAAACCATACGTCAACCAATGAGAAGCGACGTTATGTAATGACGGGTTTCCGACAGTATATTTCGCAGGGTATACTGTCGCAAATTTTTGAAGTTATAGTTTAAACGTATTTTATTGCTTCTAAATACAGTTATGAATACAGTTTGAAGTTATCCGATCAGACGTCGCATAACATATGTACGTGCATTAGAATTGATGTTGATTCAGGGCTGCGTGCGCGATGGGAAGTTGTTATCGTTGCTTTTACCTACTGGTGTCACTCCACTGGCTCGCGTGTGAATGGATTTGACCCTGGCCAGTCGCCTGCCTGTTTTGAGATGGGCCCTTTAAATTCTCCGTGCCGGTCCGAACATCGGACTGGCATGGAGGGTGTGAAGGACTGTTCAGGGGACAGATGTAGCTGGCATGGATCACGCCTGTCTCTTTTTGAGTGTTTGGGTGTAGCAGTAGTTGGTTGTCCAGTGAATTTTACCTTACCTCCTATATAATAATTAAGAATATTCCATCACACTCCGGTCACTTGCGTACACAATTTAATTATGGTTGTCAATTTCATGAGTATTCCAATTAGTGCTCATTCAGGCTGTTTAGTCACCTGATGAAATTAAACACGTTTTACGCGAGATTTTGACAGTTATCACAACTGCCAAAAAAAATAGAAAAAAAATAGGAAACACAAAATTTATGAAAACCTAGGCTGCCCTCTTGTAGACTGACTATAAACAAGAAATAACTTTAAAAAAAGAGAAACGTTGCTAGAGAAGAAATATTTTAAGTGATAAAGTGCCGGGCACGGTACCTCGGCCGAGAGCGTGTCCGCTGCCAATGCTAGCGACCCTGAGTTAGACCCTCGCGTCCAGTACGTTCTTGCGTGCAGCCATTTCCCTCTCTTCCGTTGATTCAAGAAGAATAGCAGTCAGTTACGAGCGAATGGAATGTGCACTCAGTACTGGTAGACTGCCTCCGTGAGTCTTGCACAGAAACAGTGCGGTTAGGTTACTTACCTGCTCGACATTTTCCCATTGTAAACTGGGCCGTAAGCCCCAACAAAAGCAAACAAGTTATGTTTTGATAACTTGATTACCCACAAATGAGCGATACCCGAATTGGCGGTTTTTAAAAGACCAAATAGTCAGTCCTCCGTCTTTTATTTTCTGTTAACCTTCGGAAAAAGCAGTTTGTCGAGTCCAATACGATTGGCGACGGGCCGATCTGGTTATTATTCTGGTCAATGGAATGGCGTAAAATGTGGGTCAATACTGAGGTTAGACGTTGCCTGACGGCAATGAAAAACGTACCATAATGCTTCTGATTTTCTTCAGGTCATTCGCAGCCAAAATATTTTGCTTCTAATTCTGCCATTTATGTATTTATATGAATGACAACCTGAGTGAGTAATTTACTTTTTTATGTGATGTGCCACGGTTATGCCCCTTTGATGGTAGAGTGAGGGGTCGTGATGCTAATGGAAAGTTACAGTATTATATCTATAGTTATTGAGAATACTAATACAGAATTGTGCAAGCAGACACTGTAGACCCAGATCAGATTTCATGAACTTCAATTATACTTAGCATTGCCACACTAAGACACTCAACTCCTGTATTATCATTTTGAGTGAATTTGCCGAAAGCAAATACGTGAACCTCATATAGGCTGGAATTCCTGAGATACAAGAACCAGTTGCCACGGTCCATGATTGAATGTCTATTCTGTAAACATATTCAGTAATAATTCAAGTACATGCAAGAAGCAGACAACAATTTATTTGAAACTCAGGTGATCAGTTAAATAATAGCAAATTTATTCATGTATAATCTGGTCATTTTGCGCCACCATACTGAAAAACATATGTGTAGTAGGTACTACGTACTTTTGTGTAAACTCGTGTTTCGTTAGATAGTTATGATTTCTTGAAGAAAAAAAATGGGTGTGTTTGTTTGACTGCGAATTGTTCTTTAAAGAAAACATTTATTAAAATATCCATTCTCGGTTGCACTAATAGGAATATATAGCTTTGTCTGGGACTTACTACTTTTTCTCAATAGATAGTTTAAATTTGAGTTTTTTGGTACGCGGTTTGGACTTACTAAAAGGTAACATAAAAATGTAATAAAAACATATTTTCCAAATTCATTGTAATTAACGTGAATATTCAAGCCTTTACATTGGTCCTGACATCATTCGTCATTTATATCGTCAGTAGTTAGTGCATATCTGATATCGCCATAGCCTAACCACTTTGTACACACAAGCTTAGAAATGGCCGACAGCTAGTCCTTAAAAGGAAATAATAGTGAAAAACATTCGGCTATTTATAAACAACATACCAAAGAAGGATAATTAATTAAAGAATATAAGGTAAGATAATGCATGTGTAAGTCTAATGTTATGGGCGTTTGTCCGTAGATTCCATTAGCACGAATCTGCCTACTTATACGGGCCAGGGCATGCGAAATACGCTTGGAACTATTTTTTCTTACAGCAACCAGGAAATATCAAGACTAGACTGCGCAAGCACACAGACTAATTCGGGCACTCACAGCTGGCACATAAATATCCGATATTCGTCCATAAAATGATATCCGATTCAAAAGCTGCAACAGTAATAACAATATCATTAATGATGGCGGCAGAACCATCCCAGTCCAGCGCGGATTCACCGTCGAACCCGCACCAACGTTATGGTGCGGAATCAACGTTGATTCAACGCTGCCTCCACACTGCATGCCCGCTGAGAACTATTCAGGCACCCCATTTATACCTGAACTATAAGCTATCATGATCCCAAACTGTGCGAATCCTGCTCAGGCTGCCCCGTAGGGCAGCCCAAGCAGCGTCCCAACTGTCTGCATAGATACATGTAAGTAAAATCCCACTAAAAACACAACGTTGAATCACCCATTAATCAACGCTGAGTCAACGCCGCGACGTTGAATCAACGTTGATTTAACTTTGAATCAACGTTGATTCAACGCTACGACGTCGGATCAACGGCGATTCAATGACCACTCAACGCTCTACATATTTGATATTAGTAAACTCGGAAAAATCGATTCAATGACCACTCAACGCTCTACATGTTTGATATTAGTAAACTCGGAAAAATAAAAGGAACAAAAACTTTCTAGCGAGGCAATAAAATTTCCTTTTAAAAGGAAGGCTTGTCCAGCTAAGCCAGTGAAATGTTCATCAGTTGTTTATTCAAGTAAACCCAGTTGTTAGTGCACTTTCTGTTGCTAATTTTTATTTAGCAAAATAAAATTTCTTAAAGTCTCAATAGTCCTATCAGCGGTAAAAACGCCTAAACTCAAATCATTGTAAAAAGCGGTTCAACTTTCACGTTTGGTAATAAATTGTGAGTTGGTGTGCATATATTGAGTCATATAACTGGCAAAAAGTAGAGAAAACAAGTTTTTGAAAAATAACAAAACGCTCCACAAGATACAATTTCCTGTTTTGGTTTCCCGTTTAGCCATGCTATATAAACATAGGCGAGATAGTGATTGGGACTCTACGCCTGTACATTGTATTTTTACCATTTCATGAAATCGAAAGTAGGTCATTTTAGTTGCCAACTAAAATGACCCAGATAAGTTTTCAAACCGATTTTAAGTGAAACTCAAGGATGTTTTATTTTCTAAAGCTACATAATCACGGTCATTTACAATTACGAAACTGTAGAGAGAAGTTTGCAGCGATACCTCTTGATAAAAATTTTCATGCTGATAGAGCAATGGAGCCGTTAACTTCTTGAATGGTGGCATTATCTACAGGTGTGAGGTAAAAACAAGTGTAGACTTTATTTGAAAAAAAAAACAGATTGAGGAAATATATAAACACACACACACGGGCCGTGTTACGCAATCGGTAGGGCACTTGACTCATAAGTCAGAGGCCCTGGGTTCGAAACCCGGTCTTAGTACTGGTTAACCGCTTAGGAGGTCTGAGCCTGCCCAGGAATAGTGTGGTTAGGTTAACTGACCGTCTCGAATTGACCATTGCTGTTTACCGTGGACGTTAAGCGACAAATCACACAAACACATACACACACACACGTACGCACGCACGCACGCACGCGCACAGAGAGAGAGAGAGAGAGAGAGAGAGAGAGAAAGAGAGAGAGAGAGACTTTTCCAACGTTTAAGCCGTTAGGCATGTCTCAAGGAAAATTACTATATGGACCTATTTCAAGTCTGTTCTATATGGCTGCTAAGTCACATTTAGTTTGAATCAATATTTTAGGAAAGACTGTTTCAAACCTGTGTCTGTGGAATCTTGGCACATCTGAACTTGGCATAAAAAAAAAGACAACAAATATATATTCACTGAACTATATTTTTGGTTTTAGTAGCATCAGTGACAGTGACTAGAAGGAAATTTTGACACTCTGAGAAGAAAATGCATGCTACTATTGTTTGAGATAATGACTTACTTGCTTTACAACATTTGGGAACAACAAAGCACGGAACCCATTGTGTTCATACTCCCATGAACTTCCGAAAAATGAAATTTATCTCTTACATTTATACTATGTTTTCACATCAATTTTGGTACTTATTTGTGAAGTTCTGGCTAAATTTCCGCCAAGGAAAGAACGAAGAATAGCTATTTACCAACGTGTTTGGTAATGACGTTCAACAGCCGTCACTATGACATGACGTATATCAAACGTTACGTCGGCCAATCAACTTATCGAATAATCTGTGACGTCGAATAATCCGTGACGTCGCTTAAGCGTAACATTGCATGACTGCGTGTTGTTCATGGATGTATGTACATCGTCAGCCCAGTAAAGGTTCATCTAAGGAAATCGTCGAATTGTGTAAATATTTCTCTGTACATTTGTATAGGTGAAATTAAAAGGCAACATTAGAGACTGTGACAAGAAAACATTGATGCAAAGCATCAATACGCCGTGAAAGTCAGTCACATTTAGCTTCTGCGACCAGTAGGCCTAACTGTGCACATATACAGGAATCTCGACACTAGCAAAGGTAGCCTAATATAGAGTTATGCGGTGTTGTGAAGCTGATTATAGTTTATTGGCTTTCTGCTACTATTGTATACGTCATAAGCATGTGGGCAGGTTCTTGACAAACATGCATCATAATGATGGATTTCTGATCTGCTCGGATTTATTTTCTATTCAGATAATATTTTAGTTTCGCCTGCTACTAGCAGAAACTAGGTAGATCTACATGTGTATTACTTTACTGTTCCTGTGTCTGCAGCATTATCACCGTCGGTGCCGGTGTCGTATACTTAACGTTTTTTGGTTGAGTGGTTTTTGTGACAATGCGCAAACAGGCAAGAGATAGCATGTCCTTATGTAATATTGGAAATAGACTTCAACTCTAGGTTTCATCATATTTTACTCCAGGTAACATGGTTATTTTTTGCCCATAAAGTAATGTAGATTGTTGACGCAGTAATTCTGCATATGTTGAACTTCAGTTCAGGTTCCTAGGGCTGGTTCAGCCACTAGGAACACGTTCATAGGAAACAAACCAATTTTTTAATTTAATTTATTTATTTTTTATTAGTGAAAGGTCAATATACAGTAATACGTCAAGCTTTCAAAAATATATACATTCTGCTGGCTATCACTCTGACATGTAATTATTTACGTTCAAATTTGTATATATACTTAGTAAAACAATTGAAGGATATTAAAATTCTATGATTATTTTTACTTAAAACAAAATCTTTACAAATTTCAATATGCATGCATTCAATAGTATCGGGTATCTACAATTAAACGCCTGTCCAATTTAAAGTCACGCTTAAGTGGTTACAGTACAGTACCGCTCCAAATGGAATAACCCCTACATCATGAATTCACAAACATGCATACTTATCGCTATATTGTTGTTAATACCGGTTTTAAGGAGTTGAATGGTTTTCCATACGGAGACCATTATTCCCATAAAACATTAGTTACACAAGAAAAGCATTTGACGCATTTGCAAATCTGATGAATCAAGACTACTCCTACTCACTGACCTGGATATTCTTTAGTTTAGCCTTGCTCAGCAGGAGAATAGTTGACATCAGAATATTGTAAGAGGCGCTTAAATGATCAGGCAAGCTGCGTATGTGAATTACTTGGGAAACAGCAGGTTTAAACTCACTTTTAATTGTTTGTGATTTTTTGCAGTAGGGGGTCAGTCCATTTGGAATGGTACCTTACAGTAACCACTATAGCGTGACGTTAATTAACCCTGCGCATCAATTGCATACGCCTGATTCAAGTAAATGCATGCACATATAATTTGATATATATTCCATTTAAAGTCACAAATAGGATTAAATTTTAATATCCTTCAATTGTTTTACTAAGCATATATTATGTTGTTTAAAAATGATCTTTACCTTTAAGAAACTAGTCTACTGCGTAATACAAAATTAACGAAGACTTGTTGCAAATTATATAAGTATTACCTCCCTTGAAACATGCCATAGGCGATTCCACAAAGGTACCTATCAGACTGCATTTTGCGCAGTCTGATCATTACCATGTGGGCGATTGTATACATTTTCTGTTGTCGGATGGGGATAAAAAAAATGCACTGAGGCAAAGTAGCAGGCGAAAATTGTATGTATTTTATGACGTACGCGAAGGTACAAAAAATCGTCCGGCATATACTAAAATATAGAGTGGAATCAACCTTTGGAGTGGAGCCTTGGAGTGGAGTGTTTTTTTTTTTTTTTTTTTTTTTTTTTTCAAACTGCCAAGACTTAATGCTGCTGACTCGGATAAATATACAGTATGGCCATAATGTTTAATTATTGTTCCCCAAAGCATACTTGGCTTGGCCTAGCTTGATTCATAGTATTATGCTTTCAAGCAAGCTATTATGTTATTTCACATAATCTGGCTAGTCCAGGAGAGAAATTAGAACATGCCCCTTTGCATTTTGCAACTGGTCATTGCCCGAAAATGGTGAGGCATGGTTTCTTGTCCAGAATACTCCAAAATACCATTCCAAAAAACCACGCCACTCCATAGGTTGACCCCACTCCATATTTTAGTATATGCCAACTCTCCTGGTATTTTCCGAATGAGCGTGACGTCATTTCTTCCGAAAATAACTCGGTATCACTAAACGACATGAATACTGGCTTGTGGCCGAAACCACAAGCCAATACGGAGAAGTTAATCAGCCGTTCGGGGCGAGACCAAATTCACTCTACAATTGGACCATTGAGTTCTCACGTGACTTCATTCATGAAATTAAGTACTCTACCGATGAACCTCACCTGTATGTTGTACACGCTTATAAAAAAAGGTAAAAGGAAGCTGAACAATCTATATGTATTCAGAGAGAGAGTGAGGGCAGGGTGGGAGGGGGGGGGGGTTGTGGGGGGTGGAGGGAGGGAGGTTGGCAGGTAGTTAGTTAGAAAAATGCTTAATAATTATGCCCATGAATTTGCTTAAATTGGCAAGGCAATTTTCGTCTTTTATTGAAAGCAGGTCTTGATATTTCAGTATATTTGGTCTATGATAGTACAAGAAGGGTATTAGTCGTGCCCTGTCGCGTCTGAAGTAAGAACATTCCAACAAATAATGAAATTCGTCGCCCAAAGTATTTTTATCGCAGAGATTACATTTTCTTTCAATAAGTTCAATGTTATACCATCGGCCGGTTTCAATTGGCATTTTATGATTTCCTGTTCTGAAACGCACCATATTGATATAGAGATTTTGAGGAAGCAGTTTAAAATAAGTTTTTAATTCAATGGTATCTTTATAAATTCCATAATTTTTTCCCTTCGATGAATTATTTAAGTTCGAGCTCCAACTCTGCAGGAACTGGTCATACAAAATTTGTTTTATAAGCATTTTGATTGAGTATACATTTACTTCATCTTGTTTTATCCATATATCATAACGGCCAACATCAGCACAAATCTTTTTAATATTCGAAATCCATTTATAATTTGAGTCGTCATCAGATCGTAATAATTGGTATAGAATATAAGCGATTTTCGTAGGTTTATCAAGAATTAGCCTATTCCAAAAACCAATTGTTTGCGCTTTTATGATTATTTCTAGTGGTAAGCGTCCGAGTTCTGCATACAGCATATATAATGGCGTACTCTTTCTACACTTCGTAATCTTTCTTAGAAACTCTGTATGTATTTTTTCCAGAATATCCAAATTTTCGAACCCCCAGATTTCACATGCGTAAGTTAAAATGGGCACAACTGTATGGTCAAAAAGTTTTAACTGCAGATCAACTGGTAGTTTAAGGTTATTTATACGGCAAAATAATAAATACATAGCCTTTTAGCCTGCTCTACGATATGTTTCCGAGCATTTAGAAAACTGCGTGACTGAGAAAAATAAACTCCAAGGTATTTATATTTATCAGTAATTTCAATAATATTACCCCCCAGATTAAAGCTATACGAATCTTTTTTTCTTGCTCCAAATACAATAATTTTTTTTTTTTTTTAATATTTACCTTCAACTTCCAAGTTTGGCAATAATCGTTAAATCTATTAAGAGAAAATTGGAGGTCTGCTTCATTAGTAGCAAAAAGCACAGTATCATCTGCATATAATAATACTATTAGTTTTATGAAGACGGAGAAATCATTGGTGTCAAAATCAATAGTTATTCCTGCAGTAGAGTTATGCAACAAAAAACTTTCGAGGTCATTTAAGTACAATGAGAACAGAACTGGGGATAAATTTTCTCCCTGCCTGACCCCAGAGAAACTGCTAAAGAATGCCGATTCTTCACCAAGAAGAGAAACACATGATTTTATATCCTGGTACATGTTATAGATAACTTTAAATATTTTACCGTTGACCTTTGATTGTAACAATTTATGCCAAAGTCCTACCCTCCAAACTGAATCAAAAGCCGAAGAAAAATCAATAAAACAGCAAAATAGTTTCTGTTTTTGCGATTTAAGAATTTCTGTAAGCGCATGGAGTGAAAATATATGGTCTAAAGTCGAGTAGTGCTTTCTAAAGCCAGCCTGGTTTTCTTCCAACAGCATGGTTTCTTCTAGGTATTCGTTTAATCTGGAATTCAAAATTGATGTGAATAACTTGCCAAGGCAACTTAAAATAGTTTTAGGTCTATAGTTCTGCACATTTTCACGGGGCCCCTTATTCTTATAAATTGGAAAGATACACCCAGTCGACCACTGTTCAGGGAAATGCCCAGTCTCAAGGATCAGATTGAAAAACTTTTCGTATATTGGTAAAAAAATATGCCTCGAAGATTTGATATATTCATTCAAAATCATATCTAGTCCGGATGCTTTACCATTATTCAAATTCCTAATGCATCTGAGAATTTCATCTGATGTAATTTCTGCATTTAATAAGTCATTATTTTGGATGTCATCGAAGCTGAACGAGTTACTATCGCCATCATTACCTAAATTTAATAGTTTGAAATGGTCATAAAATTCTTGCAATGTAGGAGTTGTTGAACAATTACTTCGTTTAAGGCTATTTATAAATTTCCAGTATTGCTTGGGACTTTTTGCCTGGAGAGTACGTAGTTTTTTCTGTGTAGCTTTATTATGTACTGCTATATATTTATTCATTGTTCTTTTATATTGTTTGCTACAGTCTTTGAGATAAGCTCGATTACGGTCATTTTTATTCAAGTTAAATAACTTACGAGCGATGTGGTATTTTTTACGAGCCAGTTTGCAGCGCGGCCCGAACCAAGGTTTAACACGATTAATATTATTCTTACACTTTGGAGGAAAGGTTCTAGAACTCGCATCCTGAAATATATGTGAGATACGCTCTGTAATTTCGTTAATATGGCGTTTATTATGTATTGGTGAATCCAAAACATTTGAAAGTGAGTTGACCTGACCTATGTCAATATTACCACAAAAATTATGTGCAAACTTTTTGTTCCATAAAGGCTTTCGATTATTATTTCCAGTTATCCGCTGGTTAAGTCTTGGTTCTGGACAGGTAAATGTACAACTCAGAATACAATGCCCATCACTAAATAACGGGTCGGTTTCAAGAATTTCAACGTTAAGCATCATATCAACCAACCAAATCAAATGATGATATGTACGATGATTATGTGACATTACAAAAATATGATTACAAAACGGAACTTTTGAAAAATTCTTCCTTTATCAGTTTTTGATGTGCACATACCTGCTGCAGTTACCTAAGCAAAGACTGATCAGACATAGTAGGTGCGCAGGTAAACTTTCGAGCTCGTCTTAACCCTTTTTGACCTGTGGACTTGTCCATCCCAATCTTTTGGATGCGCCCATTTATAGTTTTAGGGGTTTCAGCACAAGTTTTCACTTTTATTAATTTTGCAGACAATTCTGAAAGCAAAAGGTGTTGACCATGTTCTGCGGCGTCTGAACTGGGTCTGCACTGGCTGCAGGTGTCCCCAAAACTGGTTTCCAGTCTAAAAAGGGTGAATGCATCTTTTAGTCATTGCGATGACGATCAGCGGTGAGCCGCGATGTGTAATAAAAGAGTGCTTAACACAAAAGCGAACAGCGAAAGCTTAGATTAGCCTGCGCATCCGCACAGTCCGATCACATCCTTCACTGTTATCAGAGAGCATTTAGTGTTCACACACAAAAAAAAAGCATGGGCAATAAGGAATCTCCAGCACAGTGACACAGTGAAGGCTCCAGGGGCCATATTTATAAAACGACTTAAGTCGTTGCTATGTTGTTGCTAAAGCCAAATTTCTATGAAGGAGATTCCCTAAAAGACTGTTCCTCCAGAGCAAATTTCATAGTTGTATGAAATCTCCTTGATAGAAATTCAGCCCTAGCAACAGCATAGCAACCACTTAAGTCGTTTTATTAATATGCCCCCAGGTAAACTACATGTATACGGATTCAAAAGTAAATTGACTCAAATAGAAAATTGCAGTACGTATTTGCAAACAGCGATTGGCTGTTTGCAAATGCGTACAGAACATTTTCCATCGTCAGGTCAGGCATAACCTGCTACTGGTACCATGTAAACCAGTATTACCTGTTGCATGTGGGCAGATGGGGCTCATCAACCTGGGAAGGTGTCCTGTCTAAGAGTTACTAGTCTCTAAATAAAACTGGAAGGGGTAGGTGGAGCTCTTAGCCTTGGCAGGCAGTCCACCTGGGAGTTCATTGCTAGGTCTGTAGACAAAACCTATGAACAAAACCTGTGAACACAGCACCATTGGCAAAGTCATGCTGAAAGTTATCTTGAACAGGCTTAAGTCTCAAGCCGAAGAGATAATCGCTGAGGAACAGGCTGGGTTCCGAGCAGGAAGGAGCACCACAGAACAGATCTTCAACCTTAGAATCCTGTGTGAAAAGTATCTCCAACATCAGCAGAATCTGTACAATGTCTTCATTGATTTCAAAAAAGCCTTTGACAGGGTATGGCATGCACCTTATGGGCCACCATGAGGAAGAACAATATCAATGCAAACCTAGTTCGCACCATTGAGCAGCTATACGACAAGGCTACAAGAGCAGTCCTGATAAATGGCAGCACAGGAGAATGGTTCAGAACAACAGTTGGAGTAAGACAAGGATGTCTTCTGTCACCCACCCTCTTCAACATTTTTCTCGAACGGATCATGTCCGATGCTCTGGAAGAACATGACGGAAAGGTTAGCATAGGCGGCAGAAATATTACCAACCTGCGGTTTGCCGATGACATAGACGCTCTTTAGACCTTGAGCTGACAATAGACCCCCCTCCCCCCCAGGGGGAGTTTTGTACCCTATGATTTTCTAAAACTACATTATATAAGAAACAAAATGACACATGTTAGCCCTCTGTACGTTGGGGCGTTAACGTATGACGTCAACGTCAATTACACTACCCAAATTTACATATTCACGTTATAATAGAAGATACGCATTGTTGTACACATGCTAGTATTCGCCCTAAATAATGTTGGGTTTTGTCTGCTAGTACATAAATCACTGTTTCAAAGTTATTGACATTGTCAAGGATAAGTTGACTAGCCTGTATAACGTAGTTTACATTGCATTTGACGTTTTTTCCCCTTCAGTGTGTAAATACATTTAATATAAGGAGCAAATTTTAAGAATTTAAGTGTAGCGAAAAGTTAATGTCATATATATGACTGTTTCAATATTCTATTATAAGAAAGAAACATCTAAAGTCTTACAAAACTCGTCAGCAGTCACGAAAAATATGTAACGTATATAACCACAACAAAAATACGAAAAAAAAAAAAAAAAAGAATCTGACTAAATCGCTGAATTGGTGGACTGAAGTTTATACGTGCTCCATCAATCTTCTTTTATTCATGTCCAGCTTAGATAATGTAGGCAGCAGTTAAATTAGCAGTGGATACATTAAATGGGGACAGAAACTATCTTATTTTTGAAGAATTTAACCTACAAAATGACCAGAAAAGCTACGAAAGCCAACATTAGCTGCATTTTATATTTCAATGTTATCTTTAATTTGTCTTCAGTAGATACTGTTGTATATGTAAATATGAAGAAATGTCAATGTTATGTGTCCTCAAACTATAAAACATGATCTAATAAAGCATATTTGAAAAACAATCTAACAGTAACATTACGTTACATAATTGTAATATGTCGAGGAATAAGATTTATTAGTCATCTGTTATCAAAATTTTAGTTCCCTGGCGGCATGAAGTATTGATTGCTGTAGTATAAGCTTACCACTGTAGTCAGATGGCAAATTTAGCTCTTTGAAATACACAAGAGTTCAGCAAGACGCACATAGATTGTTACAGCTGAAGCAGTTCGACCTTGCCTTCAATTCAGTCTCACTTAAAAGTGACTTCATAAAAATGATTTTTTTTTAATTCTATGCATTAAATGGAGTAAGTATAATTTGATAAATGCTGCAACTGATTAATATTTAGGTTCTCGTTATGATGGGGATAAAACCAGTTTCGCTACCTGTGCTGTTTGCTGAGCCATTCAATTACCCTACATACAAATATGCAACTGTGACTACCAGCCGAGGCAATCAAAAGCAGTACCAACTCTGCCAGCTTCCATTAACACCATTTTTCTATGATGTCAGTCGAATCGTCAGCCACGAGCCTCTTTGCACAGTAACTGCTTTACATGGGTTAGCAAATATGTGTGGCCCCCGTGATCACAACTTATATGTTAATTTGTGATCTACGTGATCTGTTTATGCAGCTCCCGGCCATCGAATACATTACAAAATGTTAACAATGTGAAAATTTAAGGATTATAGAAAGTGACATACTTTATAACGCATACAACATTCTGTCTCCAGCCTGTGCAGGAGTTCTATTTTTCATTATGTTGTTACAAATATTCAAATGGTCAGGTAATTTTGCAAACCCCATGGTTTTATTCCCACTTGTTGATACTATCAAGGACTAAAGGTGTTACAAAATACAAATTTCAGTCAGACAATTTTCAATAATGTAACAACTAAAATTGGGGCTTTATTCTCTAACAGTATTTAACATATTTGGACAAGGATAATTTGATAAGCATAAATAGGCAGTTTACAACCACATTTATTGCTAAAAAGTAAACAATATGGTAATACAAGGTCACGGAGATCAAATGGAGAAAGTTACTTAGGTTAGCCCTTCCTTGGCGTGTATAGGTATGCACTGTTTCTATTGTTTGATTATTTGCTCTTCAGAAATACTGTATTACTAGTTAAGGATATCGGAGATGAAGAATTCATAAACTCTCACTAGATACGTTGTATACGTTACTTGTTTGGTCTTTCTTTTTCCCCCAGTATTATTCTCCAAAGCATATAACTACAGTATAGGCAGATACATTCTGAAGGAGAACAACTAAGATTTGCTCATAAATATCTGAACAGCGATGACCAACATTAATATATTCTGTCATTTTCATTTGCCATTTTATTATGTGTGCAGTACTACTGGAACACTGTCGCTTGAAAAAAAAAAAACAAAAAAAAAAACAAAAACATTTTTGCCCAACTAATCGTGTCTTTATGTTCTTTAGTGAATAGATTCTTTAAGAGATGATTGAATGTAGTTAGATTCTTTAGGAGATGGTTGAATGTAGTTAGACTTTAAAGAGCAAGAAACAAAAGCATAGAAATGTAGATCATCTTAAACATAGCATTTATAGATAGCCACAGTATACTAGTAAACTGCCAGTGTCTCTTTTCTGTATTAAATATTTCTAATACTATTCTCCCAAACTCCTGGTTGACACATAATTGTTAGTTACATAAATGAACTAAGTAAAGCAATGTATTGACACTACTATTAATTATTTTCAAAAGTTTGTTTTGTTTCTTAAACTGTAACTCAGCAATGTTGTTTTCTCTGGTAACGTAAAATATACAATAGTCTTACAAAAGTAAGTATACGCTGCCAGCAAATATCTACATTAGCTTTGATGCAGAACTGTATTTGGCTTAAGCCTTTAAACTTCATGTTACTGTTCTGCTTTATAGTTTTTCAGTGTGCACGTAAAAGCTATAAGAAATCATGTCAATAAACAAAGTGAAACCCCAGTTTGCATTGTTGATTGCTGATTATTTTATAGTTTTAAACTAAACACGTCAAAACCGCTTAGCTTTTAATGGTATCAAACTGATTGCATATCATTTTATTCAAGCCCTATATGCAAAATCAATGCTGGCTTTTAATAGCGGCGGCTTTATCTTTTCTGGAGTATTTTTTATTTTATTTATTTTTTTATTTATTTTTGTTGTTGATTTTTTGGATTTTTCAGCTGTATATAACAAAATTTCAGGTATGTTACTGTGTTTAGAACTCAAATGTACAATTTGTTAAAGAAACAAACTGGGCAATGTCATTATGAAATACTTTTATTTTTGATATGATAACAAAGTAAACAGCAAAACCCGTTTTACATGTGCAGAATATGCCAATGCCCTTAACATTACAATTTGAAGTATTCTGTGTTTAATCACGTATAAAACACACCTCATGAATCCCTAACAGTAATAACAGAGAAATATTTGATAGGTCCAAGTACACAATATATCATAAGAACACCCAGACTTATATGTGTTATTTTTTAATGTGACAGTGGTAAAAAAATGATTAAAGGTATTATAATAAAATATTTTAAATATTAATGTTATTTACGTTACTACTAGTAATAGTTTATCAAGGAAAATAAATCAGAATGAATTTTTCTCTTATATTAAAAGATTCTTTTATGAAGAAACTGATACCAAAGAAAATAAAATGATTCTATCTTTAAATTATATGATTTTAACAAAAGTAGCCCTAGGTAACGTATATAATCGATCATTATGGACGACTAAAATGCATTCAAAATATTGTTGAAGTGCTCCTTGCTGTTTAAATAGGCTGGCATATTCAATATTATCGTTTACTGTTGTTTTCCATTCCAATAGTGTAGTTCAAGCGCTTGAATTATACGGAAAGTGATAATTGTAACATGGAACATTCATAAGGGGTTACTGTGTTCAACATCCTATTTCTCCCAAAGTATACAAGATAGGATAATAATTTTTGCAGATCTGAAAAGATCAATAAATTTTCTTTAACACGTAAACAAACATTTGGTCTAATATTAAAGGAATAACTTACAAAAAGAAAGTATTTTGGATGGAAATTGCAATTTTAATGGAGAGTGAAGAAAAACGTCACGTATACTACACCACGTATGCTAAAGTGACGTTTCAAACATCATAACTTTTAGCTATTGGGTTGTTCTATTAGACTCTATCATAATTTTAAACATAGGTAAGTGACTTCTTTTTTTTTATATTTTTTTATAATTCTTATTTTATGTTTATTATTTTAATGGGTAACGTAATGTAACAGGCTGTTACAGCTTAACGCCCCACTCGCCAGAGGGCTAACATGCTGCAAAATACTTCTAGGATGCTGGTCTTTAAGAAAAGTATGGTCTACAAAACTCCCCCTGGGGGGGAGGTAAACCATATCTGGCTCATGGCCTACTTGCTGAGGAAGAGCAGGAACTAGAAGCTCTAGTTGAAAGTCTCGACCAGACCTGCACAAGGTATAAGATGGAGATCAGTGCTGAGAAGACCAAACTGATGACAAACAGCGCAGATGGCATCCAGGGGGAGATCAAGTTAAAGGGGCAGAAGCTGGGTACTGTAAGCAGCTTCAAATACCTTGGAGCAGTTGTCTCAGATGATGGCTCAAAACAGGAGGTTCTCTCAAGGATAGCACAAGCCACTTCAGCTCTTGCCAAGCTGAAACCAATTTGGAGAGATAACAACATATCTCTTGGATCAAAGGTGACACTTATGCGCTCCCTTGTCATTTCCATATTTCTGTATGCCTGTGAATCATGGACCTTAACAGCAGAGTTAGAGAAAAGAACGCAGGCCTTTGAGATGAGATGCTACCGAAGGTTACTGAACATTTCGTACAAGGACCATATAACCAATGAGGAGGTTCGCAGGAAGATCCAAGCAGCCATTGGAGAATATGATGAACTCCTGACGCTGGTCAAGAAACGGAAACTAAGGTGGTTTGGCCACGTCTCAAGGTCTTCTGGTTTAGCAAAGACAATTCTTCAGGGCACAGTGAAAGGAAAAAGAAGAAGAGGTAGACAGAAGAAGAGGTGGGAAGACAATATCAAGGAGTGGACTGGAATGGATTTTGCCAGCTCAACAAGGGCAGCTGAAGACAGGACAAGGTGGACAGGTGGAACATTTTCAGATTTCGCTGTTAGCTAATACGTTCAACACACTTTTAGTTTATGTTTGCAAATACGTAGAGCACATTTTTTTAAGTTTTTGCTGCTCGCAAAGTACGTAAACGCTTATTTTAGTTTTCGCTGTTCACAGATACATACAACACATTTTTAAATTTTCGATGTTCGCAAATATGTATAGCATTTTTTGCGTGGCGCAGCTCAGCTGGTCTATACGATTTCAGAGGATACGGTCGAGTTGTCTGAGCTGTCTGACAAGCTCATAAGGTAGACCAATGTTATTTGTCATCATTACTGGAGGGTTAGCCGAAGCGTCCACAGTGCAGTACTGATTACACGGTACATGGCCAGTTACCCGGGAAGGATCCTGAACACACAGACAGGCCGCAACCCGGATGCTCACGGTAGCTTTCCTCATGACGCCAATTAAAGCAAGGACGTTGCATAATACCCACAACGGCACAGCTGGGTAAGGTAACAAGTCATTGCCAATACCTGTAAAGTATGGTATCACAAGGCCATCTGACGCTCCCTGTAACAAGGCGAATATTCCCATAAGGTGTTCATGGGCAGGTTCTCCAATCTTGACTGGCGTTAACAGAGCTGTTGGAATCTGGGTGAAATCCCGTGGTAGGACATTCCAGTCTGTAGGTCGCCTTGGTCTCACTTCACCGGAATAGCTGACGTTTGAAATGCTGATACTGTTGGTAGTGATTCCATACACAACCTGGGCATCAATGGCGCAGCCCCATGGTTCGTATAGTGTCACTGTTTTCAGGACCGGGTTGAGGTAGTAAAACATACTTGCAATGTTCAGATCGATGTCTATATTTCCATGGGCAATTACTGTAATATTAATATGATCCCTGTCATCCTCGTCTTCGTTCTCCTGGTATTCTCTGACCAGCTTGTACAAGATGTGATAGACCCGGGCCAGGTGGAAAGTGTAGTTGTCATAGTCCAGTCCCGACAGGAAGGCAATTTTCCAGTCTTCATCAGCGTAATGTTGAACATACTGCCAAACTGTCTCCTTTTCGTCTTCAGTGGCGCACTCAGCTCTGGAGATTCTCTTGAGGAGCTTGTGGAACTGCTCGTTAATCTGTTCCTCATAATCCTCAGCCTGCTCCCTGAAATATGTCAGAAAAATTGCATAACTACAGCACACCGTACATTCGATCTTTAACATTTTGGTAGAACGCGGTCGGGTACGGAAAATACAGATGTTTATCCAAGCGCGCGCTTTTTCGCGGGTAAGTCCTTTTCTTAGTTTCTGGTGAGCTGGCTGGATTCTTTCTTCAATTTTCATAGCGAGAGGACATATTTTTGTCCCTTTCTCTGAAACGGTGCAAATAGATGGAAATAATTCAGGACCATTATCTTTTTATTTGGTTGCTATGTGACGCTAAATATACGGGAAATGGCAGTCGGTATATTTTGATTTGGTAAGGAATATAACGGACGGCGATTACGGAAGATACGGTCGTTTTTATTCATTTTTATGGTACGGGTCTATCACAGACGGCACTAAGTACAACATTCTAATTGCAAATTCATATGTTATGCCACTTTTATTCCTAATTTTATATCTTGTACTAAATTGGCCATACATTTGTCGTTGTTAGGATTTTATTGAGAATTTTTATGCTTCCATTGCAAAAGATTTACTCCAGATGAAAACGACAGAGGTGTGGTGTTTCCCTTGGAAGTGTATACCCATCCACCTGAAGCTCCGCTTGCCGAACTATTAGCGAGCAGTCGCTTGCAGGCGCAAAGGAGCTTTGAAAGAGTGGGAGCTCTATTGTAGAAGATTGGTAAGGCATATTTTTACCTGTAAGATACATTACTTTCAATGAAATTTCTTTCATAACGACACCAAACGGAAGATAGAATTAGACTGGTTCGAATGGAAATCGACGAAAAACTTACAGCGTACAGTCGTTCTGTCGCTACGTTACGTAATGACGTCAGACGTTCCGTTTGAGAGAAACAAGATGGCGTCAACGTTAACCGCTTCAATGCGAGGAGGCTGAACGTTGGATGAAATAATTCAAAGGAAATAAAGCACCGTAGAGAAGGAACTGAAAAAGTATAGCCCGTTTTTCGAGGGGATAGATTACTAGGGGTAAATCTGTTTTCTGACAGTTTCTCATCAGTAGACGGAGTTCGCAGCTGTGGAGTTGCAAAGCTTTTAATACATTTAATACTACAAAAAAAGATAAAGAGCGATGTGCTCGCCCTAAGGCAGTGCCCATTTTCATATTATGCTCTGAATGGAGAACGTGTGCATGCTGTTACTTCATGCGCAGTTCCTTTCTGCTACTTGACAACGGCATAATATGTTCTGCAAAAAGTGAGCGGATATCGCACAACAATCTTCATTTTTCTTCTTTTAACTTGTATGCAAACAGCGTAAGACTAAAAAAAAACGTTGTGACGACGTCGATGCAACGTTATGACATCGCAACAACCTTGTATAGATGTCAGTGAAACGTCGTAACATTGGGTCGACATTGTTACAACGTTGTTTCGACGCAGTATGCCAGTATGAATTGTCGCATTATTTCTGATGATCAACCATTTTACTAGGCATTTCTAATCTCCCAAGTATGCGTAACAACTCACGCGCATGCTACTTTACCGATCTATTATTTGTGCACTGCTCGATTTTGACATTAAATGGAAAGCCTCAAACATCTCCGCACTGTCTTCAAAAGGTTAAAAGACTATCATGTAATTCATACACAGAGTCCACTCATCAGATTGAATGTCTTCGATGTTTTGCATGTACCCAGTTCAGGACATTTACCAACCAAAGCACTGAGCATACAACGTTGAAATCAACATAGACAACGTTGATTCAACGGAATGACATTGGATCAACGATGTTTCAATGTGGAGTGAATGCTGTGTGACTGCTGGGTAAGGTTTCTAAGAGGAGTTGGTACATGACTTTGCTCATCTACTGTCAATTCAAGGCAATGGGCAGAAATACGTCACCGTGTGACGTCATCCTGCATGTTTTGGTCGCAGCCATCACTTCGATGGTAAAGTTTTATTGACAGATTTCTCTGTGTAATACAATGGACTCGACAGTATCGGATCAAGTTCAATAAAACTCCCGTTTTGTTGTATATGAATGCTAAAAGTATGTATGTTATGACACAAAACAATTGCAAAATATCCCTTCTATCTATCCATGTCAAAATATTTACGAAATTTACTCCTTTAAGGGCAGATAACCTATGCAGACTTACGGGAGGGTCCTGCGACAGTAACGAATCAGGTGCGACAGTATCGGATCATATGATATTATTTTATAGGAGAGTTTCTCCGAGGCATTCTGACAACCTTCTTAGCTTCAATAATTTTGCTACATAAACAGTTGGACCTATTAAACTCTCTGAGGAAACTTTTACGGCCTTTCAACGATATTTTTCATGTGGTCCTTCACCAGCAACGGGTTTGTCTGTTAAATAAAAGTTGAATGTATACAAAATAAAAGCATGCCAAAAATTCTTAACTCAGTAATCCCCAGCGTCTCATAGCATGGAACTACTCAAACATTAAAGATCATAAACTGCCTTTGCAAAGTGTAGACCCTTATAAGACCATGGTATCTGATCAGGATCAACAAATTTACGGTGATTTTCCGCCTTAACGATATTTCAATGCAGTCAGTGTATAAACACTACATGGTCATTCAACGAGTTCTCCGGCATTAATCTGAGTCTACACAGTGTACAGATGTCCATCCGATGAACGCCAGTCATTATTGGGTTCACATTCATGCGAGCTGATCTCGAATGTTTCCACAGAATGTTTAGCAGAAGCTTGGTTGTGCTACGCATAACCTTCATTATCATACGCTAGAATGTGGGGCTTGGGATGGGGGATATTTTACAAAAAGGATGTTGTCTTAGTTTTAAACTGATTTTCTTTGAAAAAAAGACACAGCAGCCACTCAGGTAGTTGATTTATGACTTGTTTTCAGCATCAGACCATACATCCAACATGTAGTTTCCAGCTTAGGCCTGTATTTCAGTTCAAATTACATGATGATCCGTTACTGTCGCACATCGGTGCCTCACTTTTCAAGTCTTTAGTTTCATCAAATACTGGGATGTCACAAAAATAATGACTGTCTGCAATTTTAGGGATGCCAGGACACATTACAAAGCAAACTTGGTTTCAATCGCCTAATGATAAAATAGTTTAAATGACCTAAATCTATCTTGGGGGTAACGAGCAACAGGCAAAATGCAAGCGTCGCTGAAGAGGGGCCAAGCTTTTCAACAACTCTGATTTGTTTCTCAGCCGCAGATTTCGATCGAATTTTTCACCCTGCCCTTTGCCATTGGTCGAACTTGATGACTGTAAATAATGGTAAAAAATATTTGCTTCATTTGTGAGAAAAATTGGTGATAACCTAAGAGTGATCTGATACTGTCGATGATCCGATACTGTCGAGTCCACTGTACTAGTTTAGAAGTTTTTGTGCATTATGAGCTGTACATGTATTTCAGTAACCAATTCATATTATGAAATTGCAAACTCTTCGACACTCACAAGTAGGCTAATGCATGACATCTTAGAGTGTGATCTTTCATAGGGGCAATTGCAATCGGACGTCCTCGCCGATATCTTCGATATTGCGGATACGGAATTGGCCGAAGTGTTACGATTGGGTCAATTGGTGTCAAAGTAAACATGAGAACCACAGGGTACAGTCAACTCTAGATATCTCGAACACTGACATCTCAAAGTATCGCCTTATTTCAAGACTACAATTTGGACACATTTCCTATTTTTATTCACATTTCAACTCCTATTATCTCAAACTACTGATATCTCAAAGTAAATTTTCTGGAAACAGAAAATTTACTTTGAGATATCAGTAGTTTGAGATGAATTTCGACTTTGAGATATCGAGAGCTGACTGTAATTTTTATTTATTTTATTTATACAATATTTAAAGAGAGTGCACCTTTGGCTGCAGTAGCCAATCAACATATCAGTATAATATAGATACTTCTAAAAAATCTAGCAATGAACCAAGAAAAACCAGGCCCCGAGGTTATAAAACTTTTTTCATGCTCAACTCAGCTGAGCATGAAATTTTTTCTGCTCATAAATTTTAAAATGCCAACAATTGTTGGCATTTTAAAATTTATGAGTAGAAAAAATAGCCTTCTTGGCTCATCTGAGCCTGAAAAATGCTGAATTTCTTGGTATTTTTATATTAATGGGCATTTTAAATTTCATGCTCAGCTGAGTTGAGCATGAAAAAAGTTTTATAACCTCGGGGCCTGGTCTCACGTATACCCCCGGTCATGCAATCGCTCATAAGTGGGGTTTACATTGCGACACATGTTGTAAGTAACATGTGCCAAGCAACCACTTTGTCGTAAGTATGTTTTGTTTAGAGGATGAGACATGTTGTATGCAACATATCTGTGTCATGCAACATGTTTTTGCGGTGTTTACACGGTGACACATGTTGCATGACATATCATGCAACATGAGTCGCCGTGTAAACCCACCTTTAGACCCATTCTTATGCAGCTGTTCAAAGGCGAATGAACGGATGGACAGACTAAATTAAATCCAGTTTGTAGAAGAAGGTTCTCAGACACATACCCAAAAGAAACATTTCACGTGTGAGTATTTCAAAGATATTTTAGAAGTAGCAGCATCCAGATGCTGTCAACTTATTTTGTATAAAAATTGCTAGAAAACACGAACTTTGGCATGCTGATGAGTGTGGTATAATTAGTTATTACACAGTTTTTACGCCTGTACGGTCGAAACCCAACTCGGTTAGGCTCGGATTGATTCCCTCGAGAAGGGTGTTCAAACCGCGGTAGAACTGTTACGAGTCGGCTTTAATGCATCAGGAGCTCCGGTAGCTCAGTGGGTTAAGCGCTAGCTAGCTGACATAACAATCCCGGATTCGAGCCCCGCTGTAGGCGGGTAAACAGGGTGCGATTGCACACGGACTTTCATTATCACCCATCCATCTTCCTGATATAACTGAAATACTGTTGAAAAGAACGTACTATTGCAAGTCATTCATCTATTTTAATGCATCAAATAAACTAGCCCTTACAGTTTCTGAGAAACAGACTAAACGCGTAAACTTGCCAAAAAATTGCAAAATCAGCCAACCGTAAAATGTTGATAAAGACTCAATATCGATGATGACTTTGAGTTCTTCTCTTCCAGATGAATGCATGGCCCAAGTTTCATGGCTCTAGCCCTTATAGTTTCTGAGTAACAGACCTTAACGCAAAAACTTGACAAAAAATTGCGAAGTCAGTCAACCGTAAAATGTATGTCAAGACTCAATACAGATGATGCCTTTGAAAGTTACTCTTTCAGATGTATGCATGGCCCAAGTTTCATGGCTCTAGCCCTTATAGTTTCTGAGAAAATGACATAAACGCAAAAACTCAACAAAAAAGTGCGAAGTCAGTCAACCATAAAATCTAGGTCAAGACACAACATTGATGATGGCTTTCAGCTGTACTCTTCCAGATGTATGCATGACCCAAGTTTCACGGCTCTAACCCTTATAGTTTCTGAGAAAATGACCTAAACGCAAAAAGTAGACAAAAATTGCGAGGTCAGTCAACTGTAAAATCTAGGTCAAGACTCAACATTGATGACGGCTTTCAGCTGTACTCTTCCAGATGTATGCATGACCCAAGTTTCATGGCTCTAGCACTTGTAGTTTCTGAGAAAATGACCTAAACGCAAAAACTCGACAAAAAATTGCGAAGTCAGTCAACTGTAAAATCTAGGTCAAGACTCAACATTGATGATGGTTTTCAGATGTACTCTTCCAGATGTATGCATGACCCAAGTTTCATGGCTCTAGCCCTTATAGTTTCTGAGAAAATGACCTAAACGCAAAAACTCGACAAAAGTTTACGCCGCCGCCGCCGACGACGACGACGACACCGGAAAAGCAATACATATGTCTCGCCTCTGCTTCGCAGGCGAGACAAAAATGAGCCCCGACACGACAAAACCAACAAAGTGGCATGTGCGCCCAGCGAAGACTCAGATCAGCCTGGGCATCCGCCCAGTCTGATCTGAGTCTTCGCTGTCCGCATGCAGGTAGCTTAGACTCATAGCTACCATTTAAGCGCAAAGTGAAGACTCTTCTCAGACTGGGCGAATGCACAGGCTGATCTAAGTCTGCGATTCGCGAACAACCACTTTGTTGGTTTTCTCGTGTCGCGGCTCAAATGTATTTAATAAGAAAGGCTCCAGTCAAGGAGCTTGAAAGTTCCGATATAACGCCTACCTTACAGAAATTCCATGGTCTCTGACCTTGACCTTAGGTCTACATTGAATCAACGTTGAATCGACATTTCTACGTTGAATCAACATTGAATCAATATTGATTCAACGTTGTGTGCCTGACAGGATACTTACTGCAGCTCCTCCAAAAAGTCTTCCATCTCTCTCGTCTGCTTTTCTAGTTCAGTTGCGACTTTTCTTAGAGCATCTGCGCCGGCAGACTTCGAACCCTCAAACATATTAACGGAGGTTTCAACTAGCTGATAGATGTCCCAAACCAGCACGAAGCCCGCAGCACCAACTGCAAGTCCCTTCAGGACGGAGCCCACTACTTTGGTAACACTTTTAAGCGAAATGTTGATGGCTGTTTTTGTCATCCCTTTTCCAACAGTTTCAAACGAAACTCGTGTGAACATTAACGCCATGCCGGAAACAGCAGTATACAATAACAGCATACTAGTAGGTGATCCACCTAACCCACGACCAAAACGGAAATTTTGCCAAAATGTACCAACTACGTTTGTCAGGAACAGAATGCCTAGCACCTGGTCTCTGTTCAGATTCAGGGACACACTCAGCCGATCTACCATCTTGTCTAATTCCGCTTTCTTTCGCTCTATTTCTTCGCTCAGCTTTGCTTCTTCGTTCAGTATCTTCTGAGCCTTGTCCATCTTCTCTTTAGAAATAAAATGTCCCACAACCTCAGCCCCTGAGTTTGTGACCGCACCGGCAACAGATCCGGCGATACCCCAGCCGATAAGTGGCGCCGCTAGCCCACCAGTCATAAAGGTAACTCCAATGCCCGCCACAGTTGCGATACCACCAGCAACAGCTGCAGTAGTACCGGTAAGTTTAGCGACATTAACATTCTTGCTGACTTGGTCCAGTTCTTTTGCCACTTCTCGTATTTCTCTGACTGTGGCTTTTCGTTTAGGAACCCACGCCCTAAACAATTCCAAAAGTTCTTTCGCATGAGCCTGAGCTTCCTCTACTTCTTTAGGGTCGATTTTTTGGCTGCTCATTTTTGTGCTTCATAAAGGGTCCTGAAAGAACAAAAGAAAGTGTGTAAAAACATGAAGCCACGAGTAAACTGGCCTGTAAGTGCATAGACACACTTCCAACGGAAGTAATTCTACCGTTTTCATGTTTGCCTCCCTTCTCAGTCGGGATCAAACCTTAAAGAAAAGAAGTTGCTTCCCTGGGAATAAATTATTTCTTTTAAGGGTAGACCCCTTTTTAGACGCACTTCAGTCTATTAACTTATTGCTACTATTTTTAGTTCACCTGAGCCATAGGCTCCGTGGGAGCTTTTAGTATGGTCAGGCTCCGTCGTCCGTCCACACTTTCAAACGACTTCTCATCTGAAACCACCGGGCCGATTGTAACCAAATTTCATATTTTAAAGTTTTTTAAATGGTCTTGGTCACATGACCAACATGGCCGCCATGCCCATATATCGTAACAAACTTAAAAAATCTTCTTCTCCAGATCCAATAGGCCGATGGCCTGGAAACTCGGTATGTAGCATCGGGTACGTGAGTACTACCATGATTATTCAAATTATGACCTTGGGTTGACCTTGACCTATTTTACGGTAAGTTCAAATTTAGTCTTTGGTGCTTTTATATGGGAAATGCTAGAACATAAGATTTCTTGGAAACTGTTGAAGACTTTGGCCTAAAAATAGGTAAATACAGTCATCTTAATGAGTACATGAAGATTTTGAGTACAAGAGGTCAAGGTCATTCTTTGACTTTTGACCCAGGTCACTCATATTTCAACAATTTCAGACAATCTGCTTAAAAGCCAGTGGGTCTATTGTAACCAAATTCCATACAGAACTTGCAGGGGCTGAAGGAATGAAATGTGTTAAAATGGTTGGGGTCACATTATCAATATGGCTGCCACGCCCATATATGGTAAAAAACTTAAAAATCTTCTTCTCAAGAACCAATTGACTGATGGCCTTGTAACTTAGTATGTAGCATTGTGTATGTGAGTACTATCAAGATTGCTCAAATTATGACCTTGTGTTGACGTCTGTGAAACGTCATGGAGTCATACATACGCTGAAACATCAATCTGAAGTGTGTCCGGTGGGAAAATGAGTCCTTTCACCTGTAATCAGCTGCATTCAGACCAGCCAACGCGTTCCCGCAATGCGTTCTTATCTTTACTAGTAGTAATTCGCAGTCTGTGCAGGATGCGCGGAGACACAGGACTGTGTATGCACTAATCTTTCATTCATCGCACTTACGTGAGGTTACATTCCAGCCTATGGAAAAAGCCATAGTTTAAAACATGGAATGGGATGAAGTGGAATGGAACGAAATGGGCTAGCAGGGAAAATCTCTTCCACTGCTTTCCGTATGGCTTTGGAATTACATTCTTACAGGAAAGAATTTGCTCCCTCTCATTCTTTCATTTCATTCCATACCACTCCATTCCAAGTTTTAAACTATGCCGTGAAAGAGAAAATGGAATGAAATGCTTTCTTTATCTGATACGGACCAGCTTTAAATCTGCAGGAAAACAGAATTTCCGCTTCATAGTTTCTAATGTTTGCAGTCTTCATTTAATATATAACATACAGCAGATTTTTTTTTTCAAATACCCCACACTACCCTCTCTAGCTAGCACATCTGAAATGTCGGATCAGAATGGCATGATGTTGGAGATAGAACTGTCATTATTATTATTTATTATTATTATTATTATTATTATTATTATTATTATTATTGTGATTGCTTGTTTTTTTCTGACAAACACAAACTATGCTGCAAAAGTTGTTAACTGGTGAAATAAGGAAATACATTATAATTTACCTCCAATTGTCACACACTGAGTATAAACATAGTTATATGCTGATTTATTAAACCACTTACGGCAATAGTTGACCATGTACTCCCATCAACTTTATCGCTGAAGGTCAGCTGTTTCATGTAAAGTAGTTGTATGTCTTTTTTTCTTTTCTTTGGCGAAGACATTATATGATTAGGTTTGACCTCGATCATGAAAAAGAAAAATATGGCGATTACATTTTGTAACACATTTCTAAAAATATCCAGTTTGTCTGGAAACTGAATTAATCACTGGTTTCATATCCACAAGACAGTCTTCACAGGGTATAATCGATACCGCCAATTTTCGCTTCCTGCAGAGACTGTACATCATATTTGGCTTCCGCCGAGACTGTCCGCGAACTCTTGCTTCCTGCCGAGACTTCTGTACATGATAAGTGGCTTCCTGCAGAGACTGTCCGCGTGATTCTGCTTCCTGCCGAGGCTTTCGGCAGGAAGCAGAATCACGCGGACAGTCTCGGCAGGAAGCCACGTTTCGAGGACAGTAGTCTCTGCAGGAAGCAAGAGTTCGCGGACAGTCTCGGCGGAAGCCAAATATTATGAATAGTCTCTGCAGGAAGCGAAAATTGGCGGAATCGATTATACCCTGTGGTCTTGTGATCATGAGTTGTCAGAGAGCAAACAGCATAACTAGTGCTGCTTCAGGTAAAATACACACTTACACCTAATCATATAATGTCTACAGAGGGGTGTCTTCTAAAGAAGTGCTAGTTACGATGCGATACTAAACAGGGATGTCTTCTGATGTAGCAAACGTTCAGCTGCCCTACTAAAGTGTGTGCTCTTTTAAAGTAGTGCTAGTTCCTCTGCGCTGCAGGAAAGTCTCTTCTGAAGCAGCGCTAGTTACGCTGTGATACTAAAGAAGGGTGTCTTCTGAAGTAGCGCTTGTTGCTCTGCGATGCACTAGTTACGCTGCAATACTAAAGGGTGATGTCTTCCGAAGTAGCGGTTCCGCTGCGCTACTGAAGGGTGGTGTGTCTTCTATATCACAGGAGCTTGTATCGCTCATTTCCAGGTTTACGCCATACATGTTTGGTATGCGTAATATTATATTACTAAAAATGTTTATAGCCTGAAAAAAAGAGTATGACACGAGTCCCTATCATAGTATGTTCTGAAGCAGCGCTAGTTACACTGCGATACTAAGGCGGGGTGTCGTCTATAGTAGATCGTGCTGGTTACGCTGCGATACCAGAAGGTGATGTCTTTCAGAAGAAGCGCTAGTTCTGCTGCGCTACTGAAGATGGTGTATCTTCTGAAGCCGCGCTAGTTACACTGCTCAGTGGGATGTCTTTTACAGTAGTGTATGACAAGCCAAATGCACACTAATTAGAAAAACCTGGTTTTTCGAATTAGTGTGCATTTGGCTTGCCATAGTAGTGCGTTAATCCGCTGCGCTACTGACGGGTAGTGTCTTCTGAAGTATACAGGCCGCTAGTTCCGCTACGGTACTAAAGGGCGGTGTCTAAAGGGCGGCATGTACTATTTCAACATGAAGCCAAATGATGTGGTGATGACAGCTTGTTTGTGTATATTATTATTATTACTATTATCATTATTGATTGTATTGTGACAGACCAGTGGCGTCACCCGTAGAGCCTAGTTGCGTTGTTTGTTTCCTGGTGATGGCAGTGACTTCCTGAACAGGAGGGAGAGTTTCCCCTAGGTTGTTCGGCTTCATGTTATGATTATTATCATTATTATCTTATTATTGTTATTTTTATAATTATTATTATTATTTTATTATCTCATTTTTTCACATACTCATTTGCTTACTCATTTACATATTCTCTGTTTATATTAATATTATCGTGTAGCCTTGTTGACGATTTGTATATACATGTACTGTTCTAAGGGAAGGGCTGTAACTATTGTTGGTAGAAGTTGTAACCCAACCCTATTGTTAGTTCTAAGACAATAGAATATGAGCCGCGACGCGACAAAACCAACAAAGTGGTTGTGCGCCCAGCGCAGACTCAGATCAGCCTGGGCATCCGCCCAGTCTGATCAGAGTCTTCGCTGTCCGCATGCAGGTAGCTTAGACCCTTAGCTATCCTTTGCGCGCTAAGCGAAGACTCTGATAAGATTGGGCATATGCCCAGGCTAATCTGCCTTGGGCGCACAACCACTTTGTTGGTTTTCTCATGTCGCGGCTCATATGTTTAAACTAAAGGGCGGAGTCATCAAGTCTGAAACAGTGTTAGCTCCTCTGCGCGTCTTCATGGGGACCACATAGTCATTAAAAAACAAATGATGATAGCTAGAATAGCTTTATTTATGCACATAAATGACATTACACGTAGCAGTAAAATTTTGAAATATAACCACACATTGACAGGTCAAAACTCCTGATCCGCTTTGTTCCTTTCATTTTCCATACATTTTTTGTACGCAGATTTTTGCATGGTGAGGAATACAACCAGCAACTTTGTATTAGCAGTAACACATCCCTGTGAGCTCACGACTAGAGAGAAATAGACTTGTGGGGAATAACATCAGAGGGCCCGCACTTAAGGACATGTGAGGGACCGCGCTTAGGGACATGTGACAAATCTTTAGTCTAGGAATTCCAACAATGGTTATTGCTCAGTCGGTTTAGGGGCCTGGCCTGCCGATCTAGCGGTTCCGGGTTCGATTCTCGCTGAAGGCGGAAACTTTTGCAACCGTAAAGAACGTTCCATTGCACAAAGCGGCTTTCATTACCCTCCTATTGTTCGGACATGACTGAAAAACGCCTACTAGTGAAGAGAAAATCGCGTCAACAAATTCCGGTGTTGGATCTAAATACTTCACAGAAAAGGGTACATGTAAATATTTTTAATGGAAACTGGTATCGGAACTAAGCATTTGTCATTTTGTACATGAATAAGGAAGATAACTGACCGAGTGAACACAAGTCCCAACACAGAAGGTGCCATGTATGTGAGTGCGAGGGGTGCATGGACCTCCACCCCCTCTCTCTTCTCCATCCCTCTCCCAGAATATCAGATGATCGATCCCTATGACTTACCTCATGGACAATTATTCCGTTTGTAGACCAACAGCATGCAACACAAGTACATCCCCTACTGGCCCTGTTACTTTTGTTTTCCGGGGAGCTACATTTTACGGCCATATTTTACGCAGTCTTTTGACCTGTTGACCTTTGACGATGAAAACATATCCATGGAAAATCGGGCTTACCTTTTGCACTGTGGCCCTTTTAACCCTGCTAATTTTCCAGTTGAATTTGGACTATTCCAGTCAAGAGGCACCCTGTGTAAGCCCTGCACCGTGAAATTCTATAAACTTCAGGAAAATATCAGAGCTCCAAATAAGATGGGGTATCGAGGATAATTCTTATTTCTCAACGAAAAACATATGTTGTGACCCCTCATTAGAACCGTCTCGGCGAGACGGTTCTAATGATGGGTCACAACATACATTTTAATGGAGAAATATGGATTATCCCTATATTATCCTTGTTACCCCTCTGGTATCATGAGTAGTCTCTCTGCAACACTGATGGCAATAAGGTAACTTTTCGCAAAGACAACCTACTGACACTCTTCTCTTCGAAGTGAAGAGGACGGAAAGACTCGGTGCCAGGAGGTCACGCAGGAGGTGCATTTTGTGGATGCGTACCGTTGAGCCTCTAGGTGAACATCTTTATGAGAACTGGACAGAAAAAAGGAAGAAGGTGTTTCAAAACACACGTGGTTTAGTAATACTCCAAGTTTTTGTGTTTTCTAGTGCTCTGACCTCGGTATTAGATAAGCGGCAATTCACCTACAAGTATAAATCAGAGAATTTGCTGAACTGACTCATTGGCATTTGTTAGCATCGAGGACTCGGGCTATCCTGCACATCCACGAAGTCTAATCGGTTTGCTGCAGGATCCAGAGACCGTGGACATGGACAAGACTGCACAGATATTCATCTATATCCGGCGTTCGAACGCGTGAAAAGGTGCCTACATATCAGCCTGTCATGGTCATGATCTTCATGGTGGCATGGTATAAAACATAGAGTGGAGTCCTGGAGCGGAGTATAGAATAATCCTAAATATTTGGACAGACTTGCCTGGGAAAAAGATGTAGACAGACCCTTAACAGGAGCGGTCTGTCCAAGGTCTACACTATTTGCCTTTTTGCCAGAAAATTTTAGCCTCATTATCAGATGGTTTAATCTTAAAATGAATTACTACAATTACTAATGGTGTCCCAATTCAAGGACATCTTTGGTATGCAACTAACATCATTTGGAAATTTGGGCATACATGTACTACAGCTCCTGACACTTCTCCCCAGAGAGCAGGTAAATGCTGCTAGCTGACAGGCTATGCAAACAGATTCATGTGTCAAAACTAATACATGAAATCACTGATGATCATTAATTTCTGTTGAAGGGCATGTACTAATCTTTAGCCCGGCCTGGCCTGGACTTGCCTGGCCATTTATATACAAAATGACTGACATACAAGCCTATCTGATGTTATACCACCCTTACCAGAAAATGTCAACTTTAGTACGAAATATTTCGCAGTTAACAAGGTCTACACTGGTAAGGGTGGTATAAAATAGTTATATCATGGTTTGTCCGCCTGTACGGGAGATAATCCACTCGCTAAAGCTCGTGGAGTCTCTCCTCGCACAGGCGGAGAAACCATGGTATAACTATTAGATATAACATTTTGGGCCAGATCAGGCCAGGTCAACAAATATAAAATATCCTTCTCAAAACTCAAAACTTAAAATCTAATTTGTTTCAACAGACTGCATTATCTGCTGTATCGAACTGGCATGGCATTTTTATGGCCATAATGCTTGATTATTTTTGTTTATCAGCATTTGCAACAGTGGCTCCTCTTATTAAATAAGGTATAAAGTATAATTCTTCAACTATATGGTCTATTCTAATTTCAAATCACTTTTTATATAAGCATTACTTTTTATTGCAAGATTGGGATAGATTTGAAAAAAAGTCAATTGACTTTCTTCTGAATCCCATTTGTATAAAATATTGTATTTAGAAATGTATTTAAATGTACGTATGTTTATACAAATAAAATAAAGTTTAAACAAACTAATATTTTGGGCCTGATCCTATGTGTTATCTCATCAGATAAACTCTCATGTCATTTTGCATAATCGTACCAGACCAGGCCGGAGTAGAAATTAGAACATGCCCTGTTGAAGAGTTTCGTTGATTTTTCCATATAGTCTGAGGATTTTGTGAAACCCTAGTAAATACACAATTTATGGATACATGAATGATCACTGCAAATTTACCTTAAAATTCCTAAATATTGCGACGGATATGTCTGAGGAAACAGTGCTGACCAAGATCAGGTTGACCTGGAACAGTCTGGTCAGTGTCTACATTTTTTCCTTTCCATGTGAATCTCTTACATGTTGTACTGCATTGATCAAAAACGAATCTGTTCAGTTTGGGAAAAGTTACGATTTTTTACTTAAGGTGTCCCAATTTTCAGCATTATACGGTAGACTCCAGGACTCCACTCCAGACTCCACCTCATGACTACACTCCAAGACTCCACTCCATGTTTCATACTATACCTCTCATGTGGGATTTATAGCCCTAACACAACCGCAATGAATGGTCATGACAAATTAATTAAACTGACCCACTTAGCCAACCTCGATCAGTGCAAAGAGGTGATGACCTACATTAAAGGCGGCACAACAGCCACAAACATAATCACACTGGTCTAGCATTCATCACAGGCAACGAAGGCAACGTATTATCAAACTTGATTTTTTCGTATATCTCATAGATTAATTTCAAACTATTAGTCTTACGGACCCGGCAGTTTGTTAGTCAGACCAGATCTTTTTTAAAAAAAATCCGTCTAGTAGGCCTATATATGCAGTGCTTGAATAAGTTTCTTTACCGATTCGTTGCATAGACGTTGTAGTCCAAAAATTGTTTTCAAGCATTTCTTGAATATGCATATGAATTCAGTAAACTTTTGATTCCTATTTCAAGAGCCGGGGATCGGATGGTCCGTGAGACTATACTTCTGAAACAAACTTATCCTGATGAGCGGAACAAGCAAGATTAATGTACGTTGTCTTCGTTACCTGTGTTGAATGCCAGACAAGTGTGATAATACTCGGCTGGATGGAAAGTCGTAAGAGCGCAGTTGTATTTTAAGCTAATAAAAGGTTCAGCGGAACGAATCCATGGCTGCGCTCCTGGCACCGAGTATGTCCATAGCTGCATGTGCGCAAAGACCTTATTTATTTACATATCGAAATTTGGTCTGGCTTACCGCTTCAATGCGTATCTGCAACTTTGGAATTAGAGACATTATCGATATGGACGCATGACGATGGATTAAGGCCTACCAAACTGGTGTTTTGTGACACAACCAGAATTTGTAAAATCTAATATCGGATCATTATCTCCCTACCCCTCCTCCCGCTAAGATTAAATGCGGAGCAGCCAGCCCCAAGTCCTGGATTTTAAGGTGAAATTAATTTTCATTTTGTAGATCGCTGTGACCAAGTTATTTACCTAGTGGACTGACGTCTTATCAGTTACTAGCAGCTAGTAAAACCACAGCATGAAATATAGGGAGAATACACGCCCACTTTTGAGAAATTCTGCTGTGAGTCTCTAAGGTATATTGTTGGACGTAACCTGAAAGTGTTCGTTATATACGGTAGACTGATTTCAGTCGAAGATGTTAGAAATTCTCCAAGCCATTTTTTTTACTACTATCTAAAATCTTTATAGCAAAAATAGTTAGGAATCGGAATTATGAGATGACATTTCTGGGTCTCTGTAGCATGTAAAGAATTTAAATGGGTATGGCCATTAGGCATTTTTGTTCTGCAGTTTTACAATTATCACCCAACTCAAAATTGTGAGTTCGATGATCAACAGTCTTTCAACTAACTGACTAACCCAACAAAGTAAAATTTCCATAATGATTTGCGTCAGCAAAGTTTTTGATTTCTTCAGATTTTAAAATCATGCATAGTATTCTTCATAGACTTAAAATTTAATCATTTTGAAAATCACCTGGCAGAAAAAAATCTCATACCTGCCGACAGTCTCATCCGTATAAATGAGAGCACTATCATTTTCATATGCAGGTATCCTCACTAATTATATGCAGCTGCTGATAATTATACCCAGAGTGGGAGAGAGATAAGTAATATAATAATCTTTCATGGTTCATAATTCAATTACTGAGTTCAGCGCAGATATGCATCTTGAAATCACCCTGTATGCAGCAGTGTATGGGGATTTCACACCACTTTAATTTGGAGGGTAGTCTGACTTCTAGCCGCTGAGAGCGATGTGTTCAGCATTTTAACACAGAAACGAAGAAAAATGAATATCTTCGAAGATTTCAATGGCCAGCCATTTTACTATTTATTATACAAAACAGATATCTTATATAGTAAATAAGATATGTCCTATATAAGATATATAGGATATAAGATATCTTATATGCTATATATCTTATTTACTATATAAGATATATTATTTACTTCAACATTTAAGAGATCTTAAATAATATATAAGATAGCTAAATTACTAAATATCTTATATCTTAATTCAGATATCTTATATACTAAATAAGATATCTGATTTTCTACTTAAGATACCTTATTTACCAGCATAAATAAGATATCTTATATCCTAATTCAGATATCTTATATCCTATATGATATCTAATATACTTATATAGATATATTATATGCTATATAAGATATCTTATTTAGGAATAAAGATATCTTATATGTTACATTGTGTCCTATACAAACTGCCCAAAAGATATCCTATATCTTAATTAAGATATATACCTAAATAAGATATCTTATATATCAGATATCTAAATTAGAATATAAGATATCGTATATAGCATATAAGATATCTTATATATTTAGGTAAGATATCTTAAATCGCATATCAGATATCTTATATAGTATACAAGATCTGAATTAGGATATTAGATATCTTATTTAGTAACATATATCTTATATATTATATAAGATATTTTATAAGTTGGATGAAATAAGATATCTGAATTAGGATATTAGATATCTTATTTAACATATATCTTATATAGTATATTAGATATCTGAATTAGTATATAAGATATCTAATATAGTAATTAAGATATCTTAATTAGCATATAAGATATCTTATTTAACATGTAAAATATCTTATATATATAATTTATTTTATATAATAAATATCTTAATTACTTACTAAGATATCTTATAAAGCATATCAGGATATCTAATTTGAATAATAAATAGTAAAAGGGCTTGCCATAAATTTTCAATACTATTTACCAATGTTCCAGAAATCGTACATTATAATTTTGATCCCTAACTTTTTTGTCCAGTATATGTCGAAGATGAGAAGTATTGGAGAGGCTAAGCAAGTAAAATTTGAGTGTGATTTTCTAACATCTTGGACTGACAAAATACAAGCTTTTAGGTTCTTTGCTTTTAAAGTAACTTTACAGAATTTATTCATTATCTTCACTGCAGCTGGTATTTAGTGCCGTTTGGTAGCCCAAAATGTCTCACCGACTTCATCGTAGTGCAGGTAATATAATTTCTGGTCCTAAGAACCCACTGAATTCATTCAGAGTCATTCTGTTCATGACCAGTTATGAAACCATGCCCCCTGTCACTGTCTTCAAGACAGGAATGCTACTATATAAGAAGGATCAACTTCTACAGTGTCATTCATGGATGGACACTCGGCGCCAGGTGTGTGTACCACTGAGCCACTTGGAGAATTGAAACAGAACAGAACAGTGTCTTCTGTCTCTTGATCACATAGAGTCAACATCTACAGTCAGCCAATGAGCCAATGAAATTTTACAATAGTAATTTTTTTCCATTGATTGGTTGAAAAACTTTCACACCTTAACCTGTACAGGTAACATATGATAGTGCTGGGAAGCAGACCCCAGCGGAGAAGTCCTGTTTTAACTCCCCTGCCCCCCCCCTCCCCCACCTGCAGTCCTGTCTTTAAAGACAGGACTTCTCTACCGGGGATCTGGTTCCCCAACACAAAGTAATGGTACCTGTACAGGTAAAGGTGTGAAAATTAAGTCAACCAATCAGTGGACCAGAATTGTCAGTTATGATGATTTTATTGGATGACTGGAGGTGTCACTATGTGAGCAAGAAACAGAATGACACTGTGTGTGTGTATATTTCATGGCAGTACATGGCACCATGCATCCCTCCATGAATGACACTGTGGAAGTTAATTCTCCTGTCTTGAAGACAGTGACAGAGGGCATGGTTTCATTACTGGTCATGAACAGACTCGATCAAACTGAGTCTGCTATTTTCGTTTCTTTGTTTTATTCCCTCTAAATTTTCAGAAACTATTTATAAAGCTGAGATACAGACTCCAAAACTTGATGTGATGTCACTTTTCAGAAAAGTAGGCCACTGTGAGTCTGTGACAAAACTAATTTAATGAGAAGCGATAGGCCAGTTTGGAGTATGCATTTATGAAGTTTGAAAGGCTGAAGCTTATTAAAAGTACCCAAGATACATGGAAGACCTACTTGTAAACAAAAATTAGATGGGGTGTCAACTTTCGCTAAGTAGGTCATTGTGACTGAGTTTTGTTGGAGGTTAGCTGGAGCGACTTAACTGGCACATTCACTGACTTGTTGAAAAACATGTAGCTTCTAATTAGTGGTCATGATTTACAATATATGCCAGGGGCAATAGCTATGTAGTAAATAGTCTTTTGGACAGTGCCTTAATTCGTAATCAAGATATTATTTTAAATAAGATTATAGTTTCAACAAGATGCCTCATTGTATGTCTACACAAATTTCAGGGGCCTTAACTCTGAAGCAAATTGTCAAATCTTATCCAAATTTTATCTTATTCAAGATCTTATGGCTGATAATGCTGTTAAGTTTCAAGCATTTTCCTTTATGACTCAACGGCTACATTAAGTTCCCAAAGAAACCAAGGTCTTTTACTAATGAGTCCCAAAAGATATTAGTCAATGCTCCAACCAAAAAATGCATCATATGAAATTGATTTAAACTGACTGGGAGGCTTCAAAGATACAGTCAAACCTATCCTTAGGGCTCACTCTATTAAGGGGTCACCTGTCTAAAGCAGCCCTCTTTTAGGGTCCCTTGAACCAAATGCAGTGTAAATGAACCTGTGTTTAGGGGTCAACTGTCATCAGTAAGCAGCCAAACTTTTGTGTTCCATCCTCTCTGCTCCCCAGAGGCCATCAGCTCAGGGACAAAATAAAAACAAAGTCACTCATTCTAGATATTCCTGAGGTTTATTACACAAGGGTTGTCTTTCAAAAAGAAAGACTAATCTTTAAGAAATACAAAAATAAAAACAATCTTGCTCATTCTATAAATTCCTGAGAGAAATAAACAAGTTTTGGCTTTCAATAAATATAGGATGTCTTTGGTTTTATGACAGCAACAAGTGTGACAGGTTCACTTTGCAAACAACAGCACAATTTAGCAGTTAATGAGATATTATACTTTCAAATGCATCAACTCAAAAACACTGTCTTTTTTTTTGCCATAAGAGAGGTGAGGAACTTTTAAAGTGCAAAAGCATCTCACATTTTTCTGCAAAAGTATTAACACACTTGATTTAATAAATGCTAGAAAATGTAACCAATCATTGATTAACCACTTTGTTATACTAACTATGTGTTGAACCCGCTCTGGTGTATAAATACAAATATGTTGATAAATGTTGAACAATGGCATATAATTGCTGAAAGAATAACAAACAGTCTCGACCTTTTAGGGGTCAGATTAGCACTGCTATGGCCCAGGTAAATTGCCTGGCACTGACATGAGTGTGACAGCCTACACAGCAGCTACTCATCCAAGGTTGGTGATTTTCCTGGGTTCTCCAGTTTCCTCAACAAAACAGACCACAGAAAGTTATATTAGCTACTTAACATGTTTTTGAACATACAGTATTATTCCTATTAAATGCCCAGGGGCTTTGCATTTTACGAAAGGGGGGCGTCATTTAGAGCCGAAATTGTAGTAAATCAGCCATTCCAAAAACACCTCTAATAAACAGTATTAATGTTAATGGGTATACTTTCAGAGGAAGTAACTCTAATATTTTGCCTCCCTTCTCATTAGGGGTAGGATCAACTCTTAAAGGAAAGAATTTGCTCCCATAGGAGCAAATTCTTTCCTGTAAAAGTAGACCCCATTTCAAAGAGCTACCTTATCCAGAGAAGTAAACTGGAATTTATGCAAGAAAATATATAATTATTTTCGGAAAAGAGGCAGGGCGAGTTAATTAGAGCAGGGGCATTTATTAGGATTAATAAAGTATGTAATGAAAAGCCAGTATTCTATCCCCTCAGTGTCTCTGAAATTGGAGGCAGAATCGATGATTCAAATTTCTACATTCTACATAAGATGACATTTGGAGGATAATTTTGAGATAATTGTTCTTATTTCTCAACCAAATATGTTGTGACCCCTCATTAGAACTGTCTCAGAAAGACAGTTTTAATGATGGGTCACAACAAATGTTTTTAAGCAGAAATGTGGAAAATTATCCTTAGATTATCCCTGTTTTCCAGTCTTAATTAGAGCACAGGTAGTTGTCGCATATGCAATACATCTACAAATCATTTCTTGTGCAATAACTCAAGATTTAAATATCTGAAATTTTGCTCTTGACCTATTTCTGGGTAAAATACTTTGACTAATGTCAAGGTTACAAAGACTTTGATATAGCTGATCAGCAGGAAACACTCCAAACTCTGTTATTATCCCCCCAGTAATCAACTCAGCTGGAGTGACATCAAAGGCTGGATTGAAACACTGAATACCTGTAAATAGTAAAACGGCATATTACATTACTGAAACTACCGTATTAATTCTATTAAATGCCCCGGGGGCATTGCATTTAATGAAATTTAGAGAATCAAGTGTAGTTGGTCAGCCACTGCCAAAATACCTCTCATAAACAGTATTGCAACTCCACTACTTTTTGCCTCCCTTCTCAGTAGGGGTCAATTCTTAAAGGAAAGAATTTGCTCCTCTAGGAGCAAATTCTTTCCTGTAAGAGTAGACCCCCATGTCAAAGAGCTACCTTATAATCAAGCAGGAATTCCTGCAAGTTACATAACATAATTTTCCGAAAAGTGGTAGGAGGCGTTTATTAGAGCAGGGTCGTTTATTAGGAAAAATACAGTATCTTAAATACTGGAGCACATTAAGGTTCATGGTTTCACCACTAGGTTTCCACACCACTAGGTCTCCCTGTCATTTTTACAAAGGGAGGCCACTTTTGTGACTTCCTGTAGGCATCCTTGGTGCTCTTCCGAAAATGGGCGTACAGGAGCAAATCATTTCATTTAAGAGTTGACTCCCATTAACCTTTCTACTCAATGGGTTCAATTCTTCCCTTCTCAGTTGGGTGTAGGAGTAGATCCCAGTTTGGAAGGGCTATGTCATCCTGGGTAGCAAACAGGAAGTCATGAAAAATTATCTCCCTTTGTAAATATAGCAGAAAACACATCACTCTACTGGCTCATGTAAAAGATCTCACCAATATTTGTAAACTATAGATACCCATTTTACATATATCTGGTCACTAATTCAAGGACCCTGACAAAAATTGCAAAACAAAAACAAGAAAAAACAAGGGCTTCTCAAGCGGCGCATAATAAGCCCATTTCAATGTCCTAAAGGAGTTACAGAATGAACAAGATTGTTTACAAAAGGATAGACAGGCAGACAAACAGGGGCAACCACTCTATAATTAACTAGAACTGTCAGCGAATCCGACTATACCCCCCCCCCCCCCCCCCCCCCTTAATTGCTTAAATCAAATGGTGTTATTTTTGTAACAAAAAGCATAAAGAGGGAGAGAAATCATTGTTACCATGTATACCAAATATGAATGGTTGCTGTGAAATCTGTTACAAAAAATTACATTATTCAAAGTCAGGAGAGAAAGAAAATTGGAAAAATATAGGGAAGAACAAGCAGAAGACTGGTTCTCAATCCCACAATACAACAAGTTCTCATCAGCCTGCATACAAAATTCCCTACTCTAACTTACAGATGCATAGAAATCTTTTGCTAAAAAAATGCATTATTCAAACTAAAGAGAGAAAGAAAATCAGACAAATACAGGTTATAAAAAGAGGAGAAGTCTGGTTCTCAATCCCACAATACAGTAAGTCATCTTTAATCTGCATACCAAATATGACTAATCTAGCTTGCATGGTTGCGGAGAAATCTTTGATGAAAAAGTTCATTATTCAAAGTATGGAAAGAAAGAATATTGGACAAATACAGGGAAGAATAAGCAGTCAAAGGCTGGTTCTCAATCCCACGATACAACATATCGTCATCATCCTGCATACCAAATATGACTAATCTAGCTTGCTTGGTTGTGGAGAAATCTTTGATACAATATCTTTGAACAAGGGAGATATCCTAAATACACTAGATATACCTTTTTTTAGTTCTACTTTTTTCCCTTGACAATATATTACATGTACAAGAAAAGTTTACACAAAAGTAGCCTATAAGAACTAATGAAAGGGATTCACTCTAAAACGAAGAAAGGGAGAGCAGCCATTGTTGTACGCGACACATCGTTAGGACTTCATACACATTGCTATGAAGTTTTATAAAGATATCCCAAACGGTTATCTAGTTATGGCGCGTACAAGACTTACAGGGATAAAATTAATCAAAGGGGCATAACTTCAAAAGTAAGGAAGAGGGTGCAACCATTTTTGTACGAGACACGTTCCCCCACCCTAATACATATGCCTACCAAATTTCATGAAGATATCCCAAATGGTTACTGAGTTAAGGCGTGTACAAGAATGTTTATGGACGGACGGACAGCGCCACGACATAATACGTCCGTTTTTTTCAAAACGGACGTATAAAAAGGAGAAAGGGAGAAAGAACCAAAGTAAAGCAATTTACAGTGTGCAATATTTCACTTGGACAGATTCTAAATTTTTAATTTTGCCCTTTTTGGAGCCAACTTCAAGAATTTCCAATCTTATTTATTGTCCAGAAAGCATTCCTTGTTTAGTGTTTCTTAACTGTAGAATTTGATGGACCTGTTTATCCAATTTCATGCCTTTTAAAACAATTAAAACAAGAACCTTATACTACCGAGTAATTATATTTGTTTTCCTGATAAAACAACTGGTGCAAGACGATTCCGCAGAAATCACCAACATCAAATGTCGCGTATCTCACAAAATAATGACTACTAAATTTTTATTTATCATATGACGTCCCATATGAGAGTGTAATAAAGCCATGCATTAAAAACGATAATCCACTAGTGGATTAAATAGGCAAATTACGTCGTAAACTTGTACGTTGACGTCCATAAAAACGTCCCGTTTTCTAATGGGGAAATCGTGACGTTTTAGTGCAAATTTTGCTAATAAAATGCGATTTTAGTGTCATATGATAAATAGAATCTTGCATTCATGCTCCTGTATTATTACATTTATAATACCCGTTGGGGAAAACCTCGGCAAAGCCTCGCATCTTATCTTTTTCCCCAACTTGTTTAATAAATTCAATAATACATGAGCACTCATGTAAGATCCTCTACGAGGGCTGATCCAGAAGTTCGTGGACACCTTAAATAACTAAGGAATCTGAAAAGGGAAATCGATGAAACGTCACATGCCCATTTTTACATCATTGATTAACACACGTGTAAATTTTGAATCAGATATCTAAAACGGTTCATATATAACAATGCCTTTTGTTCTGTTACCCTAGGTTGCGCAGCGCACGCCACAACGTCACGTTGACGCCTGATATATGCTAGTGCCCAAAAAACGAAGCTGATAAGATCCACTAAGGAAATCATGACATTAAAATCACATTTTCAGCATTCATATGATTCGAGGAGTAGAGCAATAAGACAATCACAAGTTTTCCATCAGGTTTTATAAAGAACAACTTCTGATATCGCGTAAACATTTCTTGGGCTCAGTTTTGAGGTGTAAAATCTACTATTTGATCAAATAAGTGCACATTTGCCATCCTGAGTATCAAAAATATCGCTCGAAATTTATTTTTATGACTTGTTTACACAGTATCTCGAAACGTGTATGTCTCGTGATGCTTTGTGTAAAATATGATTTGTTTCCGTTGTATTCGTTATGTTTTTAAGGCGGGCTTAAGACAAACTGCTTGCATGCAGACGTTGGAAAAACGTCATTTTCTTCTTTCATGCCAGAAGGTGGTGTTCTTATTTGTGTGTACAGAATGCCATGTCAAATGCCAATAATAAATATTCATATCGTTCGAAATTGGGAAATGCTATGTTAGTTCTTGACTGAAATTTTATATCAAAATTTTAAGGATAAAGAATATATTTGTTTATTTTAAAAGAAATATTTTGTATTTTTCTGTAAAAAATCTGGAGTGCGCCGCACAGACAACCCCTGGTGTATTCAAACGTAGATTCCAAACCCAATATTTATTGAATTTACCCGATATTGTCAGAAATTATTCAGTCATATATACAGAAGCATTGGTCAAGTTTTGAAAGAAATTACTTATTGCAGTTGGATTTTATGGATTGTGTCCACGAATTTCTGGATCATCCCTCGTATATCTGTTCCATGAAATGCCATATACCCTAGGAACCACAATCATTATGGGTCTGGGTATGGGATTGTTTTCGATGTTTGTGATTTTCAAAGAAATGTTGTAGACCCTTAGAAAAACACCAAATAAAAGGTTTCAAATTTGTTTAGACTAGCTGGAAAGAAAATTTTGTGAGCCTCACTTTATTTTTTCCAAATCTCACTTAAAAGCTCATCAAATCTCACAAAAATCAATCTAGAGCATACACTGTATGCTCTAGATTGATTTCTGTGAGACTTGATGAACTTTTAAGTGCGCCATACAGTGTGTATGCTTACCTGGTGCTGCTATTGCAACTCCTTTAATATGGGTCATTTCCACCCCTGGCCTCTCTTCAATAACAATTTCCTTCCCTGAGTTTAAGTTAGGATCAAATGTTGTCACTGGACAAGCAACATAGAATGGTACACTGTGATACTTTGCTGATATTGCTAACTGATATGTTCCAATCTTATTCGCTGTATCCCCATTCCTAACCACCCTATCAGCCCCTACAACAATAGCAGAGATCCCTTTGTCCTTGAGTACCATGGAAACCATGCTATCACAGATAAGAGTTGCAGGGATTTTGTCGTAGACTAGTTCATAAGCTGTTAGCCTAGCACCTTGGTTGTAAGGCCGAGTTTCTGTGCAGTAAGCATGATCAAGCTTTCCCTTTTCATGTAAAGTTCTGACTACCCCTGAAATAAAATAAACTGAGTTACCTTTACTTTTATTTTCAAGTAAACTGCCTTAAAAACCTTAGTACTATGTTTGAGATGCTTATGAAAACAGTATAGGCCCTGATCATACTGCCTCTTTGCAAACTGCATAGATCCTGGACTGACTGATCGGAAGTTGTCTCACATTTATGCAGTATGAACACCTCCATGGTGTTTTTTTTTCTTGCAATTTTGAGAGAGGGAAATAACTTTTGTGACTTTCATGTTCCTTCTTCGACAAGATAGCCCTTTCAGATTGCTCCTAGGGAGCAAATTCTTTCCTGTAAGAGTTGACCCCTTTCGAGTATGGAGTTGCATCCCCTATAAGTGTACCCAGTCACTTTAATGGATGGTGATAGTAATGCGCTGTAACTGGATGTTATGAAATGTGAATAATAAAACCTGTATGAAATGATGTTACATCTGCATAACATGGTGATCATATGATTAATATACTCCAAAAAAGTATTAAGGGGTCAAACTTTTACCCTGCGATTTCTGGAACATTTCAAACATTTGGTAAAATAAATCATTTCTACCTTCCATTTCATTCATTTTGCATGGTTTGTACACATGAAGTTTGAAACTATAGCCTTTGCCTTGACCACTACCATCAAAATCAAAGTGTTCAGAAGTCCATAAGGAACAAATTCACCAAAATTTTCGATTTTGCCAATTCATGATTTTTTTGCAAAATTGCTCGATAATCATCAAATTTAATCTTTTTTAAGGTCAGCAAGCTGTAACAATTTTAAAACTCATAGCAATTTTAAAAGTTATGCCCGGCCAAACTGACACACTATCAATTCTCTATGGGAATTCAAAACACTTTTATTTTAGGGGTAGTTTGACTTAAAGCCTGGACAAAGGCTATAGGTTCAAACTTCAATCATGTGTATAAAACTTTCAAAATGAATAAAATGGAAGGTAGAAATGATTTATTTTTACAAATGTTTGAAATGTTCCAGAAATTGCAGGGTAAAAGTTGACCCTTTAATACTTTTTTGGAGTATAGTATATCTTACCTAATGCTGTTCCAAACCCTGCAGTAGCAAGGGAACCAGTATTACAGTGAGTCAAGATACTCACTTTACTGTTATAATATTTAGAAAGTATATGCTGGGCTCCAAATCTACCAATTGCTTGGTTGGTGGCTACATCATCCTCATACATCAATTCAAATTCTTCTATCATACTGAAAGACAAAGAGCCTTTTAATAAAACAATAAGATGGGAGGTCAGTGCTCTATTACAAAGGAGATGTAATGATAATTTCTATGAAAAGTTATGTTATAGTACCTCTTTACATCTACTCCAGGATAAAAAATGATTGTCATGAAATGTAACATCATATGATTTTTCTTATTTCTCAACAAAAACATAACTGAGCCGCAACACGAGAAAACCAACAAAGTGGCATGCCCAGTCCAGACTCAGATCAGCCTGGACATCCCCAAAGTTTGATCAAAGTCTTCACTGTCCGCATGGAGCTAGCTTACTCCCTTAGCTACCTTTGAGCGCAAAGCAAAGACTCTGACCAGACTGGGTGGATGCCCAGGCTGATCTGAGTCTGCACTGAGAGCACATGCCACTTTGCTAGTTTTTTCGTGTCGCGGCTCATATATTGTAACCACCATTAAAATTGTATCCGAGAGACAATTCTGATGTGGTGTCACAACATATGAGCCGCGACACCAGAAAACCAACAATGTGGTTGTGCCCCAGGCGCAGACTCAGATCAGCCTGGGCATCCACCCAGTCTGATCAGAGTCTTCCCTATGCACTTAAAAGGTAGCTAAGGGTCTACGCTACCTTCATGCGGACAGCAAAGACTCTGATCAGACTGGGATGCCCAGGCTGATATGAGTCTGCACTGGACGCACAACCACATTGTTGGTTTTCTCATGTCCCGGCTCATATGTTTTCAATGAGAAATAGGAAAATTATCCCTAGATTAATCCTGCTACCCATTCTTTTATAGTGCATTGACTTGTAGCAATTTTTCTTGTATGCATCTTTGATGTTGATTGTTGACAGACATTGGCTTTCCATACTAAAGATGTAAATCATGTACTAACTCAGACATGAGCAAGTTCAAGAAACCCAGATTCAGGCTGTAATACTGATGCCTATTGGGCCATGATCAATATTTCATGGTTGACTAAACATACAAAAAATATTCACCTGTTGCATTAAAGGCCCCATTGCTCTATCAGCATGAAATATTTTATCGTAAAGTATTGCTGCAAGCCTCTCACTACAATTTCTTCATTGTATATGATCGTGATTGGCCGGCTTTGAAAAACTAAAACGCCCCTGAGTTTCTCATAAAAACGATTTGAAAAATATCTGGGTCATTTTAGTTGGCAACTAAAATTACCTACTTTCGGTTTCACAACTTTCACTACATGGTAAAAATACAAGGTACAAAAGGTAACAATACAAGGTACAGCAGGAAAAAATACAATGTACAGTCGTTTAATAGTTGATAAAAATACAATGTAAGGCAAGGATCCCATTCCTTGTCTCGCTGTTGTATGAGCAGGCTTTCAAGCACTATTTGGCAAAAAATTAGGGCTAAAATTAGGGCAATTTTTGCAAAAAATTAGGGCTATTTTTGTCAAAAAATAAGGGCTAAATTAGGAAAATCAGGGATATATAAACAAAACTTAGGGACTTGTTTTCATGTAAAATGTTGATAAATACCTTTTTTCACTATAATTATAGAGAAAACCTGCTTCAACCGTGTTATCCACTCCTTTTGTTAAACTAAGAAATCTTTGTAAACAACATGGCAAAAATTAATGATAAGGCAGTTATCAATATTTTGTTTTGAGACTGACCTTGTCATGAAAAGATTTTTCCCTGCTTCAAATTTCTGAACAGTTTCACTGAGTTCTTTCCACTCTGCCTCTTTTAACATTCTTGCCTTTTGATAACCTGTTCTTCAGCAGCCTCATCTTCTAATCTTCTTTTGTATTTGGTATGAGCAAGCTGACCAGACTTTATTAATACTTTCATTATAGGCATTTCTGACACCACGCCTCCTTGGATTCTCACAGCATCTTTCACAGTTCTTAATCCATTTATACAACTATCTGACAGTAGAGTTCTCTCTTTTGTCATCAGTTTCCTGTTTTCAGAAAGACTTCTTTCTACCTCAGCATTGCCATGTGGCAAACACAGGATTGCTTTGACTAGCTTGGCAAGAATGTCATACTCCTTTCTCCCATCTTGCTTCTTTGTCTGTAACACCTTATTCCAGTAGGTCAATCCTTAACTCACTTGCTTCTCTGTCATAAGACCAGGAGTCTGGTATTTCCTGCAGTGAATACAGCTTCCATTCATCTGTTACCTGAGCCACTTGACTTTCCAGTATAATCTGAGACACTTTCAAGGCAATATTTCTGATCCTTTTGCTTCCAGGCTTTGATTTTTGCATTGATGGATGCAGACAGGTGATATCCCTTAGGATTTCATTATTCAGAGGAAGTCTTTTCTGCAAGAACTGAGTAACTGTCTGATAAAACTTGCTCATGTTCATCAGCTCTGTCTTTGCAATGTCTTTCTTTTTATCTAACAGAGACGTTGTGGACTGTCCTACATGTATCTCCATACCAGAAAGCTGACTGTCCTTCTCTTCAATATCAACTTCAAGGAGTTTTTTTCCAGTGTTCTGCACTGACACAACAGATCTCTTCAGGAACCTGAGCATGAAAGCCTGTAGTAGATCTTTCATCTCTGAATACAAAATATGTATCAATTTGAAATAGCTTTAGACACCTGTCATACAGGGGTTCAAGGCTTATCAGAAAATTCATCTGTATCAGAGTGGCTGGTGCTTTTAACATACGACAGATACAGTAGTAGGTTTCATTCTCAAGAAGTTTGATTGTCTTGTCCTGTGTAGCTGTCGTAGGTAATTCCTTCAGGAAGTATTCAAAAGTTTTTGACTATCCTTTTCAAAGCTGGGATAAGAGTCAACCACCTGCACTGTACATGCCTAATAAACAGCTCCTCATCAAACCCAAGCTCCATTTCTATATCAGAAGTCCTCTCTTTTGCAGGAGGATCTCTTGAAAAAGTAGAATAGATCTACTGCTAGCTGTTCTGATGATTCGCCATACACTTTAAGACCTTCTCTAAAAGAATTATGAACCACATGCATGTTACATGAAATGAATGGTAATAGACCTGGTAATCCTAGTACCTTCAATTCTTCATTGATATTGCTCCAAATAGTCTTATTTACATTTGGGCCATCAGAGCCAAGATTTAGCAACTCTGATAGAGGTACTTGGTAGCCGGCTTCCTGAAGTGCATCAAGAATAGCTTTTGACACAGTATCACCTTTGGTATGTCCAAATATTATTGCCTTTAAGAACTGAACCACAACTTCTCCTTTTGCTTCTGACCAGTACCTAACTAAAACATCAATCTGTTTTCTGACCTGTGAGTTACTTGTTTATCATATTGTATTACATAGCCTGGTGCCATACAAATGTTTTCAAACAGCTCCTTCCTATAAAGTCAGTTAATTAGTTCATAAATTGCATGACTTTGTTTAAAAATTCTTTTAAGTTCAGACAGAAAATACCAAAAATTAGGGACAATTTAAAAAAATAAGGGCTTTTTTAGGAATTTGTCCCTTTTTGAGTGTTTTTTTAGGAATTTTAGGGAAGCCTAAAAAAATTAGGATTTTTCAGGAATTTTAGGGCCACTTGAAAGCCTGTATGAGTTAACTGCCTAACGGGGAACCAGAAACAAAAACCGTATTTTTACATAGAGACTTTACTGTTTTTTTTCAAACTAGTTTATTCCTTCTTTTTTAGCCATTTATATGACACAAAAAGCACAACAACCGACATATTATCATCAATTCTGAAGGTTGTACCAATTTTATAAGGATTTGTGCTTCGACGATTTTTACCACCGATAGGACTATGGAGACTTTAAGGTAGACGAATGGTGAATAAAGATATTGGTGGGGCATTCATTTCATTATACCAGCTGAATAACCCAAAGGGCTATAAAACATTTGGATAAGAAAAGAAAATTTTTCACCGTTTTGTCTTCCTAAAAAACAAACTTTTGTATTTATACATACTTTTTTACACATTTTCCATTAAAATTCATGTCTCTAGCACAAGGATGCACTTTCATTTCTGCAAATCATATAATCTTTAATATAGGGTATTTGAAACAGACAGGTAAGAAAAATTGCAATTATCTTGATTATAAGTATATTTTTACATTTTTTTAAAAAATGCAAGAAAATTGAATTTCATGAAAAAGGTCATGAAAAATATATTCAGTCGATGGGGCATGCTTATGCATATTGTTTTAGTAAAACTTACATTGTATGATACAGAATAAAACAAAACAAGAGGCCCACGGGCCACAAAGCTCACCAGATCTCTAGCTCAAAATTGCTATCAAAATTACTGTCACATTTGTAATATACAACTACAAAGTCTCAGTCTGAAAGTCTGTTGAGTTGATAACAAAATATATAACTATTTTCCATATTTTGATTGCAGTAAATGCCATTTTTCCCCATTATAAGTCAATGCAACTCTAAGTTGCCATAGCAACCAAACAATAGAGCCGATTTTCATCAAAAACACAAACTTTCAACCCCCCCCAGCCTAAGGATACTAAAGATGTAATCTGGGCCTTATTGGCCCAGTGGCTTCTGAGGAGATAATTTTGTAAGTTTTTTTTCCATTATTTTTGGATTTTGGTTTCCATGACAACCAGTAAAAACAGCAGTGGGTCCAAAAACAATAAAGCTAATAGAAGACTTCTTAAAGGAACATTTCTATAAAAGTTATGTCAACATACCTGCAATGGCTAGGCATTAAATGCCATTATTCAATTTTCCCCATTATAAGTCTATGGGAACTCTAAGTTGCCATAGCAACCAAACTAAAGGGCAGATTTTCATAAACAAGAGGGCCATGGTGGCCCTGAATCGCTCACCTGAGCATTAATCAGTTCACTGGCTCTGGTGAAGATTTATAAGAGTTTTTACCATACTAACATTTGACCTAGTTTTTGACCCTGCATGACCCAGTTTCAAACTTGGCCTGGATATTGTAAGAATAAACATTCTGACACAGTTTCATTGAGATTGGATCAAAACTGTGCCCTCTGGAGCGTATACAAGGTCGTTCTTATATTTGACCTAGTGACCAAATTTTTGACCCGACACGACCCAGTTTCAAACTTTACCTAGATTCCATTAAGATAAACATTCTGACAGAGTTTCATGAAGATTGGATCAAAACTGTGCCCTCTAGGGTGTACACAAAGTTTTTCTAAGATTTGACCTTGAGCCGACGTGACTCAGTTTCATAGGGGGCTTAGACATACGGACAATAAACATTTTGACATAGTTTCAAGAAGATTGGATCAAAACTATGCCTTCTAGTGCTTACACAACATTTTTCTAAGATTTGACCTAGTGACCTAGTTTTTTTACCCGACATGACCTACTTTCAAACTTGGCCGAGAGTTTATGAAGATAAACATTCTGACAAAGTTTCATAAAGATTAGATCAAAACTGTGTCCTCTAGAGCGTACACACGGTTTTCCTATGATTTGACCTAGTGACCTAGTTTTTGACCCGACATGACCCAGTTTCAAACTTGTCCTACGTATTATGAGGATAAACATTCTGACAAAGTTTCATGAACTTTGGATCAAAACTGTGCCTTCTAGAGCTCACACAAGGTTTTTCTAAGATTTGACCTAGTGACCTAGTTTATAACTCGACATGACCCAGTTTCGAACTTGGCCTAAAGTTTATGGAGATAAACATTCTGACAATGTTTCATAAAGATTGGATCAAAACTGTGTCCTCTAGAGCGTACACAAGGTTTTTCTATGATTTGACCTAGTGACCTAGTTTTTGACCCGACATAACCCAGTTTCGAACTTGTTCTAGATATTATGACGATAAACATTCTGACAAAGTTTCATGAACTTTGGATGAAAACTGTGCCTTCTAGAGCGTACACAAGGTTTTTCTAAGATTTGACCTAGTGACCAAGTTTTTGACCCGACATGACCCAGTTTCAAACTTGTCCTACATATTATGAGGATAAACATTCTGACAAAGTTTCATGACTTTTGGATCAAAACTGTGTCCTCTAGAGCGTACACAAGGTTTTTCTATGATTTGACCTAGTGACCTTGTTTTGGACCCAACATGACCTACTTTCAAACTTGGCCGAGAGTTTATAGAAGTAAACATTCTGACAAAGTTTCATAAAGATTAGATCAAAACTGTTTTCTCTAGAGCGTACACAAGGTTTTTCTATGATTTGACCTAGTGACCTAGTTCTTGACCCGACATGACCCAGTTTCAAACTTGTCCTACATATTATGAGGATAAACATTCTGACAAAGTTTCATGAACTTTGGATCAAAACTGTGCCCTCTAGAGCGTACACAAGGCTTTTCTAAGATTTGACCTAGTGACCTAGTTTTTGACCCAACAAGACCCAGTTTCGAAGTTGGCCTAGAGTTTATAGAGATAAACATTCTGAAAATGTTTCATAAAGATTGGATCAAAACTGTGTCCTCTAGAGCATACACAAGGTTTTTTCTATGATTTGACCTAGTGACCTAGTTTTTGACCCGACATGACCCAGTTTCGAACTTGGCCTAGAGTTTATGGAGATAAACATTCTGACAAAGTTTCATAAAGCTTGGATCAAAACTGTGTCCTCTAGAGTGTACACAAGGTTTTTCTATGATTTGACCTAGTGACCTAGTTTTAGACCCGACGTGACCCAGTTTCGATCTTGTCCTAGATACTATGAGGATAAACATTCTGACAAAGTTTCATGAACTTTAGATCAAAACTGTGCCCTCTAGAGCGTACACAAAGTTTTTCTAAGATTTGACCTAGTGACCTAGTTTTTGACCTGACATGACCCAGTTTCAAGCTTGGCCTAGATTTTATGGAGATAAACATTCTGACAAAGTTTCATAAAGATTGGATCAAAACTGTGTCCTCTAGAGCGTACACAAGGTTTTTCTATGATTTGACCTAGTGACCTAGTTTTTGACCCGACATGACCCAGTTTCGAACTTGGCCTAGATTTTATAAAGATTAACATTCTGACAAAGTTTCATAAAGATTGGATCGAAACTGTGCCCGCTAGAGTGTACACAAGCAAAAGTTGACGGACGTCCGTCCGGACGTCCACACATACGACGGACGACGGACATCACGGTATCCTAAAAGCTCACCCTGAGCACTTCGTGCTCAGGCGAGCTAAAAACACAAACTTTCAATACCCCAGCCTAAGGATACTACAGATGAAATCTGGGCCTTATCGGCCCAGTGGTTACAGAGGAGATAATTTTTAAGTATTTTTTCCATTTTTTTTTTCATTTTGGTTTCCATGGCAACCAATAAAAGGGGCACTGGGCCAAAAAACATACAGCTGATAGTAGACTTCTCAAGGAACATTTCTATAAAAGTTTTGTCAACATATCTGCAATGGCCTGGCAGAAAATGTCATTTTTCAATTTTCCCCATTATAAGTCTATGGGAACTCTAAGTTGCCATAGCAACCAAACTGAAGGGCAGATTTTCATAAAAAACACAAACTTTCAATCCCCCAGCCCAAGGATGCTACAGATGAAATTTGGGCCCAATCGGCCCAGTGGCTTCAGAGGAGATGTTGTTTAAAAGTGTTGACGGACATACGACGACGGACGACGACGACGACGACGACGGACACTGCCTATCCTATAAGCTCCCCCGGAGCCTTCGGCTCTGGTGAGCTAAAAACAAATATTTCACCGTTTTGTTTCCTAGAAAAACAATGTTTAAGTTCTAAAATATCCCCAAAAAAGACTGTCCAAGTACTGCACCTGCTGCAAACACAGCCGGTCCTTGCCCTGTTATTTATTTTCCTGTTGTTCCGGGTCTACCATAGAGTAATGCCTCAAAAATGCGCAGATGGAATTGAAATTGTAAAGACCTTGATCATTCTGGTTCCTAAGGAACAGTCTGATCATGGTTTCCACTGTTTATACAGATGTATCTGCCCGAAAACTTAGGATCTTTATGGTAGGCATTGTAAGTGTGTATATATTCCATAGTTGATTGATTCACCATGAACAATAACTCTGTTATGTGTTTTAATAAGTCGATACAGAGTTATTGTGTATCTAAATACCTTAAAGGTAGGTTCCTGGGCTAGCGTTGTCAATTATGTTCACAAAATAATTTCGTCTTTTTCTAAGCAGTATTGAACTCTCTTATTTTTCTGAATTTGTTGCTACTGAGAAACTCGTCAGATGATAAAGAAAATAGTCGTTTTCCCTTTTGGTTTATTTTCTTTCGTTGGAATTCCAGTTCTAAAAATAACTATGTTTATTATGTCTATAAGTGCGCAATTTCTGATGCCATTCTCCAAAGGTCAATTTTCCCTTGACATGAGCTCTTCCAGAGGTCCTGGCAGGGCGGATGAGTTAAAACTATCCCAAAATGCAATGCAGCATGACATCAGCTGCGTTATCTATTTTTGGCGCGAACTAAAAATAGCGCTAACCGGTGTGCAAAGCAGAGTTAGGAAATCCCTTGCAAAACATCTTTTCTAATATTTTTTTGATTTACACTTTTTAGTGAAACTTATTAATTCCCTTTTATAAGTGCTTACCAACAACTTGAATGAAAGTTCATTAAAATTATGATGCATTCCAAAGTACAGGAACCTACCTTTAAGCTCAATTTCTAAGTAACCAAAAAGGATATTGTCTTTGAACTTGCTCCATAGATAGGTCTGGGGAAGATCTACTGAAAGAAGCGATCATATCGGGCCATGACCTGTATTTCACAGTTGAACGAACACAGAAAAAATTATTCACCTATTGTGTTTAGCTCAGTTTCTAAGCAACCACAAGGGCTAGAATCTTTGAAGAGTAGTAGATCTTGCCCAGATATATCTATGGAGCATGTACATGCATGTCCACGTGGATGCACAAAGAGGGTACTGCATAAGCCCATATTAGCTTTGCAAAGTCACGCTAAAAATGGCTTTTTCTCTTCGAAAAATATGTAATCCCCAAAATTAAGGGTTTTTGAATTTGGGATGGGAAAAGCCACGTCTGACAATAGTAAATATAGTAAGTGTGCTTCTGAGTTTTTAACTTACAGTGTCTTTAACTTTTCAACATCTAAACCATCTGTAGCTAATTTCTTTGCTAGACTAGAAAACCTCACAGCTGCTTCCTTCATATTGACAGCTGTAGGGCGGGATGACACCAAGTACTCAAGCTTCTCCACTATAAAGCTGACTAGACTGTCAATATTGTCAAAGTTCTTGTTCATCAGCTCCACAGCCAGACTGAGACATCCCACAATAGCAATAGCAGGTGCTCCTCTGACCTGAAACATGCTTTTAAGATGAATGGAAATACTTCAATGAGAGGTAACTCCTACCAAGATGAACTAGAAATATGGTAACTAAAAGGGCCCACCTTTATGAAACTATTGATGACATTTAGGTCGTATGTGCCCAACCAGAAATAACAATACCAGCCTTCTATTATCATGTTGTTCCTTCATATTCAGTTTGAAATTAAGCCTCTGGCAGTGTCATTAAGATATGGGCAAAATACACAATTATGATTGATTAAAGCATGGGCATCAACTCTGTGAAGCAGGAAACTGATGTTACCATTCTTGCATTCTGCACATCTTCAGATCATCTAATGATGCTTTATATTTGTACGAAGTTTCATGAAAAATATCTTCAAAGGCTTTAAAGTTAAACAGCAGACAAGATCTCCATACCTCAAATAACAAAGGGAAGGTGTAGTTATGGTTCTTTTTCTCTGCAAATTGTCTGATGATGTTTATATTTGTACCCAGTTTTGTGAAAATATCTTAAACAGTTTTAAAGTAAGAGAGCGAACACATTTTCTAGACTGTAAACTAGCAAGGGGAAAAATTCAGTAAAAAAATTAATGTAGATGGAGTTACAGTTCTTATTCTCTGCACATTGCTTTATATTATGTACAAGTTTTATGAAAATATCTTTGATGGTTTTAAAGCTAGATGGACCTGATTTCTATATTTAACATTACAAAGGGGCATAATTCAGTAAAAAAGTAGACAGAGTTATCGTTCTTGTTCTCTGCACATCACCTGATGATGCTTTACATTTGTACCAAGTCTTGTGAAAATATCTCTAACCATCTCAGAGCTAAAGAGCGGACACGGTTTCAGTACTCAAAATTACAAATGGGCATAATTCAGTAAATAATGTAGGCAGAGTTATGGTTCTTGTTCTCTGCACATTGACTGATAATGCTTGACATTTGTACCAAGTTACATGAAAATATCTGTAACGGTTTCAGAGTTATGAACCTGACACGATTTCTGCACTCAAAATTACAAATGGGCATAATTCAGTAAATAATGTAGGCAGAGTTATGGTTCTTGTTCTCTGCACATTGACTGATAATGCTTGACATTTGTACCAAGTTACATGAAAATATCTGTAACGGTTTCAGAGTTATGAACCTGACACGATTTCTGTACTCAAAATTTCAAAGGGGCATAATTCCAGAAAAATTGTAGGCAAAGTTATGGTTCTTGTTCTCTGCACATCTTCTGATGATGCTTTACATTTGTACCAAGTCTCGTTAAAATATCTTTAAAGATTTCAGAGTTATGGAGCCGACACAATTTCTGTACTCAAAATAATTCAGTAAAAATTGTAGGCAGAGTTATGGTTCTTGTTCTCTGCAAATCGTCTGATGATGCTTTACATTTGTACGAGTCTCCTTAAAATATCTTTAACGATTTCAGAGTTATGGAGCAGACACTATTTCTGTACTCAAAATTTCAAAGGGGCATTATTCAGTAAAAATTGTATGCAAAGTTATGGTTCTTGTTCTCTGCACATCGTCTGATGATGATTTACATTTGTACCAAGTCTCGTTAAAATATCTTTAACGGTTTCAGAGTTATGGAGCAGACACAATTTCTGTACTCAAAATTTAAAAGGGGCATAATTCAGTAAATAGTGTTGGCAGAGTTATGCTTCTTCTCTGCACATCACCTGATGATGCTTTACATTTGTACCAAGTCTCGTGAAAATATCTTTAACGATATTAGAGTGATGGAGCCGACACGATTTCTGCACTCAAAATTTCAAAGGGGCATAATTCAGTAAATAATGTAGGCAGAGTTATTGTTCTTGTTCTCTGCACATCACCTGATGATGCGCTACATTTGTACCAAGTCTCGTGAAAATATCTTTAACAATTTCAGAGTTATGGAGCAGACACGATTTCTGTACTCAAAATTTCAAAGGGGCATAATTCAGTAAATAATGTAGGCAGAGTTATGGTTCTTGTTCTTTGCAGATCGTCTGATAATGCTTTACATTTCTACCAATTCTCGTGAAAATGTCTTTAATGGTTTCAGAGTTATGAACCGGACACGATTTCTATACTCAAAATTTCAAAGGGGCATAATTCAGAAAAAATTGTAGGAAGAGTTATGGTTCTTGTTCTCTGCACATCATCTGATGATGCGCTACAGTTATACCAAGTCTCGTGAAAATATCTTTAACAGTTTCAGAGTTATGGAGGGGACACGATTTCTGTACTTAAAATTTCAAAGGGGCATAATTCAGTAAAAATTGTAGGCAGAGTTATGGTTCTTGTTCTCTGCACATCGTCTGATGATGCTTTACATTTGTATCAAGTCTCCTGAAAATATCTCTTACGATTTTAGAGTTATTGAGCGGACATGAAATGATGACGGACGGACGGACGGATGGATGGACAGACAGACGGACGGACAAGGTGATTACTATAGGGCCTCCGCAGACTTCGTCTGGCGGGGCCCTAATTAGTAGATGACTACATACAAGCATTATGCTTACTGTCAGATCCTGTATTGCGTCACTGTATTATTTAAAATAATACAGTGAAGCAATACAGGATCTGACAGTAAGGGTTACGCTTATGTATAAAATCTCTGAATAAAATATTGTTTAAACCAAGATGAATTTGTCTCCCATTTCAATGGGAGCTTGAGAATTTGCTCCTCAAGGTAGCAAATATTTTGAGAAGCAGCTTCTCACAATATCTGCTACCTTTAGGTGCAAATATTTTTACCTTTAGGAGTATATGTAGTCCCAATTTTGGAAGGAGCTAGATTACCAGGGAACCAAACATTAATTCCTGATCATTACCTATCTTTTCACTTTGCCCTGAAAGTGTTCCCATTAAATGCAGGCCTGAACTCCAAATTCCTAAATTACTCATTCATGCATTTGCTCACTCTGTAAATTACTGTTTTGAATGCTTAATTTATTATATATTATTATTCTAATAAATGGCCCCTTGCTCTTTTTCCAGATATAATATTAAACTGACTTGCCACAATGGCATTTTCAATTTCACACATAAGAACCTCAGGTACAGTTGTTTAAACAGGGTTGAATGTTCACCTTGTCATTGTCAATCAGTTATCTCACACTATTTCACTAATTATTTAGTGATGGCATAGTGAAGAACCTTAATCAGTTTGTGGTCAACCATGAAGAACCTGCTGACCTTTGAAAACAGCAGTAACATCTATTTTAACCTTTTACAGTATAATAAAAACTTTATTTACAACATTAGCTGAAAAAGTAAGGACAATTCTCAGAAACTGACACAATTCAATTCCAGATCCAACCCAAGACACCATGTGGGAAAGAGACAACACAAAATAAGTAACCACCAAAGACAACACCAGAGGCAGTCATGTGTCAGAACAGCCATTTCCCATGTAGATGGTCAACGGGCTAGCCTGAACATCACAAACAATTTATAAATAACAGACAAAGCAACTAACAATATATAAAACAACCAAGAAGAACCAAAACAGAACTGCCGCCTTCAGATGGGCCAGTAATGAAATTACTGGAGGGCTTAATCAGTTTGTGGTCAACCATGAAACTAATTCTCGTTTAAATTACAGCTCTGTTTCAGACATTTATAGCCCTAAACTTTAAATTTGCATATGATGGTGATATAGCACCAATGGTATCTAAATGGAGCTCAAGATAAAAGAACAGAAGTTGGTATCTGCAGCAAGTTTCAAATACCTTGGAGCAATAGGCTCATAACAGAGGTTCTGCACAAGCCACCACAGACTCTGGTATAGGTCAGGTATGGGCAAGATAATCACTAAAGTTTTGAGTTTTAAACCTCTATCTATCTATCTCTTCATACGGCATACACCCTCATATGAGTATTACGTGCCAGGTTCCCGTGACATGCGATAAAAGTAAAGAATTTAAAAACAGATGACAGTGAGAGTGGATTTAAAAGTGCTACTAAGTATTAGTGTATTATACAGTAGAATCAAAGGTGAGGATAACAAGGGCTGTCGCCTGACAGCATAGCTCGCCTGAATTGGTGCTTGCCCATCACACAGCCGCTATGGTGGTGTGGACTGCTATGCATAAAACTTCAGGCAAGCATGTCCATAATGCAAACACATTTATAAACAATAGCTGTCTCATAAATAAGTCTTAAAATAATATCAAAATAATAAAAAAAAAAAAATGAAATGAAATTTCAAAGTCCATGAGCTTGAGGTAACAAGGGCTGTCGCCTGACAGCATAGCTCGCCTGAATTGGTGCTTGCCCATCACACAGCCGCTATGGTGGTGTGGACTGCTATGCATAAAACTTCAGGCAAGCATGTCCATAATGCAAACACATTTATAAACAATAGCTGTCTCATAAATAAGTCTTAAAATAATATCAAAATAATAAAAAAAAAAAAATGAAATGAAATTTCAAAGTCCATGAGCTTGAGGTAAAAAAAAAACTGAAGGGTGGGGGGCTAGGATGTATCAAAACGAACCATTATCTAACATCAGTATCAGTCAAAGTATTAGTATCAACTGAGTCCATCATCGTGGCACTGTGAAATTATGTCTTCATTAATATAAAACTTTAACCAAAATCTTTAAGACAAAATTCTAAGTCGATGACCTTGACTTCAAGGTCATCCAGTTGGGGTATGTATAAGGTGTTTTGTAAAAACTAAAAAAAGTGTATAAACTAAATCTCTGCAAAGCATTATGAATCAGTATGCAATTACAAAAGTTTAATAAAGACCAAAATTTCCTAAGTCCCTGACCATGACATCAAGGTCACTGAGCGGGGTTGGGGTAGTACTACAGTGCAAATATATAAAAAGAATTCATCTAAGGGTTCAGAAGAGATGTGTCTTTAAAAAACTTAAACCAAAACATCCAATCAATAAAAAGACAATTTTCTAAGTCCATGACCTTGACATCAAGGTCACTGAGGGGGATGGGGGGAATATATCTAACTTCAGTGCAAGTATCAAAGGAATCCATTCATGGGTTAAGGAGATATTGGGCTTTATAAAACTTTAACCAAAACATCCAGTCCAAAAAACTCCCAATTTTCTAAGTCCATGACCTTGACATGAAGGTCACTGAGTGGGGTGGGGGTGGTACCCTGTTAAACTTTAGACCAATATCTTACTACAGTGTAAGTATCAAAAGAATCCATCCATGGGTTAAGGAGATATAGGTCTTTAAAAAACTTTAACCAAAACATCCAATCCAGACGCAGACGCAGATGCAGATGCAGACGCCGTGGTGACAACAATAGCTCTTCCTGAACTTTCGTTCAGGCGAGCTGAAAACAGCAGTATGATAAGTCTAGGGTTTCGAGTGGCACACCTGACTGACAGCCCGCTTGAAGCTGTCAGGGTGGCGATGGATGCTGGAAGGCTGTTCCACTGAACGACTGCGAGAGGATAAAATGAGTACTTGTAGTAGTCAGTGTGGGTAGGTATCTGTACGTAGGCCAGTGAATGGCAGGTCCGAGAAGCATGAGTGAGTGGGGTGACATATGATGGGAGAGGTACTGCTACATAACCATAAATAATCTTGTGAAAGAGGACCAGTCGGGAATCAGCACGCCGCTGCTCAAGGGTACACCATCAGAGTTTTCCTATCATGTCTGTGACGCTTGAGTAGGGTGTATAATCCCCAAGGACCCATCAAGCAGCCCGTCTGTACGCTCTCAATTTTTTGTATGTCATCCTTAGTATGAGGGTCTCAGACTGGAGCGGCATACTCCAGCTGGGGTCTGACAATGGCCTTATATGCTTTTTCTCTAAGTTCTGGATTTCTTGCCTTTAAGTTCCTTCTCAAGAACCCAAGTGATTTATTGGCAGCATTAGTTATTCTGGTGACATGGGTTTTTCAATATAAGTCATTGGCATTGTCAACACCCAGGTATCTGGCACAGTCAACCACCTCAAGAGTTACACCATGTTGGGTGTATGTTGTAGGGAGGGGGACCTTGACCTGGTAATGTGTAATACCTGACACTTGGTAGGTTTGAACTCCATGTCCCATACTTTTTCCCAATCTTGGAAGATGTCTAAGTCAGTTTGCAGCTGCTCAGACTCAGCTAGCTTTGAAATCGGCGAAAAGTCTTACGTGTCATTTTACCTTATCCGGCAGGTCATTTATGTAGGCAAGAAGAGGACTGGACCGAGGACTGATCCCTGTGGGATACCTGATGTTACTATCCACTCAAGGACAACAGTCTAAAGTCCTTTTATATGATACTTATAAACCCCAAGATTCAGTACGAAACAGAATGAGCCGAATCACGCCTTGTCAAAATGAAAGTAACCTGCATTTTCTTTATTGCATTCCAAGAATCGGCCGTGTCATCGATTTTGATGAATTGATGGTCTGAGGGCAGAAGTAGCTGATCCAAAATCTCTAGCTGTCCACGTTTGTACTTTATTGCTTTTAGCAACATAATGCTACAAGAAAATATATAGCCTTGGTTCTGCTAATTCGGCCAGCGTGCTATTTGTTGACCATCAGGGATCCGTCATGAGATATAGTGTTTCTTTGAATATAATTCTATGTTTTTTCATATAAATATCATTAGATATGAATTTAAAAAAATATTTTAAAACTAAGCAGTATGGATTAAATATTGACCTCTATTATCGAATTTAAGAAAATATAGGCTATTTTGTTTTCTCAATCCATTACAAAGTTCTCCCTAACAAGGGAAATAATACCCACAAATTTATTTCCTGTCAAACCACTTGACTTTTTCCTAATAATATAGCATATAATTAAAATTGGTAAGTGTTTTTATCAGGCGAAAGACAGTACTAACTATGTTGCTTAAAACTGAACATCATTTTTATTTTTTTGAATACATAGTTCGTTGTAGACAACGGAAATTGAGCTGCAAGTAATTAGTTGTTCGTAACGTACCGGTTGTCGGTGGCCTCGGTATTATTGCTCATGCTCAATGCAGGGGTGGTTGGATGGTGTTGGGTATAACTTCCAGTGCTGGAGCATCCTAGTGATTTGATAGTAGGGCAAGGGCCTACTGTGCTTGCAGCGGTACGACGATTTACCGAAATACCGAAATAACTACCGAAATACCGGAATAACCGACAATTTACTGAAATAACCTTGGAAATACCAAAATAACCATAATTATCATATTATTTACTAAGAATATACTATTTCAATGATTATTACCCTAAATTATCTAATTCATTGCGTTAGACTTGTACTATATTAGAACTTTTTTTGGATTGAGCTGGTAGCCTATAATGTTTTCTTTTTTAAAGTCCCCGGGTTTCCTTAAACTTGTAATCCGTATCATTTAAATGCATAATATTTCATTTATTTATCTATCCCACATGTTCATAATCTATATATTTTTGGTTGTTTAAAATATATATAAAATATATATTTTTGGTTCATAAAAGATGATGGGTGTGAGGGGTATAAAAAAAGTTAAATGTATACAATTTGAAAACCCGTACAAGCTATTCTCTGTGCGATATTTTAACCAACTATAGAGAGTTGTATTAGAGTAATATGTGTTAATTCCATTCCATTTTCACTTTATTTGTTTTGACATTAAAATTTCCGAACAAAAAACATATATCACCGCTGTCATAATGTGGAAAAAAGTTGATATATAATGACTGAAAAGAAGGTGATTCACCGAAATAACCAAGAAAATACCAAAATAACTTTTTGAAAATACCATAATAGCCAATATCTTTTTTTAGAAATATGAGCATAGGATAAGCAAAGGAGCATAAAAAATCATAACATTAAACATGGATAATTTAGTATGAACAATTTTAAGTTTTGTTTTAGCAGTGTTTGGGAAATTATGCTAAGACCACACATATCAACGCCGCCATAATTTAACACACAAAAAATGCATCCAAATATTGTTAATTTATTTGTGTTTATATAACATTACAGGTATTAATATATCTTTTCTTAAACCGAAAATGTCAAAGAGATATCGGTATATATCAATCAAAGGGTAAATTATTTGTTGATGGATTACGTGTGACAATGGCATTAAAGGCAATCAACAAACGTATGAACCAATCAGTCTAATCCGTTAATCAAATTAGCACATCTTTAACTTTCGGCCAACATGACAACTGAGAACTCAAGGAAAAAGAAAGAAAGAAATTTTCATATTGTATACATTAACTGTGGGTCTCATCAGCGAAGAGAGAAGAACTTGATCAACTTGTGTTTATGCTTTGGCTGATGAGTCTTCAGCGCTTTAGTGCTGGTCATGTGGAAAGTTTTCTCGAGACGCGGTTCATGTTTAAAAATATAAAAATAAAACAGTTAATAATTATATATTGTATAATTATTAACTGTTTTATAAACACTGGTCTTCTTATTTTTAACTAGTGCGGTTGTTCATGATTTAAGTGAATAAGTTAACTACAGAAATGCAGCTTTTTTTAAACAAAAAACAACAACAACAAAAAAAATACGTTTGAAAGTTTAGTTAAAGGAATGCAATAACGAATATTCATATATAAACTTTGAAATCGCCAAAAAAATAGAAAAAAGGAAAAAAAAGAAACCAGTTGAAGAAAGGACTAGAGAAGGTGGTTAGCCTTGTTGTTCCTACATGCAGAAAAGCTTTATATTAAACGCTACATACTGTACAAATATTACGCAGATTTTACAGTAAAGTAACTGAACACTGGCCGCCTTTTCGTTTTCCGTCATTTTTACGAGCGCCTGTCAATAGAACATTTGTGGAAATCTCGATACGGTACGGTTATGTTGCTAGATAGCTGACTGGACAAAACTTTTACAGTGTTGTAGGGCTGTATTATGAAAACGATATACCTATCATATTCTATCCTACTCTGCGTGATGATGCCTGCAAATGTTTCAGGTGCCCGTAAAATTAATGGCAAATGTGATGACAGTCAGATGTCATTTATTGTATCATAAAATCTAGGAACATGAATAACAGTTGGTAACAGTTGAGCGCCTGATAGGTTGACACAACCTTTTCTACATGAGAGGGATGGATGTTTTGTGATTTTACGTCCTTTCCAACAGTATTTCAGTCATATCAGGCCGATGGAAGGGTGATAATGAAAGGCAGTATGCAATGGAACCCCTCTTACGATTAAATATATTTCCGCCTTCAGCGAGAATCTGGCCCGGGCCCCTGAGATTGGCAGACCAGTGTTTAGCCCACTGAGGTACATGGACTTCTTTTGTACATGAGACAAAAATTTGATGTGAGTGGGGAAATAGCAGTCAGCACATCAGACAATAGTGTACCATAAGAAAAATATTAGAGATGTATGGAGTTGTTGAAATGTACCTCTTATTGTAACTTTATATTTGTCTACAAATGTCAATTAAAAGGCATGGTTCGTATATATAGCTAATGCATCGAAACAAGCTAACCTTCGTTCACGCGTGGCTCTTCAAGTTGGGCGGCGTCCACGTCGCAAGAGCTGGACAATTATGAAAATTCCAACTCATATTCGTCTGAAATTCATACGATGTTACATTGAGAAGCAAAAAAACCTTGAAAAACAAACCTGTATTGTATGGACAATATGGGTTTAGCCGAATCAAGTTTTCAGTATTGACTACCGGCCCCACAAAATCTTATCACTATTTTACAAGGTTAGAATTATTTAAGCCTATTAATTATAATATTTTTGAAATAAAAAAAGATCATCAGAAGTCATGAATACAAAGTAATTTTATAAATATCTCATAAAAATGACAACTTTATACATTAATAATCATTATTTTGGTATTTTCTAAGGTTATTTCGGTAAATCGTCGGTTATTCCAGTATTTCAGTAGTTATTTTGGTTATTCCGGTTATTTCGGTAAGTCGTCGCACCCGCTTGCAGAAGGTGCAGGTGGCAGTTGTATGGACATTTTTTCTCTCGTCTATCAGTTCTCTCTTCTTTCTCCCTCTCTTTGGGAGACAGCCAAGCCTGTTCACCCTGCCAAGAATGCCTGCGAGGGCATAGGCAGTATACGAAGATAGATAGATAGATAGATAGATAGATAGATAGATAGATAGATAGACAGCCCGATATAGACTGAAATATAGTCTCAAAGGGCCGTTAAACCCAAAACAACCAACTAGCCAAAATGCTCCATACACAACTATTGACATACTATTCATGTAACTACAATCTTAAATTTGATGGGAAAGTATGATCAGATGCCTGGTTGCTTCGAGTCTGAATCGCTGTTTCTGTCAAAGCTAAATGCAAGTTCTTGGTGTATTTTGCAGGGCTCCAGATAAGGATTTTTGGTTAATTGGGTATTACCCACTGAATTTTTTGTTAATTGGGTATTCTGAATTTTATTTGGGTAATGCAACTTCCATTACCCACAGATTTTGCTTTTAATTGGGTATTCTGGTTTTTAGTTGTGCAATTTGGTAAAATTGGAGTTAGCAATAGTGCCGCAATCTTAACATTTTGCATCACCATGAGTTTGCATAGGTATCTATTTGTATATAGTCAACACACAGACCAGCCACTGATGGCACTGAATAAAAGAAAATCATTACAGAATTCAGTCTCAGAAAACAGTTTTGTAGACGAAGGTCTGACAGTCCGAGATCTATGTTTTCACTAACAATGTAAATTCTGGACAGGCTGACCGGTAAAAACAGTGTTTTCTTGCTTCTATATTGAAGTTCAGCCCTTTCCACTAGAACGTCTGGAGGACACCGAATTTGGCGTCTCAGGACGCGATAAATCCGGCCCGGACACAGAAAATTAGCTCCCGAAGAAAGAGACTAGACTTCTTTAAAACTTTTCAATAAGTCAGAATTTAGCTTTCAAAGAAGCCACACTTTGGTCACACTTTGATAGAACAACAAAGGGATTGTTAATTGGTACCGTTAATCAATAAATCAACCTGTCATTACACATAACGTAACGAAAATCATCGTAGGCACTTGTCTCTTAATCACCAATAACTGAACCTTAATATTTGGCAGTCTTTGATCAGTATAAAGCAAAGAACAAATTGTGTCAACACTATATTGCTGTATTAGTCCTACCGTGTCGTGACGAGAGTCTGTTCATCGCTTCGCCCTGTTTGAATATCTGTGTCATAATTACTGTTATAGGGGCGTAGCCAGAAAATTAAAATTATTATGCACGCCTAATGCTGTGATTCCGAGAAAAGAATCCGGGTTCCCCCAAGGAAAATTTAGAATTCCAGGATGCCTGTCGAAGTTCTGAGCCTTTTCCTGGACACTTACTTTATTTCCTGGTTTTTATATCACTCTGGCCGGATGTGCGTAATGGGCGTTATCCCTAAGCATTAGACCAGTTTTTACTTGCAAAATGCAAACGGTAACATAAATTTGCTTACGATTAGAAGGCCGGTCAGATTAAATTCCCGGAATTTTGTCTGCGTATTGGTACGCTTACAGGAAAAGGTCAGTTGTGTTTTTCAATTATTTTATTGGGTATTTACGCAAATATGCTGCTTATCTGGAGCACTGATTTTGGATTCAACAAAATATGACAGAATTGGAAATGGGGAGTTTATTGTCTCACCTGCGAAGCAGAAGCGAGACATAGGTATTGCTTTTCCGGTGTCGGCGGCGGTGGCGGCGTAAACTTTCATCGGGTTTTTGCGTTTAGGTCAGTTTCACAAAGCGCTGACAGGCGAGACACCACATTCCATGGAGTTCTTGTTTACTTTTTTTGGAAGGCGATAAAAAGGCTAATGCTGTATAACTTTCAATTAAATGCTGTGGGGCCTGAGAAACTATTCATTTTTTTTTTCATATGTCTTACTTGACTTGACTTGACACCCAAAGACCATCATGCTGTCAAAAAACCTGTGGCTTTTGAAGGGATTTATCCCCCAAACTATTAGAGATTAGAAGTCAGGCAGAATGAGGAATCCCAGATTTCTTCTGCTAAGTGTGCATATATAGGATTCATTTACTAAATTCTCTGGTAAGGGCCATGGACAAGCTTCCCTGATCACAGGTCATGGTGACTGATTGTCTTTGGAGGTATCAGGGGTAAACAATTCTGATTCTGAGATGAGTTTATGACTGCACGCCTGTCACGAACTTTGGTGTCAGTGTAGTGTTGGGGGTCTATATTTCATGGAAGAAGAAACTCAGTACCCAGAGACCACAGCAAGCTTGTTTGGTTACGGACACAGTCAGAGCTCCAGATAAGAAGGGGTACTTAGGGTAATTCAAAGATAATTTTCCTTATCTCTCAACAAAAATATACAGTATGTTGTGACCCTCATTAGAACCATCTCCAGGAGACAGTTGTAATGAGGGGTCACAACATTATGTTTTTGTTGAGAAATAAGAAAAATTGAGACAGTTCTAATGAGGGGTCACAGCATGCTTTTGTTGAGAAATAAGAAACATTGGAGATGGTTCTAATGAAGGGTCACAACATATGTTGAGAAATAAGAAAAATTATCTTTGAGTTGTCCTCAGTACCCCTTCTTATCTAGAACTCTCGACAGTTTTCATCTTCCTTAGGTCCCAGTCTGTCAGAGACTAGCCATCTGCTATAGCAGGTCAAAACCACTGACAGACAAGCTGCTGTAGGGCAGTGGAGGGGTACACAGCTACACTGGAAGGCCTTGTCTGCCTCTGCAACTTGGATCATTGAGAGGGCAGAATACAATCTATAGAACTTAGGAAGGCTCTCGTAAGACCACATTTGGAATATGATTGAACAGTACTAATGTGACAAGGATAAACTTTTCACTATGCAACAATATCAACAAACCAGAGGCCAGCCTGGCCATAAGGTCAAAACTTTTAAATGTATTCTCAGATCAGACATGAGGAGTGTAGATTGCATTGCCTCACAGACTCACACTGTCCAGCCTACATTGTGAGAAGTATGGGAGTAACCATTGTGACTTGAAATGGGATAGTTTCCTTAACAACAAAAAGATCTATGATAAAGCCAATTAACAGAACCCTGCGGGCTTTTTAATAAATACTCCCCTAATTCATATACTGGATTGACAGCAGCAAGTGTTACTAGGGAAACAAGTTTGAGATTTCCTGTTTGCATACTTGAATGTAGAAGCCATTTGAAAATGGGGTCTACTCTTATAGGAAAGAATTTGCTCCTTTGGGAGCAAATTCTTTCCTTTAAGAGTTGATACCCAGTGAGAAGGGAATTAAAAAAAAAAGAAAATGGCAAAATTGCTGCCCCGGAATATGTATCCTTTCACTTGATCCACTTTCAAAAATGTCATTGATTAAACTCTACACAAATTTAAATTTATTGGTATAGTGAAATGAGCAAGATGTCTGAATTATACTGAATACTTTTTGCAGATGATACAGTATGGTATTTCCTCTGAATTTCAGATATAAGAATGGAAGAGATGGAGACAGATTACACAGATGAAGAGGAGGAAAAGTAATTTTTGTTTCATTTTCTTTGGTACTTCAGTATTATCAGTGTGGTCATTGCTTTGGACCAGTGATCCAAAATTGGTGGGTTTAAAGTGAATGCACACCGTACAACCGGCTGAAGTGATGCCAGATGCCTACAGAGATAACAGATCGGCGAAATCGAAAGTAGGATTTCAGCAGGTGAGATAAAGTTGCTGGTAAAAACAGACGATAAAATCCTGGAAGAGTTTAGCCTCATATGGAAGTTGCTCAGTGCCTGTAGATTCTACAGTACCAGTCTGGGTGGCTTTCATACACAGATAAGGCTATGGAAGGGCTTGAGAGGGGAACATTTTCAGAAAAAAACACAAAGTCTGCATTTCGGCTCCCATTAAATGAATCTGAGATAGTACCCAATCTGTTTGCTTGAGTACAATGAAACCTCAGTTAATTAGCAATATTTCTGCCAATTTTCGATGCACAGTTTAGCTTTATAATGAAAATACACGCTTTCAAAGAGGGTGGGTAGCGAAAAAATGGTTGCCTTTGTCAACAGATGCAATTTTAGGTGGATAGCAGGGATGACAGATCGGTTTGTATGGAAATGGCTGACATTGATGGCAGGTACCAATATATAAGTATGTGTCTTTAAACTGATTATGAATATGACTTCAGCGTGAAATCATGAAGAACGATGCATGCTTGTCCACTAGAATGCATATTGTTGCATTTAATAGCTTTACATCTCTCAGTAAATTTTGTTTAATAACCTTCCATGCTGGTAGTTAACCCCGAGGTCACATTTTGTATGGATTAAACTCGAGGTTAGCTTAAACTTGCTTTGAGCAGTCGGCCCATGCTGTTTAAACCCTATCTGGTTAGTTATGTTTGGAATGACATCGTTTAGGGCCAGAAAAAACGGTAGTTTAGTTGGAAAAGGCATGTTTTCACTACTCTGGCATAAAACCCTGTGATTGATTAGAGTAATACATGTATTACAAAACAGGATTTCATTCAAATGAACATACTAGTAAAATGCTACTTTTAACGGTACCACAGTTAAAAAGGTAGTTTTGGTATTTATACCCCCGACATACTAAGTATGTCAGGGGGTATATAGTTTTTGTCATTCCGTCCGTGTGTTCGTTCGTCCGTACGTTCGTTCGCGAGTTTATTCGTTCGTCTGTCCGTTCGTCAACTTTACGTCAAAGTTTTGGGTTAAACCTTTTTGGGTTGCTCATATCTCTGTTACCGCTCATCAGATTCTTTTCATATTTGTTTCATGATATCTCTATAGCATTACCTTTGACGTGAATTAGCTAAGCCCCTGGGTCAGGTCCCAGAGTGGGGCCAGGGGTCAATAATTAGGACTTAGGCATTTTCATTATGTCAAAGTTTTGCGTTAAACCTTTCTGATTGCTCATATCTATGTAACTGCATTGAAAATTTCTTCCATATTTGGTTCATGATATCTCTACATCATTGCTTTCGTTATGGACTACCTAAGCTGCAGGGTCAGGCTCATGGGAGGGGCCAGGGGTCAATAACTAGGACTTAGCCATATGCTGTAGGTTTTTGGCGTATAGTTCCAATATACTTCAGTGGAGCCTAATGATACATGACTAGGTTTATTTCATACTGGTTTACATCATATGGATGCTGCTGCTGTCCTAAGGTCAAGGTAACAGACTTAGAATTTTGTACATGTATGACATTTGCATTGAAGTTATGCGTTAAAGTATGCTTTCATTAGGCGATGGCACTGGGCGGGGGTATACGTGAGCCCCTGCTCACTTGCTCTAGTTAAGGATGAATTGGCAATTTCGCAATCCCTTATTCAAGTATCGGTACCAAGCTGACCAACAAGCCCCCCCCCCCCCCCCCCCCCCACAACACCCACCCACAGACACCCACATCCCTCTGCAAACGCTCACACGTACATAGACAAACTCTTGCTTCGGCGGCATATAAAAACTATGAAACAAACAAACAAACAAAAACACACAAGAAATTTGCTTCAAAATGAGAAACAAATACAACGAAAAGATACACAGGCCAACCACCGTTCGTATAGTTCTGCGTTCACCTCTTTCTGACAATATAGTATTTCTTCCACGAATGCGTAGCCAACTTCGATAAAGACAAACATTATTCCTTTGACATCTAAAAAAATACTTATTACGAGTTCTCTCGGTGATTTTATGCTGTTGACACAACCAAAACATTAAAAATGCGATTTTAAGGACACATACTTATGTATTGATACCTGCCATCAATGTCAGCCATTTCCATACAAACCAAACTGTCATCCCAGCTATCCACCTAAAATTGCATCTGTTGACAAAGGCAACCATTTTTTCGCTACCCACCCTCTTTGAACGCGTGTATTTTCATTATAAAACTAAACTGTGCATCAAAAATTGGCAGAAATATTGCTAATTAAATGAGGTTTCATTGTACTCAAGCAAACAGATTGGGTACTATCTCAGATTCATTTAATGGGAGCCGAAATGCAGACTTTGTGTTTTTTTCTGAAAATGTTCCCCTTTCAAGCCCTGCCATAGCCTTATCTGTGTATGAAAGCCATCCAGACTGGCACTGTAGAATCTACAGGCACTGAGCAACTTCTATATGAGGCTAAACTCTTCCAGGATTTTATCGTCTGTTTTTACCGGTAACTTTATCTCACCTGCTGAAATCCTACTTTCGATTTCGCCCATCTGTTATCTCTGTAGGCATCTGGCATCACTTCAGCCGGTTGTACGGTGTGGAATGGGTAAACCTCTATGTTTTCCAGCTATTTTTGTCACAGGGAGACAGCATCTTGTTTGATAAAATTCTTTTAAAAGGATGGATGGATAGCTTGAATTATGTCCTTTTTAACAGTATTTCAGTCATATCAGGATGATGGGTGAGTGATAATGAAAGGATGTGTGCAATGGAACCCTGTTTATGGTTGAAAAGATTCCTACCTCCATTGGGGCTCGAACCAAGGACCCCTAGATCTGCAGACCAGCGCTTAACCTACTGAGCTACCAGGGCTCCTCTTTTAAAAGGAGTCTACTCTCTAAGAAAAGAGTTTGCTTCTAGTGGTTGCTTTTAGCGAAGCCCTGGATGTCTTGATTAAGGTGAATCGGTACACCACCACATTTTTTTTTCGGCATTTTTTGCAAAGGGGAACATATGTGAGTTGTTGTTTGCTTCCTTGGACAACAGAACACTTCCAAAGTGGAGTCTGCTTTTAAAAGAAATAATTTGTTCCTTGGAGTAAAAGAATTTCCTATTTGGGGGGGGGGGGGGGGGGGGGGGGGGCAAATTCTTTCCTTTAAATGTTCATCCCTTTTGAGAAGGGAAGCTTAAAAGAGAAGATGAGTTGCTCTCTCTGAAATCATCCCCATTAACCTTAATTTTGAAACTATCTGGTGTGTCCCATGAGTAATTAACACAAACATAAGAAAGAAAACAACAGAGACCTGTTGTTTTCATTCTTATGTTTGTGGTAATTATGAAAAGAGCATGGATCTGTTGTTTTCATTCTTATGTTTGTGGTAATTACTCACAAGGGGCATACATGCCTTCTTGGGGATCCTTTAGATACTTTGAATATGAAATCCTTTCGGCTCAAGTCGGGTAAATTCGGACAGCTGGTAAATTCGGACAGTGACATTGTTTCCTTCATATGTCAGTTGTTTGGAATTAAAACAAAAATAACTGGGCAAACAGTGAAAATCCTGATGAGACATCTCATGATGAGCAGTCTCATCTGGATTTTCATTGTTTGCAATGGTATGTCCATGTTTACCGGCTGTCCGAAGTTGCCCGACTCGACCCTAAAAGAAATGTTAAAACAAATGGAATCCTTGATTATGAACATGACTGTAGTGAAACGAAAAGTAATGTCTGCCATAGTAGTAGTGGTAGTTGTTATTCTGCCAGTGAAGGCACACCTCCTCAGGGGCGTAGCCAGGAGCAATTTCAAGATACGCACGATCATGTTATATACACCTTCAGAAGGAGTGTAGTGATTCAGCCCCTTAGATATTTAAAGCTGCCATGTCTTTTGGCAGTTGGTATTGAAATCTTGTCAAATTCATAAAATAGCATACAAATATGCAGGTGAGTTTTGAAATTTTGTCACTTTGACAAAATTTCAATACGCACCTGCGTATTTGCGTAAAGGTCAGCTACGCCCCTGCTCCTCATGGAGTAATCTTCTTAGTTATACAGAGTATATATATACACAGTTGGTCCTGGCCATGTAGGACATTGATGACTGGTTCAGTCCATTATATAACAAATCCACTACCTGGGCAATGGTTTCCAGTTGTTATTGGTGTGTCTGATGGTGCTTGGGAAAGACCCAGGAAGCAAGGTTATTTGCTCTTACTTCTTTAGAAAATATGCTAAAAAAACTGTTATTGCTTGTGTTAGAAATCTGTATTTTTAAGAGAGTCTGGTAGATGATTAGGTTGATTTATTTGCAGCACCCCATCACTTCTTGAATTTATGCCATCCGTTGTTTTGTTGGAGATATTCAAGTTCTTAGAGTGGAATGACCTTTGTCAGCTTTCAAGGACATGTACCAAGTTTAGGGACATCTGTCAGTCAGCAACTTTGTGGTAAGTGAAATAGAGTGCTTCTTTTATTTTCTTCACAACTCTTGAATCTTCTTCACCCAGAAGATCACAGATCTGGGGCCTGGTTCACAACGAATCGTACGATTGAAATTCGTCGTAAGATGATCGTACGAGAATCTTACGACCAAAAATCGCTTTCATGAAAAAAATCTCGGTTTCACTATTGTCCTCGTAGAACTCAATTTACGATCAACTCTACGATACCTAAAGGGCAGTCGTAAATTTCACTTTTTCTCCTCTTTCATCGCACAACATACTCATACTCAACTTTTGAATAGATTACATTTATCTACTGTCTTTCTGAAAAGCATATACCAAGTTTTGAGCAAATCAGCCAATAAACAAAATTCCAAATTTATGATAAATCACCTAAGGGTGATTTTGAGTGAAGTTTTTCCTGTACGATTATCGTACGATTGTCGTGCGATTCTTGCGGGATAATTTACCTGCAATGTATTAGAGACTATTCTCAAAATCATTACGGCAGCATTTGTTCTTATAGAGAGAAATTATCTTACAAGAAAATGGGAGGTTTTAGGACTGTTTGAACCCCTAATTAGGTGATCTCTGATCTGAGGAGACTGCATGTTTGTGTTCAACGGTATGGCACGCCAAATGCACAATAAATCTTTAAACTAGGTTTAAGAAATTTTACCCTAAGTTAAGCTTCAATCCTTGGTTTCAGTTCAGTCATAGGTTTCAAATCTGATTTCAATACCCGGATTTGTAAAAACGATTATAGAAAATTTGAATTTTCAAAAATTAGTTTTGAAGTTAAAACAAAGGATTGAAAACTTAACACCTAAAATTGAGAATGCGAAATTTGGCTTGCTATACTATACAAGCGAATTATTGCGCTGACCACAAGGTTCTGCAGTGCAAGTCTGAAAGAGCTGATACAATCACAGACAGCATTTGGCAAAACAAAAAGACCCGAGTTTAATTCCTCTGAACTTCTTTCTCAAAACTGTATTTCGAAAATCGAGGAAGGGCATGGCAAGCCAATGCACAATGAATTTCAAAACCCTGAGTTTCAGCCTTGTTTTTAGAGGTTCAGTCCTAGGTTTTGGATCTCCAATCCCCACTTTTGTAAAATGAATTTATATAGGAATTTTGTTTTCATATCTTAGAAGTAAAGGGTGTCACTATGTAGTGACACCCTTTACTACTTATCTTGGTTTTGAAGATCTGCAACTAAGGATAAAAAACTTTAAACCTTGGACTGAAAACTTCCCAGGTGCGATCCTTCGTGTCTTTGGTTAGGAGTCGTCCATGTTTACTTAGAAGCCACCGGTAGCTCAGTGGTTTAAGCGCTGGCCTGCTGATCAAGCGGTACTGAGGTCGTTTCCGGAGGCGGAAATCGTTTCAATCGTAAACAGGGTTCCATTGCACATAACCTTTCATTATCACCCTTCCACCGTCCTGATACGACTGAAATGCTGTTGAAACGGACGTAAAATCGCAAGGCATCCATCCATCCATCTTCCTTACTTCAGTGAGAAGGGCTTTAACCTCATTGGAGGTCCTGTTGACCTTTTTCTTTGACATGATTGCGTTGTATTACAAATCGCTACTTTTTGTGTTTATAAAACCCAATACACATCTGTCAAAGCTAATACACATCACGTCTGCGATCCATCGTATAACTAAAATCCTACGAGAATCGTACTATCTGTCGTACGATGTTTTTATGAAACGATCGTGCGAGAATCGTGCGATTCTCGTACAACCAAACGTACGATTATCGCACGATTCATCGTACGGTAAATTTTTGTGAAACAGGCCCCTGGGCCTCACCTGTTGTCATTTAGAAACATTGCTTCTCATTAGCTGACATATTTTTTAACAGTCCTAAAAGTGCCTGCTTTGGGTTTTGACAGATGAAACTCTGAACAAATGCATAAGAATGAGCAAATTGTCATTTGGGGAGGTAAATTTTGCAAATTGTATTTTAAGCTGTGTTGGCATGTCTCCCATGATATAAAGCTGGGGTCGTATTGATAAAACAACTTAAGTCGTTGCTATGCTGTTGCTATGCTGTTGCTAAGGCTAAATTTCTTAGAAGGAGATTCCCTACAACTATGAAATTTGCTCTGGAGGAACAGTCTTACAAAGACTGTTCCTCCAGATCAAATTTCATAGTTGTATGGAATCTCCTTTATAGATATTTAGCCTTAGCAACAGCATAGCAACGACTTAAGTGGCTTTATGAATACGGCCCCTGGATCTGTTGTTTTCATTCTTAACTTTGTGGTCATCACTCACAAGGGGCATAATGTCTTCTTGGAGAACCTTCTAAAACCTTAAATTTAAAATCCTTTAAAAACCTTTAATTGGCTGAAAAGCATGAAATGCTGTAATTTAATTAGAAACTTTGTTTTTAGCAACCTTTCAATAAAATTTGCTTCCATAAAACCCATAATTTAGACAATTTTGAGTACAGTTATCCCCTTAGTGAAAGGTATAAATTTGGGTTTTATCAAGTAGCTACTGTGAAAAGTCAGGGTTCTGATAAGCCTTGGTTATATAATGCTAATGCAGCAATGCACTTGTGCAAATTTTACAATGTAATTCATTGTTTACCTCTTGTCATTGCCTGATCAGATAGACGCTGATCTTTGTAATGATTTTGCCATAGGATTGGCTGCATGATGTCTGAAAATCATTCCTTGACATTAACACAGCATCATGAAATTTGATCAAAATACACTTAACTTTCATGTCTAAATATAAACCATGCATAATAAATAGAATTCCATGCCAGTTTCTTTCAGAAACGTAGAATTATTAATATCTTACTCATTTTAAATTAACTGTATTCAGTAAAGTATCACATTTTCAAGCAGTGATGGGAAGATGGCTTGCATTAGTCAACCTGCATCATGTAGTCAGCCAAGGAAATTAAGGATGCGCAAAAAGTGGGTGTTTAAGACAGCTGACCCTAGCTGTGTGCATGTAGTGTACAATGAATTTTATTGTAGTTTAAGGGATAGAAAGTTGTATGGGTACACTTCTGTGGGTTTTTTGCCATTTTTAGCTCGCCTGAACGAAAGTTCAGGAAGAGCTATTGTTGTCACCACGGCGTCGGCGTCCGCGTCCGCGTCAGCGTCCGCGTCGGCGTTCGGATTGGATGTTTTGATTAAAGTTTTTTAAAGACCTATATCTCCTTAACCCATGGATAGATTCTTTTGATACTTGTACTGTAGTTAGATAATGGTCTAAGGTTTAACAGGGTACCACCCCACCCCACTCAGTGACCTTGATGTCAAGGTCATGGACTTAGAAAATTGGTAGGTTTTTTGGACTGGATGTTTTGGTTAAAGTTTTATAAAGCCCAATATCTCCTTAACCCATAGATGGATTCCTCTGATACTTGCACTAAAGTTAGATATTGGTCTAAAGTTTTCAAAGGTACTACCCCCACCCCCTTCTGTGACCTTGATGTCAAGGTCATGGACTTAGAATATTGTCTTTTTATTGATTGGATGTTTTGGTTAAAGTTTTTTAAAGACACATATCTCCTGAACCCATAGATGAATTCTTTTTATATTTGTACTGCAGTTAGATCTAAGAGTACTACCCCAACCCCGCTCAGTGATCTTGATGTCAAGGTCAGGGACTTAGGAAATTTTTGTCTTTTTTAAAGTTTTGTTATTGCATACTGATTCATAATGCTTTGCAGAGATTCAGTTTATACTTGAACTGATGTTAGACTCTTTTCTTTTTTGAGTTTTTACAAAACACCCTATACTTACCCCACTGGATGACCTTGAAGTCAAGGTCATCGACTTAGAATGTTGTCTTAAAGCTTTTGGTTAAAGTTTTATATTTATGAAGACATAATTTCACAGTGCCACGATGATGGACTCAGTTGATACTAGTACGTGGACTGATCTTAGATAATGGTTCAGGGTTTTGATAAATCCTAGCCCCCCCCCCCCCCCCCCCCCCCCCCCCCCCCCCCCCAGCTCATGGACTATGAAATTTCATTTCATTCATTTTTTTTATTTCAAAATTATTTTTTTTTTTTAAGACTTATTCCTGAGATAGCTTTTGTTTATAAATGTGTTTTCATTATGGACATGCTTGCATGAAGTTTTATGCATAGCAGTCCCCCCCTACCGGTCAGTTTTTTTTACCTCAAGCTCATGGACTTTGAAATTTCATTTCATTTTTTTTATTTTAATTTTATTTTAAGATTTATTTCTGAGATAGCTTTTGTTTATAAATGTGTTTTCATTATGGACATGCTTGCATGAAGTTTTATGCATAGCAGTCCACACCACCATAGCGGCTGTGTGATGGGCAAGCACCTATTCAAGCGAGCTATGCTGTCAGGCGACAGCTCTTGTTACAAAAGGTATCAAATTTTGTGATTTCTTGTTTGCTTCTATTGACAGTGTATCCCTTTATATAAAGGAGTCAGCTTTTAAAGGAAAGAATTTGCTCCTCTAAGGCAGCAAATTCTTTCTTATAAAAGTTGACCCCAATTAAGAAGGGAGGCATATATGAAAACAGCTGAGTTGCTTCTCCCTGAACAATGTTTGCCATGCTCCTATACCAATGATGTCATAAGTCTGTTACCATAGCAACTAGAAGTCCATATTGATGTCAAACTAAGTGACATCACCAAGGTTCCATTCTGCCAGGGTACTAAGCGTAACAGTTGGTTATTCCATAGTTGCTATCACAGCTCTAGATAAGAGGGAGTATTTGGTGATAATTAAGGATAATTTTTGTTATTTCTGCATTAAAACATATGTTGTGACCCCTCATCTGAACCGTCTCGACGAGACGGTTCAGATGAGGGGTCACAACATATGGTTTCAATGACAAAAATGAAAAATTATCCCTCAATTATCATCAAATACCCCTCTTATCTAGAGCTCTGTGCTATGCTAACATGTCTTAGATGACATTGGTATAGGAGCATGGCAAACATTGTTTGCCATGCTCTGCCAAGTTTTCAATGACATTACATACTGAAATTCTTTAAACAGAAACATCAGATTTTCTGAAACAAATAATTATTCTCATGTCTTTTAATTCTGTATTGTTTATATTATCTAGGTTGCAGTTGAGAAGCCTTGACTTCCGAAATTGTGTTATACCAGATGGGGATAAAATATTACAAGTGTTAAAGAGGACACAAAATGCAGGTATCTGTTGCTGCTATTTAAATAGTGGAATTAGACATGGCTTATTTCTTTCCCTTCTGGAAAACATTTACAAGTTGTAAAAGTTTCTTGTAACCTTGGGGCCACAGGAGCAGAAGGTTGTTGGGGTCCAGCATATTAAAGGTTGAGCCCAGAACTGTCTTTCTCTTAATTCATATGGTATACCCATCTACTTTTGGGTTGACATAGAGAGTTTTTCAGTCACAGAGCCAGAGGGATTTGAGCCTGCCATCTGCTACCCTGAAACCTAGCACTCTAACCCCCCGACCATAGCCTACCTCTTTTGCATTAAAAATCTTAAAAGAAGATAATAAGCTGAACATAAACTAACTTACCCTAATGTGCTTAAGTATTGGGACACCTAAAATCATTAATTTTCCGTTTGTTCCAAATGTAAAATTAATGTGTTTCAGGTGTCCCAATATTTAAGCACATAAGAAATTTCAAATGCATTGTTTGTGATTAAAAACACTGAATTTTTCAGATACCTTGATCCTGGCTGATGTAATCACCGACCAGACTGTTCACCAGGAAGACAACGCTGAAGAAGAGCAAGAAAATGTTGTGGGAGCCGACAAGTTTCTTCTTGAAGTCTTGAGAACCTGTCACCATGTTAAAAACCTCTTCTTGTACATGCATGAGATCACAGACAGAGCGGGTTGGTTAGGATGGATTGATGACTTGCATTTTTTTTCCCTTTAAACTGTATTTCAGTCATATCAAGCTGATGAAAGGCTGTGTACAACTGGACCCTATTTTGTGGCTGGAAACAACTCCATCTTCAGCTGGATTCAAACCTGGACTGCTAGCTAAGTGGGCCAGTGATTAACCCACTGAGGCTCTGAGTATCCTGGGAAGTTTGGTTATCCTGTAATGACCCTACATATTTAAAATTGGAAAATATTTGTAAAAGTTACATTTTAGCTTATGATGAATGGGTACACTTTAAGGGGAAACAACTCTGCCATTTTCTTTTTGCTTACCTTTTCTTAAAAGTTTGCCCTCTGAGGGACAAATTCTTTAATTTTAGAATAGAAATGAGCCGCGACACGAGAAAACCAACAATGTGGTTGTGCATCCAGCGCAAGGCTCAGATCAGCCTGGGCCTCCACCCAGTTTGATCAGAGTCTTCACTGTCCGCATGGAGGTAGCTTAGACCCTTAGCTACCCTTTGAGCTCTTAGCGAAGAGTCTGGTGAAACTAAGCGGCTGCCCAGGCTGATCTGAGTCTTCGCTGGGCGCACAACCACATTGCTGGTTTTCTCGTGTCACGGCTCAAATCATTTTGGAAGAGCTTCTTCACCCAGGAAAGCACACTGTCTAAGTTAAGTTGTTTCCAGAGCTCTAGATAAGAGGGAGTATTTGGTGATAATTAGGGATAATTTTTGTTAATTTTTCATAAAAACATATGTTGTGACCCCTCATCTGAACCGTCTCATCGAGACGGTTCAGATGAGGGGTCACAACATATGGTTTCGATGAGAAATAAAAAAAATTATCCTTAATTATCATCAAATACTCCCTCTTATCTAGAGCTCTGGTTTCTCTTTGTAAAAATGGTGGAAAAACATGGAGGTGTGCTTCAATTTATGGAGTTTGCAAAGCTATGAATAAAAAAATTGTCTGAAATAGTTATGGCTTTCAATAGTGCAGAGAACCAGTTAGAGATTAGCCATTTAAACCTTGTTAATGGGTACACTGTTATGTTTGTTTCTTATTTTTTTTTTTGCCATTTTTCAAAGGGAGACAGCTTTTGTGACTTCCTGTTTGATTCCTTGGAAGATAGAGCTCTTTCGAGAATCAGCTGGGAGCAAATGCTTTCATTTTAGAGTTGACCCACATTGGAAAAGGTAAAAAAAAATTGCAGAGTTATGCTCACTTAAAGTGTATCTGTTACACCACAGAACTCTTACAAAATACTATTAAAAGTAGGTATACCGTATTTCTCACTTAATATTCATGTTTTGCAGTTGAGGCTATATCAGCAAAGTGTACCAGTCTTGTTCAGCTGAATCTCCAGGACAGTACATACATACAGAACCAGGCTGTTATAGACCTTGTCTCCTCTAGTTCTACACTGACCAGTCTACATATTGAAAAGTATGTTCATGCATACACAAACAGGTTTTTAACTTGCGCATATCCATTTTCTGAAACTACAGTTTACATCTTTGAATTTGACTTTTATCAAAACACACCAACAGAATGACAAATGGTAGATGTTGCTTCTGAAATTACGCTTTATGGGAAATAATAAGTTAAACATTTCAGATGATCTGGGATTGTAAAATGGATAATCACACCAGGCTTGCATTGGTATATCATTTTGACAAGCAAAGGGCTGGTTATGTTGTGATGGCCATGATCCTATTTTCAAGGACACAGAAGGACTTTCTATCAAATAAAGACATCTCTTGAACTCTTGAACCACTGGATGGATTTTTACCAAGCACACATGCATATGAGCCGCGACGTGAGAAAACCAACAAAGTGGTTGTGCGCCCACCGCAGACTCAGATCAGCCTGGGCATCCACCCAGTCTGATCAGAGTCTTCGCTGTCCGCATGGAGGTAGCTTAGTCCCTTAGCTACCCTTTGAGCACATAACAAAGAGTCTGATCAAACTTGGCGGATGCCCAGGCTGATCTGAGTCTTGGCTGGGCGCACAACCACTTTGTTGGTTTTCTCACGTCGCGGCTCATATATTATTGTGACAAGCCAAAGAGCTTGTTAGGTTTTAGTGACATTTACCCATTTTTATGTCACAGGATTAAGATTTCTTGGCATTGCAAGAAATGAGCTGGTTTGGGCATATGTTTAAAAAAATGATAAATAAAAAACAAAAAAAAAGGAAAAAAAATGTTAGTCAAAATTTATTTGTCATATAATGATATTCCTGATTGTAATTTAGTAGTAAGTTGTACAGTTTCAGCAAGACTTGAAGTTATGTTTTTGTGTTTTTTACAGTTGTAGAGATATTTCATTCTTGGCTATAAAACACAAAGACCCTGCAAAGCATCTGAACCTAACAAAAATCAGGTAAATTTTGTATTGTCAAAGCTCCAAAGTATTTTAAAGTGTATGGGTACACCCCATGGTTTCCATCAGTTTTACAAAGAGAAAATAAGTTTTGTGACTGCATTTTTGCTTCCCTGGATGACAGCCCTCACCAAAATTGGGTCTACTCTTAAAGGAAAGAAGATAAACACTCTTAACTATTTAACTTGCAGTAATTTGATATAAAATTGGTAAATTTAGCTGCATCAATTTCATATCAAATGCTACTCTTTTAAGATCCTCATTTTATCACAGAACTTTTAGTTAAGTTGCCAACCCCTGTTTGAGTGTAGCACTCATAAAGATGGATGGATGGATGACTTGTGGTTTTACATCCTTTTCAACAGTATTTCAGTCATATGGGAACTATGGGAGGATAGTTATGAAAGGCTTGGTGCAATGAACAGGGGCGAATCCAGGAATTTTTGATAGGGGGTTCAATTCACCTGAGGGGGTTCGATTTATGCAGTTTGACCAATTTTTCCTGAAATTCCCCATGAAAATAAGATAATTTGGGCTGAGAACCCCCCGAGCCCCCTCTGGATCCGCCGCTGAATGAAGCTTTGTTCATATTTGGACAGAATCTTGCTTCCAGTGGGACTCAACCCCATGATTGCATGATTGGAAGTCAGGAGGGCTAACCACTCGGACACAGGACTGCTTTAATACTTATAAAAGGTGTGGGGAATGGTGCAAGCACTCATTGATATGCACTACACAGATTGTTTATTAAACAGTTCACAAATGTGAATTTAATGGCTGTTCGAATTTAGCTTCCATTTTTGTCAGCCTGTAGAAATGATATGAGCCGCGAAATGAGAAAACCAACAGAGTGGTTGTGCACTCAGTGCAGATTCAGATCAGCCTGGGCATCCGCCCAGTCTGATCAGAGTCTTCACTGCCCGCATGGAGGTAGCTTAGACCCTTAGCTTTCCCATCAGCACTTAGCAAAAGCTCTGATTTGACTGGGCAGTTGCCCAGGCTGATCTCTGATCTCTGGGCACACAACCACTTTGTTGGTTTTCTTGTGTCGTGGCTCAATTATCCCTGTCATAGAATTATTATCGTAAAATATCAAATTGTGATGTCTGAAATAATTGCTGTAACTGTCCAAAAAATTGAACAGTTTGGTCTTTATTGTAGTAGTATGCCTAAAAGATGCAGATGGAGTGGCAGACAGTGTAGCAGTCTGATCTGAGTCTACACTGTTTGCCCAGACCTATTTGTCCCAATATTTGCATTTTTTACGGCAACATGTCTTTCTTTCATTGTCAGTTTGATAGGGTTAGAGTTGGTATTACAGAATGTCCAAGATCTTATTTTGGGCTGTCCATGTTTGACTCATCTGGATCTCAGCCTGTCTCAACACCTCCATGCCTTTGTTGGTGGGATCTCCCAGGTAAGTGTTATTTTTCTTTTACATCACTACACAGTAGAGCCTCATTATAACCCATCTGCTTACAACCCTATTTTGGATGTAAGGCAATATTGTCTCATGGCTTCCATTGAGGCAAAATGCAAAGGAAGAGACGGCAGATGAGCATTCACTTTAAGGTGTAGGGATACACATTCAGGGAAAACAACTCTGGCATTTTCATTTTTCCACACTTTCCAGTTGGGGACAAATCATAAAGGGCTGAATTTGCTACCTAAGGAACAAATGAGCCGCAACGCGACAAAACCAACATAGTGGTTGTGCGCCCAGCGCAGACTCAGATCAGCCTGGGCATCCGCCCAGTCTGATCAGAGCCTTCGCTGTCCGCATGGAGGTAGCTTAGACCCTTAGCTACCCTTTGAGCACTTAATGAAGAGTCTGATCAAACTTAGAGAATGCCCAGGCCAATCTAAGTCTGCGCTGGGCGCACAACCACATTGTTGGTTTTGTCGTGTCTCGGCTCATTTATGAAAGCCAACAGGAGGTCACAGAAGTTTTTGAAGATAATATTTGGAAAATATTTTTCTTATTTTTCCAAAAAAACATATGTTGTGGCCCCTTATAAGGGCCACCTTGACAAGACAGTTCTTATTAAGGTAACAATGTATGTTTTTATGGAGAAAAAAGGGGAATGGGTACACTTCTCTGCCATGTACATTTTTGCTGCATTTCCAATTGGGGATCAACTCTTTAAGGAGAGAAGTTGCTCCCTTAGGAGCATAATCTTTTCTTTCAGAGTAAAACCCATTTTGGAATGACTAATTTGTCCAGGGAAGCAGACAGGAAGGCACAAACATTGTTTTCCTTTGTAAAAGGGGCAGAAAACATGGAGATGCACCTAGTGCTATGTAAAATGAGAAAAGTCCTTTACACAAGTTAGAAAGTTAAATGTTGAGGTGCTTGAATACATAAAGAATAGAGTAACTTCAGTATTACATCAAATGCCCAGATAAGGCAAGTATTTGAGGATGATTCATAGATATTTTCTAATTTTTCTTATTTCTCCATAAAATCGTCAGTTGTAAACCCTTATGAGAACCATCTCCACTAGAGTGTTCTTACGAGGTTTACAACATATATTTCCTGTATAATTAACAAAATTTATCTTTGAACTAGCTTCAAATCCTCACCTCATGTTGGACTGGGATTACATGTTATTTTAATTTGATATGTTTCAGGGCGTGAGAACAGCCTTGGATAACTTAGAAGAGCTTGTCTTGCAAAACTGTGATGGTAATTTGAGCCGCGATACGACAAAACCAACAATGTGGTTGTGCGGCCAGCGCAGACTCAGATCAGCCTGGGCATCCGCCCAGTCTGATCAGAGTCTTCGCTGACCGCATGGAGGTAGTGTAGACCCTTATCAACCCTTTAAGCCCTTAGCAAAGAGTCTTATCGGAATGGGCGGTTGCCAAAGCTGATCTGAGTCTGCGCTGGGCGCATAACCACATTGTTGGTTTTCTCGTGTCACGGCTCATTTGAATTGTAACATTCAACAGAGGAAAAGAATGGATACTCTTTCCAAGGAAGCTACTCTACCATAGCCTTCCGTATAAATGGAAGTCAAGTCTTAAAGAAAAGAATTTGCTCCTAGGAGCACATTCTTTTTGGAAAGGTATTGTCAGCTGGGAAGCAAGCAGGAAGTCACAAAAGTTGTTTCCCTATATGAGCCACGACACGAGAAAACCCAACAAAGTTGCATGTATGCCCTGGGAAGACTCAGATCAGCCTTGGCATCTGCCCAGTCTGATCAGAGTCTTTGTTGTGCACTTAAAGGGTAAATTAGAGTCTGAGCTAGCTGCATGCGGACAGCCAAGGCAAAGATCAGACTGGGCGGATGCCCAGGCTGATCTGAGTCTTTGCTGGGCGCACATCCCACTTTATTGGTTTTTTTCATGTTGGGGCTCATAAAAATTGTAGAGATATTAGGAGGTGTATCCATACTTGTACACCTTAACATAGATGTTAACAGCATATACTATAATTGTATTTATCATATGACGTTACTATTATTCAGTGGATAACGTTGTGTCATAAAAATCATATGACCACACCTGTAATAACATTTAGGCAAGTACATGTAATGTCATTGACAACAATCATGTCAGCAATGCATTTTCTTATTGAAATAATATTCATTTTGAAGGTGATAAAACCATTTGAAGGCGATAAAATCCATTTTAAAGGGTCATATGATAAACAGAATCTTACTCTCGTGGTCATTTCATATGAAATTTATGAAAAGTGCCAGAGCTCGTTTCATAAATTTCATATGAAATGACCACTTGTGTAAGATCCTGAATTTATGTTCCGGAGGACAAAAGTTCGCTGTTTTACAGTTTTAGACATATTCATTGGTACTAAAGCTCAAGGATTTGTTGTGTTTTCCTTGTAATAACTCCTGTATGAAAACATAATGTGTGTGGGTATTTAACCTCATGCATTAATGTTGGCTGTCAAAATCATAAACTTTACTACACTGTGAACATTTGTACAGGTAAAGTAGTCAGATCAGTCAGTTAAGCCATGAAGTCTGACTAGAGTTTTCATAGGGTCCATTTGTAAGTCTGTACATGTATTTATTTGGCTTTATAGTGAGTGAGTGAACTCGGGTTTAACGTCTCACCAACAACTAAGTCACATGGAGGCGGGACATTGGTTTAAAGTCTCATTCAAATGACCGAAGAAGGGGGAAACGATCTTGTGACCTCTGAATTTGAAGTCCACGGTGTTATACACTTCACTCCAGCCACTCCTATATTCTGCTATAAGATTGGTTTTCCTCTCTCCATTTAGCACCCAAAATAGTCAGTCGGCTAAAAGATAGGATTTCCCTTCCAAAACAATCCCAAAAATCCAGATCCATCTTGTAAGATGGATCTAGATTTTTGGGATTGTTTTGGAAGGGAAACCCTCTGTCTTATAACTGAAGAAATATGATAAGTGCAAGCAGCAAAGGTTCTTACCAGACTGTGCAGCTGTCCAAGTTGGTCTTAGCCATTGCTGTTTAAATGTGCATTAAGCATGTTTTTGCATGTTCCGACTCTTTTTTTTACTTTCACTACAGATTATATCCATATCAGAGGGAAATGATTAAAACATGAAATAAAATATGTATCAAAATAAGTTCTGCTGTAGCGACACAAATAGTTCTCCGATGAAGTATGAGTTGGTCATGATAGCAGACACTGAGTAAGTTGTAAACAGCTCCTTAAGAAAGGACTTTTATCAAACCTGGTCGGAGGAATCCCGACAACCAGGTCATGATGTCCTGACAACCAGGTCATGATGGCAGACATAAAGAAAACCTTTAAATTCATTTTCTTCATGAACAAACAACAGATATCAAAGCAAACTTTAAAGCATTGTTTCAACACATAACACAGATAAGTGATTTCAGGCTCACCTTACATCTATACTAAACACTTATTGTAGGTCAGTATAATTCAACAGCATATGTTTTGTGTTGAAATATACAACTTCCAGAATTTTGCCCCTAAAATTTTGGCTTTTTCTAATGCTAAGATTGAATGAGTTATCTACATGTATTATCTAGATGAAATCCCTTTCTTATATTTCAGGTCTAGAGGAGATTTCTTTGCCATATTGTCCGAAGCTAACACTTTTAAACACTTGCAATTGTTCACGTCTAAGAGAAATAACAGCAACATCTCCTTTGTGTAGGTAACTGATGCTTTATTCATTTCTATAGGGTCAAGTCGGGTAAAATTGGACAGCAGGTTAATTTGGACGGTGACATTCTTTCCTTTATATGTCAGTTGTTTGAAATTAAGACAAATTAACTGGGCAAACAGTGAAAATTCTGATGAGACAGCTCATTAAGAGCCGTCTCATCTGGTTATGTCCAAATTTACCCGCTGTCCAAAGTTACCCGACTCACCCTATTGTTCAGCCCCCTGTGATTGGAAAGGTGTTGCCAAAGGAATTTTCATCCTGTAATCTTGTATCAATCATTTCACCCTTTTCCAAACACCATAGCATAATTACTATGTAATTCAAGATATGTTTTGTTCAGTATATTTGTCTGTCTTACCCCACAGGCTGTTCTGAAAAAGGAAAGAATTTGTTCTCAAAGGGAAGTAACTCTTTCCATTAAGAAGAGCCACCTATGAAAAAGGATTCATTCATCACAAAAACAGAATATTTTTAGCCATAGTAGCATTCTTGTGTATCAGTCTGCCTTAAGGTGTATGGGTACACTTAAATATTACTCCACCATTTTCACAAAGGGGAATAATTTTTGTGACTTCCTGTTGCTTTCCTGAACAATGAGCACTTCTTTAAAGAGGGTCTGCTCTGAAAAGAAAGAATTTGCTCCTAAGGGAGCAAATTCTTTCCTTTAATAGTTGACCCCAATTCAGAAGGGCGGCAAATATGACTATGGCAGTGCTGTTTCCCCTGAAAGTGTACCCATTCACCTTAAACTCTTGTATGTTTATTCACAGTGCAGCAGTTGATGACTGGAGGATGTATAAGTTTAAAGAAGATGGAATTGGCAGCATCTGACCTGAAGGACTTCACCTGTACAGAGATGGCAGATCTAGAAACACTTCAACTGGGCTCTGATAGTCTGCAGATTCTGAATGTCTCAAAATGTGTGAGGTTTGTACATTAAAGACTTTACAAATAAACACAATCAATTAATCAATTTTTGATAGGTAACTGTGCACTGCAAATGAACTAAACTGGCGGTTGACCATAACATACATGTGCTTATTTAATTTTTACCTTAAGATATCACCACGTGTCCGAAGCATGAAACCTGATGGAAAGCTTAATGTACATTCTTTTATTTATCATTGATGTTAATCATACTTCCAAAACTTGATAGTAAAGTTATACTTTTGACTTAACTTCTGTAAGCAAGACTGTCAGTTTATCATCAGTAAGCCATTGCTGACATTGCAAACGTGTGGGTACTCTGGGTATTTTTCTGCCATTATTTTTAAGGGTAACCACTTCTGTAAATTCTTCTTTGCTTTGCTGGATAATTAAACTCCTCTGAGAAGAGAACTATTCCTGTAGAAAAGAATTTTCTCCTCTTTGATAGTTGATCCTCATTGAGAAGGGAGACAAAAATGACAATGATAAAGTTGCTCCCCCTGAAAGTTTACCATGTCACTATAAGCTCAAAGTGTACCTTGTCACTATAAGCTCAGAGTGTATCATATCACTATAAGCTCCAAATGTACTATGTCACTATAAGCTCAAAGTGTACCATGTGGCTATAAGTTCAAAGTGATCCTTGTCACTATAAGCTCAAAGTGACCATGTCACTATTAGCTCAAATTGTAAAAGGTAAAGGTAAAGGTTTCCCATAGCCCAATAGTCATAGGGGCAGTGGGAGTTAGAGACCCACTGTATCTTGGGCACAGCTGATGAAAGGCAGAGTCCATCTCTCTCCTTTAACTGCTCAAAGCGTACCATGTCACTATAAGCTGAGTGTACCAAGCCACTATAAGCTCAAAGTGTACCAGTTTACATTAAGCTAAGTAGGAAAGTCAATAAAAGCAACTAATAGAAAAAATGGGTGTTGTTCCATTGCTTAGATGGTAAAGTCGTGTCAGGTCAGGATTGAAAATCTTTCATTGATATATAAAATTAGCTGAAAAGATAAGAATACATAGGAAATGTGGTCAAACTTACTTTGACATTACAGAGTGCTTTGGAGAATCAGTGGGACTGTACTTTGTATTGTTTTATTGCAGATTAGATGCTGATCAACTGTGTGCTTGTGTCAAGAATAAAGACAAACTGACAGACCTAAATATTGAAGGATGTAAGAGTATTCCACCTGTTGATCTGGATGAGAAAATACTTCCTACAGTAAATAATAGCTTCTTTTTTATACCCCCGACATACGAAGTATGTCGAGGGGTATATAGTTTTCGTCTTTCCGTCCGTTCGTCCGTTATTCCGTCTGTCCGTCCGTCCGTTCGTGTGTGTGTGTGTGTGCGTCCGTCCGTTAACATTTGCGTGAAAGTTTTGCGTTAAGTTTTTAATTTTCTTAATGTCTCCAATATCCTTTGATGAAGCATGTTGGTATGTGCTTAGATTTACTTACAGGTTCAAGCAGAATACTTATCATCATCTGGATGCTGCTGCTGACCTAAGGTCAAGGTCACAGACTTAAACATTTGCGTTAAAGTTTTGCATTCAGTTTATAGTCTTTCATATTTCTTATATCCTTTGATGGAACCTTTTGATATTTGACTAGGGTTACTTTTAGGTTCATACAGAGTAGTTTACATCATCTGGATGCTGCTGCTTACCAAAGGTCAAGGTCACAGACTTGTGTATTTGCATTAAAGTTTTGCGTTAAGTTTATATTCTTTGCTTATATTTCCAACATCCTTCAATGAAACCTTTTGATATAAGACTAGGTTTACTTAAATGTTCATGCATAATACTTGACATCATTTGGATGCTGCTGTTAAGTTTATATTCTTCCTTTTGTATCTCCAATATCCTTTTATGGAACCTTTTGATATTTGATTAGGTTTACTTTTAGGTTTATAGCTGCTTACCAAAGGTCACAGACTTGTATATTTGTATTTAAGTTTTGCGTTAAGTTTATAGTCTTTGTTTACATTTCCAACATCCTTTGAAACCTTTTTGATATACGACTAAGTTTACGTCAATGTTCATGCAGATTAGTTGACATCATCTGGATGCAGCTGTGACCAAGGTCATGGGCACAGACTTATATGTTTACATTAAAGTTTTGTGTTAAGTTAGTACTGTTTGCTGATATTTATAATATACTTTGATGGAACCATTTGATAGGTGACTAAGTTTACTTCTAGGTTCAAACCATGTATAAGATTGGTTTCATTAGGCAGTAGTTTCATAAGGCCGTGGTTTCATTAGGCGGTGGCACTTATCGGGGGTATACGTGAGCCCCTGCTCACTTGCTCTAGTTTCTGATGTACCTATAATTACTTCAGATATTTAGACATCTTAAATGTTATGCTAAGGCAGAGATGAATGTAACGCAACGTCTCACTGGATAATGTCGAAAATTTGCGACAGTATATTTTGCAATATACTGTCCCAAACCTGACATCATTATGAAATGTTGCTTCTAATTAGCTGACTTGTGGTTTTATAGTGCTGAAAGTGCTTGCTTGGAGTCTGAAGTAGTACTCTTAGAAAGATAAAAATAGGCAACATGGGTTAGAATGGGGATAACTGTGTTGAAAATTGTCATTTGGGGAGAGAAATCGTCGATTTTATGGTCGCAATTGTGTTTTACGGCTACTCTGGTCTGTTGCTGTAAAACAAAATTTCTGACTATAAAACCGACAATTTACCTCCCCAAATGACAATTTTGAGTACAGTTAACCCCTAAATGTAATTATCCTAAGTACAGACTTTAATCTGAGGTCTCCTAGAGGGAGTGCTGTGATTCAGTGGTTAGAGATGCTTGGTTATGGTGCAGCGGGTTCCAGTCCAGGTTGGGCCAACTGGTGACTAGAAAACTATCTTTGTCAGCCCAGAAGTACATGTAAATTAGTATCTTATTTGAATCAGGGAAGGCTGAGGCAGCAAAAGGTGAGGGATGGGCTCCATCTTTCATATGCTGTGTCCAAGATACAGTAGGCCTCTAACCCCCTAGTGCCCCTACGTTCATTAGGCCTTGGGAAACCTTTACCTACCTATCAGAGCAGTCTGATCCTGGGCTACATTGTTTTTTAAGGAACTTCTGTCTCAATATTTTGGGTGACTGCAGTACTATTCTTACAGCTGTAGCATTTCAGCTTGTTTTGAAACAAACAAAAAATTGTTTGACATAGGCAGGCAGACTTATACATACTGTTATATGGCTAAATTTTGGGACACCTTATAATAATTAATTTTCCATTTGGGACAAATGGAAAATTAATTATTTCTAGGTGTCCCAATATACTTGGAAAATTAGTTATTTCTAGGTGTCCCAATATACTTGAGCACATTACCTTACTTAGATGTGCAAAGAGGAAAGAAGCATCAAGGTTTATGATTACACCTTCATGATTTTCTGCCATTTTTTACAAAGGGAAATAACTATATGGACTTCCTGTTTGCTTCTTTGAACAAAGAAGCCCTTACAAAGTGGGGTCTACTCTAAACTTACAATGTGCTTTTATGTTTTAGTTCACAGGTTTGCAGAGTCTTGTGTATGGTGGCCATTCCTGGAACAGTGTTCGCTTAAAATCTGGTGCCTTAAAGAAACTCACTTTTACTGTAAGTATACATACATTTGTTTTATACTTTACATTTGAGAAAACCAACAAAGTGTTTGTGCGCCCAGCACAGACTCAGATCAGCCTGGGCTGAGTCTTTGCTGTCTGCATGGAGCTAGCTTAGACCCTTAGCTACCCTTTAAGCGCTTAGCAAAGAGTTTGATCAGACTAGGCTGATACCCAGGCTGATATGAGTCTGCGCTGGGCACACAACCACTTTGTTGGTTTTCTCGCGTCGCGGCTCATTTTATGAATGCTTTTTCTTCAGTAACCATATTTATTTGGCTATAAAACGATGTTTTTCCATCTCTAGAATGACCACAAATATCTTAGTTAGTCTTAAGAAATTCTGCTATCAGATGGTTTTTCCCTGCCAAATCAATCACAAAAATCTAGATCCATCTTAGAAGAAGTACAGTAGAACTTCATTTGCTCAAACACGCTTGAGACCATGAAAATTAGTTCCAGCCAAGGGTAGTTCTAGCCATCCAGGGTTAAATTCTATATAAAGTGACCTCTAGGGACCAAGGAAAGAGTTCCAGCCAGGCAGGGTTAACGAGCCATCAGGGCTCGAGCCATTGAAGTTCTACTGTATCAATATTTTGGGATTGCGTTGGAAGGGAGAAAGCCCCATCTTATAACGAACAACAAAAGAAATACTGTATGTAGACTGTTTCGTTATTGCAACGCTTTCAATGTCAAATTTTTGTGAATCTTATGCGAAAGTTCTTATAAAATTTACAAAGACTAGCATATGCCACTCCCTGTTGATTTTCTTACGTTCGTCTGACATGGTTAGAATATAAGTTGAAGCTTAACCAGTTCTGGGCCTCAGATAAGGTTGGTTTGTATGTCAATTTACTGTTGTCACGTTATTTCTTTGTTATCATACATGTTATGGCTTTGAAATGGCAGTCAACTCTTAATGGAAAGAATTTCCCCGACTGGGAGCAAGTTCTTTCCTTTAAGAGTAGACTTTCTTCATCCAAGGAAACACAAAGTCACAAAAGTTGTCTTTATCAGCAAAAATGGTGGCAAAATATGCCATTGTACCCATACCCATAAAGCCATGCCTACTTTAAACAGGTATGCATCTCTTCTTTAACTGCAAGGTAAATCACAGACTTATTGTGGGCAATTAAACACATGGGATTTTGTTTGTGGGACCATGTCACATGCTCAGTTGTCCCTGCATTGGTCAGTTATATACTATCAGGTGTCTTTTGAGTGACATTCTGGGTGTGGCTTGAAAAGGTCTGTTCCTTCTGGTATTGATTTTCATCTTCATTACAAATATTTATCACCTCTGTGTTACAGTCTTGTAAGAATACAGCCGGTCTTCCGTTGAATATGCCAGAACTGATGGAATTAACATTATCCAAGTGCCGAGATTTTGGTGAGAAGGATATGATGGACAGCCTCTTGCATGGAAAATTGGTACTTAATGATTTTACAGTATAAAGGAGAACTGAACCAGGGGGGCTGTAAAAAGGACAAAAACTAAAAAGAGTCAGATTAACATATATATCTGTGTGGGCCTGATAGATCTGCTGTGCTGTTTACTTCAAGTTTCCAAGATAAGCAGTGTGTGAAAAGTATTTGGTTGGTCAGACTGCATGAGTTTATAACCATTTGCTATGCTGAATCTTTGCTGATAACTCATGTTCTGTGGGCTGATAATCTGAAAAACAGCCTGACCTAATTTACTGTTAATAGTTCTATCCTGTTAACTTCACCTTTGCTTGAATTTTACAAGATGGGCAGCATCAGAAATCTATGACATTTCATGCACAGCAATGGCTGTCAGATTCATATTCTGCATGCAACTTACATGACAGGTTGCAAGTGATTTGTTGAAATTACAAATGTAACTGTGGAACATGAAAGACCTGTACTAAGCATTGATTGACAGAGCCTAGGCTAGAGAAAGCAGGCAAGATAAAAAAACTCTCAAGACACCTCTAGAACAGAATAGCCTTGTCCACTGGGTGTGAAAAAATATGAAACTTCATGCATGAAATTCTTTTATCTTTACATCATAGTCATTAAAGGTTCTATGTTATAATATCAACATTTAATTACTACTCCAGATAGCCAGTATTTTAGTTGAAAAACTGATTTTCCCCCTCTGCAAAAACATAGTTTATTTGATTTCCACTGGGTAATACCAATTTGCACACCTGTGCTATCAACCTATCTGGTAATGTGCAAAATGGCTGTTGACCGGCTGTCAGAAGCAATACCAGTAACGGTAAATGATATTATTGTTAATGGCTGTGGACTGAGCTTATACTATGTCAGTAGTTTTGGTCGACAGCCACTTTCCCATGTTTGGTAACTGACAGGTACTGAAAATGGTATTACCCCCTTCACTTCATTGGAATAGTCTACAGAGGAAATTCCGGTGAAGTCATGCAATAATTTTGCTGGCTGAAATAAAAAGAAGAAAAAAAAAACTTCTTTTGATCTGGAGCTGTGATGTATACTATATCTTCAAAATTAAGAAGTATGTTTCTGTTCAGATCCCAGAGAAACTCCCAGGTTTAGAGATATTAAAGGACAAGTCTGTCATAACCCCACCCTTCTCTAACAACACAGGAACTCCTAGGCTGACAGTGCTGAAGTTACATGACATGCCTGGTCTTCATGGAGATGTTCTTTCTCATTTGTTGAAGGCTTTTAGTCACATGACTGTGTTAGAGTTGGTTAGCTGTAACTTTATCACACAGTAAGTCCACTTTAAGACTCATTGCTCAAGGTATTAAGTATCATATATGCATATAGTTCATGTTTAAAAGAGGATACAGAAACTTATGTGCTAAGCTTCCTTGGCATGTATGATTCTTGTTTGTTTAAAAGAAAATACAAAAGACTCTGAAATTATACAGTAATAGTATTTACACAAGTAAGTTTTCTAGGTAATCATTTTTAGCGCGCCTTTGCAAAGCAAAGGAGAGCTTATGCTATACCCCTGGCGTCGTAGTCCGAGTATGCGTCAGCGTTTGAGTCCACGTTCGCGTCCTCGTCCATGTCTGTGAGCAGTTTAACCTATGTTAACCATTTGCGTTTAGGTCTTTTTCTCACAAAGTATAAGGGCTAGAGTAATGAAACTTGGTACAGACTTACATCAGAACATGATCACCTGAATATATGCACCATGTATGACCTTGACCTACTGGTCATGGTCTACTGACTTTGAAAAAAAATAGGTTAATGTAGTTTAACCTACGTTAACCATTTGCGTTTAAGTCTTTTTCTCACAAAGTATAAGGGCTAGAGTAATGAAACTTGGTACGACTTTCATCAGCACATGATCACCTGAATATATGCACCATGTGTGACCTTGACCTACTGGTCATGGTCTACTGACTTTGAAAAAAATCAGGTTAATGTATGTTAAGCATGTGTGTTCAAGTCAGTTTCAAAGTAGTTTTAAGGGTTAGAGTCATGATATTTGGTCATTACTTGCATCTGGATGAGGGCATGTGAGTGTAACCAACCATGTAGGATAGTGACCTACATTTTTACGCTTCACTGACTTTATGATATTTCTCAGTCCCTATATGGGTTACAGTTATGATACTTTGCACACACTTACACATGGACAAGATCATTTCAGCGGCATCCTCTTTGTATGGATTTGAGTTTATTTTATGCTTCATTTGACTTTATGATACGCTTCACTGACTTCGTGATATTTCTCGGTCCCTGTATGGGTTAGGGCCATGATACTTGGCACACACCTACATATGGACAGGACTATTTGAACAACATCATCCATGTATGGATTTGACCTATAGTTTTGCTTCAGTGACTTTATGATACGCTTCACTGACTTTGTGATATTTCTCAGTTCCTATAGGGGTTAGAGCCATTATACTTGGCACACACTTATATATGGACAAGAACATTTTAGCATCACCATCCATGTATAGATTTGACATGTGTTTTATGCTTCACTGACTCTTTCATATTTCTCAGTCCCTATATGAAAGGCAATCATTATACTTGACACTCACATACATTTGGACAAGAGCCTTTCAATACCATGTGCCAGTGCTGTGAGAGTTAAGCTCCTGTAAGGTGCGCTTTGTTGTCTTCTGACAACTCTTGTTTTCTACTTAAATTTTATCTATTGAAGACTGGAATATTCAGCCAGCATACATTATAACAAAATTCAGTGTAACAGCAGATTCTTTGTATAAGCTTGACTGGCATATTGATGAGTATCTTTATAACAGCGCATTCCAGGTAACCTTAAAGCACCAAAAAGAAAGAGAACAAAGTTTAAATCTGCAAAATTTAAAACAAGGCTCTTTCCAAGTTATATCGTATTTAGAATTTTTGAACTAGAGGGCAAACAGTCTCGATCCAGATGAGGCGGCTCATTACGAGCCGCTTCATCTGGATCTATATTTGTTTGCATATTCAACTGTTTCATTTGTAGCCAGTAAAATGTGAAAGCAAAATTTTTGGGAAATACTGTTCTTGTTAAAGAAAGGGTCTTGTCTGTATGTATATTTTCTCCTTTTAAGCTTGAAAGTAGAGAGCCTACCATGTCTGACCCATTTAAAAGTGGAGAGCTGTACCAGGTTAAACAGACTTTCTGTATCTAGTTTGCAAACATTAGAGGCGTTGGATGTTAGAGTAAGTTAAGATTATAGAACTTATTATTTTTCCTTTTATGAGTCTGGAAACGCAATTATAATGAGTTTGGAGACACAATTAAAATAAGATTTAAAATATGCTTTTGAAATAAAATAAAAAAAAGAAAGAAAGACAAGCAATCACTGCATTTATTACCAAAAATTTGACGATTTTGTGAATGTTTAATTCATAGGCACTTGACAAAAAATTTGTGAAATTCTCATATATTATGAAATGTTAGTCTGTCTCCCACCTCTCCATCAAATTTCAAGTCGATCGGTTGCAATATAAGAAAGTAAATAAATATCCCACTTCGTAGTTTAATAGAGTCAAGGTGCGACACTACCGCCATTTTGAAAATATGCTCATTGACGGGAGTGATGAAATCGGGGTATTGTCCACGGAATTTCCAGTAGCGCGTGCTTTGATGACGTAGTTTTCCCGAATTAAAAGTTTTCAAATCATGCTGAATTTAAACTTGTTCGTTCGTTGACCAATCTACGAGCTTGCATTTGTGGATTTTTCAATAGGGACTGCAATGCGCAAGCCCGTATTTGTTGACTTCCGTCATTTTACTCTGTTTCTCGTCGTGATTTTGAATTTTGGTGTAAATTTTGCATTATCGGTCACTGGCAGGAAATGATTTGATTGCAGGTAAGTGTAGATATGTACATTGTTTTCCAGTATGGAAGTATGGAAGTGAAATGCTTATTATATAGGTGAGAATAAGGTGACTGGAAAAGGTAAACATATGTTCAAAATGGCGGTAGTGTCGCACCTTGACTCTATTGAACTACAAAGTGGGATATTTAGTAACTTTCTTATATCGCAATCGATCGACTTGATATTTGATAGAGAGGTGGGAGACAGACTAACATTTCATAATATATGAGAATTTCACAGTTTTTTCGTCAAGTGCCTGTGGTTTAATTATGTTATTGTTTAAAATTTGATTTATATTCAAAGTTTGTTAACCTTAAAGCACATTAAAAGCTAACTACAAAATGTACATCTGCAAAGTTTCGAAACCTATTTCCCCTAAGCCACATGCATATCACCATTATGAAAATTCAAAGATGGGAGGGCAAACAAGAGTAGATCCAGATGAGTTGGCTCAGTGAGAGCCACCTTATTTGGATCTATGTTAATTTCAGTTGAACTTTTTTTTCATTTCTGGTGCTTTACATGTTAAAGTAACAGTACAAAAGCACCTTTCGTCCTTGTACTATCTATATTATATGGTGCTGTAAATGGAGAACTTTGTGTGAATGCTAATTCTTGTAAAGTAATGATAACCAAACTATTCCTGAATTTTTTTAAATTTCAAATTCTCAGGAGTCTTTGGATTGAAACAGACCACAAGCTTTTTGCAATACATAAAGATTTGTTTTCATGAAACTTCACAGTTGTGAATATTTCCTTCTTTACAGTACATGTAATACAAATATTATTACAGTGGTGTAGCATGGTTCAGACAATGGTTGTCTCCAGCATTAGTGTACAGAATCTTGATTTGACAGGGACAAATTTTGCCAACCTTAGCATAAACTGTGATAAACTAAGAAGTCTTCATCTCAATGGTGTATGCACACAGCCTCCACATACCCTCTGTATAAGGTGAGCTTTTCCACATACACTTTATGTAAGTGATAAGGCTGGTATGTCAGTGTTACTATCCACAGACAGACGAGGGATGTATGACTTGTAGTTTTACTGCCTTTCCAACAGTATTCCGGTCATACTGAGCCAATGGAAAGATGATAATGAAAGGCTGTGTGCAGTGAACTCCTGATAAAAGGTGAACTTTAATCTCTTCAGAAAACTTTTCTTTCACGACACAACACCTCCCCCAGCTCCGTCCGGCCCTAAGGGTAACGTTGTAACCCATCATTAGAACTGCCTTGTTGAGGGGTTCTTATGAAGGACACTGCAGGACATTTTGTTTCTGTGGGAATGAATACAAACTAAAATTGTCAAAACCCATCTCTGTCAGGAGTTCTGACATCAGTGCATATGGTCACAGTAGAGTAAGGGGACATGGCTTCGCACACTTTTCTGACATTTGCAGCATTAACTGACAAAGCTTGTAGCATAATGCCTGTTTGTTCATATCATAATATACCTTGACCCTTTCTGGAAATTAAGTATGAAAATATTTGGTCTCAGTCTCTGATGTCATATGTAGCATGTGCCGTAATATGTACTGCAGTCCTATGTGATAGTTTGGGTATATGAGGACTTGGCTTCGCACATCCCTTCTGGCAGGAAACAGAAGCATCCTATATGTCTTTGAATATTCTGTAATACACCTTAGGACCAGTAAATGAAAACCATAGAACAACAGCTAATATGCTATTATTGTTTATAGTTTGCAAGGTAATAGTATAATGTCAATGCTTCTTCCATTCATGGAAAGATGAACATCAGCGATTTTCAGAATTTTATTTGATTTTAAAAAACTGGTTAATAAGGGCTGACAATTTGTTGTTGAATCCATTACATCTCGACTGTGTAAATTTACAATGGACTTACGACCAGATAGGATGACAGCTAAAAATAATATGCGGACTTTCTCCTAAAAGTAAGGAACAACATTCACACTCCATAGCATGGAAAATCTTTGGTATTCATATAATTGGAATAGCTTTTGATGATTGTGCACTTTGTATTCTTAAGAAAGCAAATGACAATTTCATTAACACTTCAAGAGACAAATTTTGACAGTGTGCTGTTAATAATATTGCCTGTTCTAAAAAGGTTATACTTTGCCGACTTTGATCTGGATGTTTTTAACATTTTGGCGTCAAAATGCACGTGATGTACTGCACGCGAAAGTGATCTAAAAAAACTTGATTCATCAACCTTGAAATATTTGCAGAACAAATATATGTTCCAACAACTGATGACTGACACATGCTAAGAAATCCCAGAGGTGTGCGAAGCCATGCCGTATTTGAAGCCATGTCCTATGTCCATGTTACAAAGCACTTTACAGATAAGGTGGGGTTTGAATATAATTCCAAGATACTTTTTCTTAATGTATGTTGTGACACCTCATTACAACTGTCTTGGTGTGACGGTCCTATTGAGGGGTACAACATAAGTTTTTATGGAGAAATATGGAGAATGATCCCTAAATTATCTCTGTTAGCCTTTCTTCTTTGGAGCACTGGGCACTTTCACGAAACATTCATTTGGTGAACTCCTTCACATACTGTCTGACAGACAAAATGCCGAGGTTTAAAGGTCTTTCTTACATGTTTATGCATAAAACTGACATTTCCTCAGAGTAATGTTTGTGTTTGGTCAATGAAATGAGCCGTGTTATGACGAAACCAACAAAGTGGCATGTGCCCCCAGCAAAGACTCAGATCAGCCTGGGCATCAACCCAGTCTGATCAGAGTCTTTGCTGTGTTCTCAAAGTGTACCTGAGGGTCTAAGCTACCTCCATAGAGATGCTGAAGACTCTGATCTGACCAGGTGGATGCCAAGGCTGATCACAGTCTCGCTAGGAGCACATGCCACTTTGTTGGTTTTCTCGTGTTGCAGCTCAAATCATGCATTCATGTCTGATGAATATGAGATGGTGCCATAAGGTAAATGGGTACACTTTCAGGGGAAGCAACTGTCATTTTCACCTTTGCCTCCGTTTTTGATTGGGGCGAATTCTAAAAGGAAAGAATTTGCTCCACTTGGAGCAGATTCTTTCTTTTGAGAGTAGACCCCATTGTGGAAAGGTTTTGTTGTCCAGGTAACTAAACAAGAACTCACAAAAGCTGTTCCTGTTGGTAAAAATGGCAACCCCCCCCCCCCCCCCCCCCCCCCCCCCCCCGCAGTTGTACCCATACATCTTAAAGATATTGCATTTGTTTGGTGCTTCTCGGAGTAAGCAGTTGAGGCAATACCGGTATTAAACAAGTATACTTATAATTTCAGATATTTTGCTTTTTTTTGGCCTTTACCAATAGTATTACATATAATTCTGATTAGCAGAAGATGTATGTCATATAGCAAAGACTTCACCTTGCCACTGAAATGCAGACTGATCAGAATTATTAAATCTGAGCCACTGCAAGAGAAAACCAACAAAGTGGGATGTGCCCCATTGAAGACTTAGATCAGCCTGGGCATCTGCCCAGTTTGATCAGAGTCTTTGCTTGGCATTTAAAGGGTAGTGAAGGGCCTAAGCTACCTCCATGCCAGCAGCGAAGACTCTGATCAGACTGGGTGGATGCCTAGGCTAATTTGAGTCTTTTCTGGGCGCACATGCCACTTTGTTGGTTTTGTTGTGTCGCGGCTCATTTGTCTTGCCTGGGACTAGCAGTTGCAAGACATGGGTATTATTTTTCTGGTGTCGACGGCGTAAACCTTGCATTGAGTTTTCTGGTTAGTTCTGTTTTATGACAATGTGCTATCAGTCAGGCAAGATACCACATTCTGCTGAATTCTTGTAGATTAACCCATTTATGCCCAGTGGAATGTTCCATCCTTATCAAACAGATGTGTCCATTTGTCAATCGAGGGGTGTCTTGTTTAGTTTATCTTATCATTTTTATCTTGTTATGAGGAGAAATACCCATTTGTCTGATACAAATAGTAAAGACCCTGATCAGATGCCGCATATTGCGGCGTCTGGTCTTGGTTTGCACTATTTTTCTGTGTCACATTTATGGGACGCTAGGCATTAATGGGTTAAAGTATTATTTATATGCTTAACTTTTCTGCTTCTTAGATGCTGTATGTTGAAAGAGTTGTCGATTGTGAAATGTGATAGACTTTCAGACAGTACTACCAGTGATATTTTACAACATTGTCCAACACTAGAATCTCTTACACTTGTAGGGAGCCTGTCATTAGGGTAAGTATTTTGCTTCAGATTCATATACATCAAATCTCATTGATGTAAAAATTCACATAATTACTATGATTTCAATATGATTTTGAATCTTATTTATTATAAATCATGAGAAACAGCAAACTTTATTATAACACGACATACGATAATATTTTATAAAATCATATGATCACTTGTTAAATCTCAAACATGTTGCCACTTCATAAATAATTTATGAAATTCTCCAAAGCCTTATTTCATAAAGGGTTTACGAAACTTGCTTTTTAAATTTCATATGTAATGGCCACTTGTGTGAGCTCCACTATATATTTATATACATATATACAGTTGAATATCAGTTTAAATATGTTTGTTAGAGTCTCAATTATCAATCAGAGTGCAGTCCAGATCTTGTGTCATGTTGCAGTTACATGCTTACCTCTTATGTTCAGACCTGAAATTTTGTAAATGTGAAAAGCACAGGTTTGGCAAAATAGTGAAAGCTATCAAATGCAACAGCTGAAAATAATTATTTTAAGCGTCCCAATACTTAAGCACATTAAAGTACATTATTAATTATTACACTGGATTTTTTGTGTGCTACAAAGTAGAATTATATTTTCAGTACATTATGACTATACATATAGCAAGGCTAGCTTTATTCCTTTCTGGGTATTAAAACATAACTTTTGTAACACATTTATTGGATCAAATTCAGCAACTTAGTTTTGGTACAACCTACTATCACATCATGAACTCATCATTATTATATGAGCCGCGACACGACAAAACCAACAAAGTGGTTGTGCGCCCAGCACAGACTCGGATCAGCCTAGGCATCACCCAAGTTCGACCAGACTCTTTATTAAGTGCTCAAAGGGTAGCTAAGGGTCTAAGCTACCTCCATGCGGACAGCGAAGACTCTGATCAGACTGGGCAGATGCCCAGGCTGATCTGAGTCTGCGCTGGGCACACAACCACATTGTTGGTTTTCTCATGTCGCGGCTCATGTATGTATATTTTCTTCAATTTGCAGGAGTTTACAGCTACCAAGCAGCATGCTAACCTGTAGTTTGACTGGGCACAGAATTTTACGAGAAATCAGTGTCAACAGGCCTGTTCAGATTAAACATCTCACTCTCAACAACTTACCAAAGGTATGCAGAATAACACTGATGCATGTTTGGTTTGGTCGGATTGGTTGGTTGGTTGATTGATTTGATGCTTAACGTCCATGGTAAACAGCTAAAGTCATGTCGGGACGGTCAGTTAACCTAACCACATATTCCTGGGCAGGCTTAGACCTCCTAAGCCGTTAACCAGTACTAAGTGCGCATACTTTCGCCAGTAACTGACAACTGCCCTTCTTGAATCACCGGAAGGAGAAACGAAAGTATGTGGCCAGACCGTGATTCGAACCCAGGACCTCTGACTTACGAGTCGGGTGCCCTACTGATTGCGCTACCCGGCTCGGCCGGTTTGGTCGGAAATCATAGATAAGCATATTTTAGGGATTAATGGATAGTTCAGCCAGTGCTGGTTAACTAAACATAGCGGAGTATCGCATTTGAGCATAAAATGGCTATTGTAATAAAGCCATTAAAATGAAAATAATACAACTAATGATACATTAATGTTGATAACAGGATTAAAGTTACATGAATATCCTTTTGGAAATAAAAAAAAAGAATACTGAAAACTTACTTAAGAATTGCCATCAAATGCTCCCTGTAACTGGAGATCTATTTCTGACATAAAGTTCTTTAAGGCTCACAGTGTTAAAACATCGTATTAATGTTGATGCAATGTCACTGATGTTTTATTGATGTAGATATGAGCCGCTACACAACAAAACCAACAAAGTGGCATGTGTACTCAGTGAAGACTGAGATTGGCCTGGGCATCCACCCAGTCTGATCAGTCTTCACTGGCAACATGGAGAAAGCTTAGACCCTTAGGTACCCTTTAAGTGCACAGCAAAGACTCTGATCAGACTGGGTGGATGCCCAGGCTGATCTGGGTCTTTGCTGGGCACACATGCCACTTTGTTGATTTTGTCATGTCACGGCTCACTTATGTAGTTTCAATGTTGTGTGCCTGTTTGAAATATTTCAGTTTACCCCTGAAGACAGACTGAAGTTGCTGAAAGACTGTGAAGATACTTTGAGAACATTAGAAGTTCGGGCAATACGTGGTGAAACTGATCTAACACTGTCACTTAGGAACTTGACATCATTGACTCTGGATCAAGGAATCCAGTTAGCACAATTGAGTAAGTTGTTATAAGTAAATTACTGTTACCATATGCCAATAATTGGCAATACTTTTATCAATATGTATACTCATCCTTAAGTTTCAGGGCACCTGACTCATAAGTCAGAGGTCCTGGGTTCGAAACCCGGTCTGGCCACATACTTTGGTTCCCCCCTCCGCTGATTCAAGAAGGGCAGTTGTCAGTTACTGGCGAAAGTATGTGCACTTAGTACTGGTTAACCTCTTAGGAGGTCCAAGCCTTCCCAGGGCTAGTGTGGTTAGTTTAACTGACCGTCCTGACATGACCATAGCTGTTTACCGTGGGCATTAAGCATCAAATCAATCAATCAAGACAATTTTCCTATTTGGCAATACCGTTGTAATGCAGATATAAGACAGGATTTTTCCCCTTCTAAAACAATCTAAATCAGGTCTTGTGAATTTCTTCTATAAGATGGGTTTATCCTCTCCAAAAACAACCCCAGAAATCTAGATTCATCTCCATAACAGCGCTAGAAATCTAGGTTCATATCCATAACAGCGCTAGAAATCTAGGTTCATCTCCATAACAGCGCCAGAAATCTAGATTCATCTCCATAACAGCCCTAGAAATCTAGGTTCATCTCCATAACAGCGCCAGAAATCTAGATTCATCTCCATAACTGCGCTAGAAATCTAGGTTCATCTCCAAAACAACCCCAGAAATCTTGATTTATCTTTATCTTGGTAGGTGAAACCAGTTTTTAGGAGGAACCCCCTTCTTATAAGCTCTTTAAACCAAATACATGTACATTTGTAAATAGGTGTGTTTGATGGCTTAATGGAAGACAGTGTAGACTCTGATTGGCTCATGAGCAGTCTGATCTGGGTCTACACTGTTTGCTCACTCAGGCACTTCTGTAACCCCTTCCCCCCCCCCCCCCCCCCCCCATCTTATAACCTCTTTTAACCAATAAATAGGTGTGTCATAACCTTGATGGCTTAATGGAAGGCAGTGTAGACCCTGATCTGGGTCTACACTGTTTGCTCGGGCCCAATATTAAGGGTCATCACATTACTTTTAAGTGATAATTCGGACTTTAATAAAATAAAAAAAATAATAATCACCATCCAAGCAAGCATCAACCCATTCTGATGATATATTACACTGCTCAGTCCTTAAATCTGTTGTCAGAGAGAACACAGCACTTGGCCAAAGACCATAAATAGACTGCTCCCTAGAAGTTAGATCTAACTGCATTGTTTCCTATGGGATGTCTCTGAATATTTATGATAAATTGGTAAAGTATTTCTGTGGTTATAAGACGGAGGCATTTCCCTTCCAAAACAATCGCAAAAATCTAGATCCATCTTTGGATCTAGATATTTGGGATTCTTTTGGAAGGGAAAAACCCATATTATAGCAGAATTTGGAGCCATTCTAGAGAGGGGGAACCCCCTTATATAGCCTATTAAATACTGTACTTTGGTTTTACTTTGTCTAAAAACAGTATGAACTAAATATTGTTTAAACTAGATTACTTGACAGTAATATTTATATTTCAGATATAAACTGCTCACAATTACAGTATCTTAGGATTCAGGTACAAACAGCTAATATCTATACTTCTTTAAATTCCTGTTGCCACTTGCATGGATATCTTTTATATAATACCAGCATAAATTAAAGGAGAGGCTTTTCAAATCAGAATACAACGTTCTATCATATGATGTCGCATCTGAGAGTGTAATAAAGCCATGCATTAAATACTATAATCAACTAGTGGATTAAATATGCAAATTATGTTGACACCCATCAAAACATCACATTTTCTAATGGCAAAATTGTGACATTTAAGTGCAAAAGTTGCTAATAAAATGCAATTTTGGTGTCATATGATAAATAGAATCTTGCATTCCTGCTCATGTTTTACTGAATTTATTAAACTAGTTGGGGAAAACCAATAAGATGCTTGGCATAGCCTCGCATCTTATCTTTTCCCCCAACTTGTTTAATAAATTCAGTAATACATGAGCACTCATGTAAGATCCTCTATATACTGACTTAATTGGTAGACAGACTAGCTGTTGGTTAAAATCCACTGTAATAAAGGTAGAGGTTTCCCATAGCCTTGAGGCTGTAGGGGCAGTAGGGGTTAGAGGTCCACTATATCTTGGGCACAGCATTTGAAAGGCAGAGCCCATTCCTCTCTTTTCACTGCCTTTTCCTACCCAGACTTAAGAAGGTACCCATTTACTGCTTGGTTGACAGAGTTTTCCAGTCGGATGGCGTAGCCAGGGTTTGAACTCATGACCTTCCAGCAACTTTCTGCATCATAACCGAGCATCTCTAACCTTTTGACCATGGTGCCTCTCTTTATTTGATGGTCAGAGCTCGGCTAATATGAGGTGAATGGGTACACTTTCAGGGGAAGCAGTTTTGCCTCCTTCCCATCTCAGGGAGAAAATGCTTTCCTTTAAGAGTAGACCCTATTTAGGAAGGGCTAATCATGCAGGGAAGAAAACAGGAAGTAACAAAGCTGTTTTCCTCTGCAAAAATGGTGAAAAAAATCATAGTTTATTACCCATACACTCAGGGTGCAGAAATGAGTGGAAATAGAGACATTTTTGTTCAGTTGAAGACTTTTCTTTTGATGGAAAATAAAGAATATAAGCAGATAGTATCTCAGAAATAGATTCAAAACCTGACTTTATCTGGTGTTTTGGTGTTTCTGGTACTTAGATTTGTCTGTTTATAGGGATGTCCAAAGCTGAGAGATTTAACTATTCACCTGGATAAGTTATCCCAGTTACAAGTCTACCACAGTACTCCACTACTGGCCTTGAGGAGCCTGTCCTTGGACTGTAAGAAGGTTACTCATCTATCAAGAGTGTTAGCATACGTAAGTACTGAATCTTATATAACTTTATTGCACTCAGAACGGCCAAAACTCTATGGAGTTTTGGCAGTTCTGAGTGCAGTAGGGTTTAAGAACGTCCCTATGGATAAGGAGTTTGGGCAGTTCTGAGTGCAATAGGGTTAAAGAACATTCCTATGGATATTAAAGTAGTACTATAAAACTTAGCCTTGCATTAGGAATCTTTAATAGGTGGCTAGCTGAAAGATAATTGAATCTGATCACAAGGAAAGGTGCTTTATGGCATGTACAGGCTCAAATCAATTGGCTAGCTCATCTTTGCTGTCTGATCAGCCCCTAGCTATTTTGATTTCTAAGGAATTTTTATGCATATTTGAAGACTTCATAGGCCTAGATAAGATGAGTATTTTAAGATAGTTCTGGGATAATTTTTCTTATTTCTCAGTGAAAATATATGTTGTGACCCCTCATTAGAACCGTCTCATCGAGATGGTTCTAATGAGGGGTCACAACATACATTTTATGCAAAAAATAAGGAAACATCCCTAAATTATACCTATAACCCTTTCTTAGCAGTCTATTTGGTTTCCCAGGTTGATGCAGGTCTTTGTTGTTTGCATATACTGTAAAGCACCTTGTTTAAATGTTGATGCTGTTAATCAATTTAAATTCATGAGACTGAACTTTTCATAATTTGATTAAAATGGGATTTATTTTTCTTGCAATTTATCATTCTCAAACATTTGGCTTGCTTCAGCCTTTTCCAGTGGCTAACCCAATCTGTATATTGCACTCGAAGGCCTGATTTTACGTCAAACTTAGTATAACGATTAGCATTTGCAGCACCAAAACTTTAGATTGCGCCTTATGGTAAAATAAACCACGGAGTTGTTAATCTGAGTTAAACTGTGACATGAAACTTAGAAAATGGATTAGCATTCAAAGCGTCAAAACTTTACATTGCGCCTTATGGTAAAATAAACCACGGACTTGTTAATCTGAGTTACAACTGTGAAATGAAACTTAGAACACTCACACCAAAACTTTACATTGCGCCTTTTGGTAAAAGAAACCACAGACTTGTTTATCTGAGTTACAACTGTGACATGAAATCGGGCCTTATTATGCTTTGTACCAAAGGTATAGTTTTATTAGCAGAAGCATGCGTTAATTTAGGTTTTATAAGATTTAGGCCATGTAATGATCTAATTTTTTCATTTTTTTCATATTGCAGTCCTGTTCCGAGTTAGATGAATAGGTTCATGTTAATCATACCAATGTACCATAATGTGCTTAAGTATTGGGACACCTAAAATTATTAATTTTCCATTTGTCCCAAATGGAAAATTAATTATTTTGGGTGTCCCAGTATTTCGGCTCATTATAGTATTTCTCTTTCAGTATTGTCCCAAGTTAGAGGAGTTGACCATACAGAACTGTGTGGTTCAGTTTAAGCAGTTCTTCCTACTGGGCCAGGCCTTGCCTCAGCTACACACCGTAAATACAGAAAGTTGTGATGTGATAAACAAACAATCAACTGAGAGACTATATGTGATACAAAGCTCTGTTCTTGATAGGAAAGAATTGAGAGACTTAGTAGTGAACTTTGACAGATAACATCAGCTGTTGGAAAACAATTTTAGTCATCTGAGCCCTATATTAGGTGGGGGGTTGATGATTTTGGGATAATTTGAGACGTGACGAGACAAAACCAACAAAGAGGCATGTGTTCCATCCAAAGACTCAGATCAGCCTGGGATCCGCCCAGTCTGATCAGAGTCTTACATGTAGCTTGAGCTTAAAGCATATCCTAGAGTCTGAGGTACATCCACTGCGACAGCGAAGATCCTGATCAGACTGGGCAGATGCTCAGTCTGATCTGAGTTTTCACTGGGCGCACATGCCACTTTGTTGGTTTTGTAGTGTTGAGGCTCATTTACTCCTCGCCAAAAGTTTAGCATATTATGAAAGCAAAAATAATACAATTATTAGAGATAATAACATTTTAATTCAGACTTTCTGTGGAAGTCCATGTATTCTATCTTCAACACCAATAATTCATCTTCGTGGAATTAGCATTTTTGATTTGAATTTCAGAAACAACTGCACACGGCAGAAGTACATGTCCAATAAACACATTTTGGGAAGAAAAAATATTCTTGTAATGCGCTGTTAGTGACTTTTCTTTTACACCAATTTAACATTTGGTGATGCTAAATGTGTTTGGCGAATACAAACTTACTGCTTTTACAACCATCAAAAACGAAGCATTATTTTCTCTTGAAAACGTGAATTTTGGGGCATTCATTTAAGTGTTCTCTTTATGCAGTGCTTGCTTAAAACAATTTAAATTTGGTGATTTTGCAACGTTTAAGAATTGGTGTTGAAGAAAGTATGCATTTATCTTAATACCTAAAAGTGTAACTAAAATATTATGGTTTCTAATGATCTTGGTACATTTATTTTAAAAAATAGCCATCAGAGGAGATGGCAAATCCCCCGACCAAAGGCCCCTTGTGCCCTGGTAAACAGGGTGCACTTAAAAAAACATATAAGTAATATATTGTCATTCTTTTATGCTTCTGATTGACATTATCTGTTTAACAGATGCATGATTATCTAACACTCAGGCCAAAACAGTATGCCAGACTGCTAAAAAGAGGTAATATCTCAAACAGCCACCATGTACACAATGCATAGCATTTGATACACTCAACATTTCAAAATGTGTGAATAACTTCTAAACTACAAGCCCTACAAATCTAATTTTGAGCTCTCTAGTAAGTGAATTTGGACAAAGAATCCAAATCTGAAAAAAAAAAATAAAAAAAAAAATGGGGGGGGGGGGGGGGGGGGGGGGGGGGGGGGGGGGGGGGAGTAGTATGAATGAGAGTATGAGACAAAATGTCATGACCTGTTCTGCATATCTATAAAGTACATGTATCATGAAAATATAATTCAAAGGGTATTCAAGTCATGGAACAGAAAGGAAATCACAGCTAAAACCATCAAGGGGAAATAACTAAAAAAAAAATAAGAAAGCCAGAGTTGTCATTCTTGTTCGCGACATATCGTCATGACCTGGTCTACATATCTGTGAAGTATCATGAAAATATTTCTAAGGGAATTCAAGTTATAGAGCAGACACGAAATCACAGCTTAAACCATCAAGGGGAAATAACTAAAAAAGTAAGAAAACCAGAGTTGTCATTCTTGTTCGCGACACATTGTAATGACCTGTTCTACATATCTGTAAAGTATCATGAAAATATTCCAAAGGGTATTCAAGTTTGTAGAGCGGACACGAAATCGCATCTAAAACCATCAAGGGGAAATAACTCAAAAAGTAAGAAAGCCAGAGTTGTCATTCTTGTTCGCGACACATCGTCATGACCTGTTCTACATATCTGTAAAGTATCATGAAAATATTCCAAAGGGTATTCAAGTTATAGAGCGGACACGAAATCAACACAAAATCATAGTTAAAACCATCAAGGGGAAATAACTCAAAAAATAAGAAAGCCAGAGTTGTCATTCTTGTTCGCGACACATCGTCATGACCTGTTCTACATATCTGTAGAGTATCAAGGGTATTCAAGTTACAGAGCGGACATGAATCTGCCATAAATTCACAAAAGGGGAGATAAGTCGAAAAGTACAATAACAGGAGTTACCATTCTTGTACGCGACACTTCGTCATGACCTGTTCTACATAACTGTGAAGTATCATGAAAATAATCCAGAGGGTATTCAAGATACAGAGCGGACAAGAAAATGTTTACGGATGGACGGACGGACGCCAGGCTCATCGCTATATCCCCCGAACCTTTCGGCGCTTTATCCCCCGAACCTTTCGGTCGGGGGATAAAAATATGCTAAACTTTTGGCGAGGAGTATATTTCTCCTCAAAATTAATGGGTACACTTACATGTTCTTTTCACCATTTAAGGAAACAACTTTGTGAGTTCCTGTTTGATTGTCTGGACAATGAATTCCTTGAATTATAGGGTATTCTCTTAAAAGAATGAATTAGCTCCTTGGGTAGCATATTCTTTTGTTCCTAGGTAGCAAATTCTTTCCTTTAAGAGCTGAACTCAATTAAAAAGGGAGGCAAAAAAAAGAAAACAATGAGTTGCTGCTCCTGGAAGTGTTTACCCATTTACCTTAAAATATGCTCTGGCCCACCATCTGAACGATTCTGATGAGGGGTCACAACATTTTATGAGCCACGACACGTGAAAACCGACATAGTGGTTGTGCGCCCAGTGAAGACTCAGATTAGCCTGACATCTGCCCAGCTTGATCAGACTCTTTGCTAAGCGTGCATACGGTAGCTCAGGGTCTAAGCTACCTCCATGCAGTGAAGACTCTGATCAGACTGGGCGGATGCCCAGGCTGACCTTAGTTTGCACTGAGCGCACAACCACATTGTTGGTTTTGTCGTGTCGCGGCTCTTATAATGATGTCCCTTCAGTAAAATCACATCAGGAAAGTGTTTCAGATGAGAGACCAAAACCTTTCAGTTTTAAGGAAGATAAACACAAATTATTCCAAAATTATTTTATCATAAAAAAGCTCCTTCACCTGGAGCTCTGGTAGCCACTGCTTTTATAGATCTTTTACATGCGCCATTACAAGAATTAGCCACAACAGTATGTTTGAAATGCCAGAGTTTTCTTTACCAAGCAGAAGCCATGGTTCAGTGATTGTGAGAATCAGGCACACATGAGACTTGCTTTGTTGTCTTCTGACAACTCTTGTTATAAATGCACCACCCCAATTAGAAAATATGTATTTTGAATATCAAGTTGTTCTTTAAATGCTCAGAAATATCTCAGAAAAGTTCTTAAACTTTATGCAACAAAAATTTGAGTTTCATTCACAACATATGCAGTTTTGAATCGTTAATATTGTACAGTTCTGCAGTTTACTTTTGATTTCAGTAATATACAGATAAAAGAAAATATAGGTTAGAAGATCTTCTTTGGCATATAATCAGGCATGAAAATTTTAAACCATGTGAAATATATGTGCTATTTATATCAAAAAAGAGAAAAGAACTATATTGGAAAAAAAAAAAAAAAAAAATCTTCTTAAGTATTATTGCGTTCTAATGGGGTCTAAACTCTTAAAGGAAAGAAGCTGACCCCATATTTAATCTTTTGACTTCCTCTTTGCTTCACTTAACATGCTCTTCCAAAATGGGGTCTGCTCTTAAAGGACAGAATTTGCTCCTAGAGGAGCAAATACTTTCCTTTAAGACTTGACCCTAAATGAAAAAGGAGGCAAAAATGGCAGAGCTGTTTCCTCTGAAAATGTGTCCATCTGCAAACAGGGAAGACTCTAACTAGTCTGAGAATCTCTGCAGACCAGCTACAACACCGTTTCTGTGAACCTCTGTAGACTAGCTACAACACTTTTTCTGTGCCTATAAATTCCTCGACCTGGAATTGTAAGGTACAATAAAATAGCTCGAGGTCAATCCATGGTACCTCTGTTTAAAGTCTCACAAAAAAAAAAACTGGAGGAGGCGGGTGATCAAACCTGCAGCCCTGAACTGGTGGTCTAGCGCATCAGCCACTACACCACGGCCACTCCTGCCATTATGGCAAAATTTGTCCAATATATGGGTAATAAATTTATAACAATCATTTATTACAGTTGTGTCTTGATTTAATCTGTAGTCAAATAACTCCAGTGCCCTATATACGAGAAAGTACTTAATGTTTATTTCGAGAAACTATTTATTTCTACCAGTAGCAGTAACAGGGATAATTTAAAGATAATATTCAATATTCATCAAAACATAAGTGGTGACCCCTCATCAGAATCATATGGAGACAGTTCTAATGCAGGGTCACATCGTATTTACATTGGGAAATAAAAATATCTCAGTATTGTCCTCAAAATCCTATCTTACCAGGGGCCGTATTCATAAATCAACTTAAGTGGTTGCTATGCTGTTGCTAAGGCTAAATTTCTTTGAAGGAGATTCCCTACAACTATGGAATTTGCTCTAGAGGAACAGTCTTACAAAGACTGTTCCTCCAGAGCAAGTTTCATAGTTGTAGGGAATCTCCTTTATAGATATTTAGCCTTAGCTACCGCATAGCAACCACTTAAGTGGCTTGCCGGGCCGGGTAGCGCAATCGGTAGGGCACCTGACTCGTAAGTCAGAGGTCCTGGGTTCGAATCCCGGTCTGGCCACATACTTTCGTTTCTTCTTCCGCTGATTCAAGAAGGACAGTTGTCAGTTACTGGCGAAAGTATGTGCACTTAGTACTGGTTAACCGCTTAGGAGGTCTAAGCCTGCCCAGGAATAGTGTGGTTAGGTTAACTGACCGTCCCGACATGACCTTAGTTGTTTACCGTGGACGTTAAGCACCAAATCAACCAACCAACTTAAGTGGCTTTATGAATACGGCCCCTGGAGCTCTGTATGTATCACAGTTCACTGAAATTCCACAGCATATTTTTTAACAATATACTGTATTAATCCTAATAAATGCCACTACTCTGTTAAACTCCCCCTGTCTCTTTTCTGAAAATGTTATATCCAATCGCATGAATTCCTATTTGCTTTTCTGGATGAGGTAGCTCTTAAAATGAGGTCAACTCTTAAACGAAAGAATTTGCTCCTTTACGAGCAATTCTTTCCTTTAACCCTTAATGCCCCAAAAGGAGACGACAAAATTTACGTCTGCAGAATTTCAAAAAACATATGTCCAAGCGATATCATATTGAGAATTCAAACTCTAGAGGGCAAACAGTGTAGATTTAGATGAGGTGGCTCATTATGAGCCACCTCATCTGGATCTACACTGTTTGCAAATTTAACTATTCTAATTTTTGGAGCTTTAAGGGTTAAGAAATGACCCCTACTAAGAAGGGAGGTAAAAGTAGTGGAGTTGCTTCCTCTGAAAGTACACCCATTCACCTTAATACTGTTTATTAGATGTATTTTGGCTGTGACTGATTTACTACACTCTGAGCTCTAAATAATGTCCTCCTTTCATAAAATGCAATGCCACTGGGGCCTTTAATAGGACGGAGATGGTATATTGTAAGCATGGTAACTTTCACTGTCTAAAGGCACCAAAGGCTCTTCATTATTATTTTCTATGACAAGTGACTCAAAGAACCTATTTATTCAGCTATTCCCCTTTGTGGAATGGGATTACCAGTAATTTAGATTTATTTTTTTGTTTTTGGAGGTTGGGTGAAGAGGCGGGGGTGGCAGGCCAGGGGGATGGTAGGGGAAAATAATGGTTTTAGGTGTCCCAATACTTAACTCTTTCGGCGCCATTGTTGCCCAGATGGGGCTGCTAGCCAGAGCGCCACTGTCGCTTTATTGCGACCGGCAGTCCCGCTAAATAGCTCCATTTTACTACATTACCATAGGAAATAATTCAAAATCTACAACCAGATTAAGGCAATCAAATATTTTTTCGGAAGAAAAACAAAATTTGGGTGGTTTTGATGAAATTTGGAGACTTTCAAGGGTTTTACTGAGCAGAAACGCCGGATCTTGTAAAATAAATTTTGGCTCTGGAAAGTGCATTTCTATGTAAACTTAGCGCTGAAAGAGTTAAGCACATGAGGGTAAATAGAGTTCCTGTTTTAAGGCATATGAGACCTGTGTACAAGGCTACAGCCTACACATGTGCAGTTGAGTCGGGCCATACACAGTTTGCTTTAAGGCATATGGGTACACCTCCATGTTTGTCTGCTATTGTTACAAAGGGAAACAATTTTTGTGACTTTCTGTTTGCTTCTCTGGGTGACCGAAGGTTCCAAAGAGGTCAACTATTGAAGGAAAAGATTTACTCCTTCAGGAGCAAATTCTTTCCTATAAGAGTTGACCTCGACTGGGAAGGGCAGCCAAAATGAAAATGGCAGGGTTGCATCCCTTGAAAGTATATCCATTCACTCTCAAAAATCTTAAAGATCAGGTTTATTGATCTGGCAAACTGTGCATGCTCTGACCAGTCTGTGAACAAGCCCGATCTGATCGCAGAATGTGCATGTTTTCTACAGGCTTTCATACAATGTAGCTCAGAATGTAACATCCCATTTCTACCTAGTTCCACAAATTTCAAACAGTAAAATTAATTCCACAAGTGACTTTTGCTTTCCCATCTCTATCTAGTTCCACAAATTTCAAACAGTAAAGTTAATTCCACAAGCGACTTTAGCATTCCCATTTCTACCTAGTTCCATAAATTTCAAACAGCAAGGTTTATTCCACAAGTGAATGTAGCATTCCCATTTCTAACTTGTTCCACAAATTTCAAACAGTAAAGACAGAAAGTCGATTTCACATGTGAATGTAGCTTTCCTATTTCTACCTAGTTCCACAAATTTCCAACAGTAAGGTTTATTCCACAAGTGAATGTAGCATTCCCATTTCTATCGAGTTCCACAAAGGACCTCTGACTATCTATGCAAATTTGCCCATTTTTCAAAAAATTACTGTAGCTTTCTTGGGGAGAAAAAGTTGAAATATTTGACAATAATATGTAGACATATGCATTATAAAGAAGTATCAACAGTGATTTGGAAAATTTATCATGCCTCCAGACTAACTTTAACCGATTTTGAGAAGTTTTAGACCTCTGAAAATAAGTTCATTGTTTGGTTTTTGAAATTTTGTTTGATAAATATGTGTAAATTGATGTACACACTACAGTTGCATGTGCCCTCTATGAGACAAGATGAAATCCACATTTCCAAAGTTAAAGACAAAATTCAAAATGCATGCCAGTGTAAGAGACGAATGAGCTTTTGCTGCTATGAACAGAACAAGGGCTTGATGCATTGGTTCTTTGATCTCTAATCACACTTATAATTTGCCAACAGGTTTACATGTTACAGTGGGTTGCTCTTAATGCAAGCCGACGAGTTACCGGCCATGTTATGAGAACTGGCTTATAAAAAACGGTTCATGGGACGACAATAGACGGACATGACAAGTCAATCTGTTGTCGTGGCTTCCTTTGCTCTTGTTGTTCTTATGTCGTGTCGATCTTTTGTCATGTTGATGTTGATGTTGTGTCGTATTGTTCTTCTGCCGTGTCGATCTTTTAACCCGTAATTACCCCACCCACTTTTCAGTTTTTCAGCTGTACAGTATCTTCCCCCCCCCCACCCTCCCAATTCCCCATGCTTCATATTGCCACATATATAATGTGTATTATGATAGTACATACATACATGCAAAGTGGCTAACTGAGGCATTGGGGAGGATTGTATCTTCAAAATAAATTTTCCTGTTTCCATTACCTTTAATTGTACAATCTAGCTTTTCCCACCCAAAACTGAAGTCTGTATACTACAAGATCAGAAAATAAATTCAAAGCCAGTTGTGGGAATTTGAGTGCAACAAATTTCAAGAGAAATTATTGGGTTTGTCAAAATTATATTTTTGACTTGATTTTATTGGCAATTTACAGGTTCTTTCAAACAGTAAGGTTAATTCCAAAAGTCATTCTAAGTCTCATTCTTCCGCAGCCATAGCTTTTTTCTCAGCTTTCTTTATTGCTGCATCTCGTTTCCTCTTCTCCTTCCGTTCTGCTTTCCTTTGAACTTTTTCTGCTTCAGCCTTCATCGCAACAAAATGTTTAAACTGTTCACTTTTTGCATCTATTCGGAAACCATAGTGTTCCATGGCCTCTTCTAGCAGAGCTTCCCGTCTTTTGGATATTTGCTGTTGCTCGTCAGGAGCTTGTTCTCGCCTCTTCTTATAGTCTTTTATCAAGTCGTCCATCTTGGCCATCTGGGCTGCTATGTGTTTTTGCCTGAAATTAAGATGAAAAATTTATAGTGATAACTGAGATGCTTTTTGTTATTTCTCATCTAAAACATTTGTTGTGATCCCTCATTTGAATCCTAATACTTTGATATGTTTACATTGTCTATCAAGTTTGGCCTAAAGAAGTCAACACTTTAAAGAGCATTTAGAGTCCTTCTGTGACCTTGAAAACGGTGTCAAGATCACCAAAACCTCATCATTTCCTCCACTTATCAAACTTTTGTATCCATAAACCATACAAGCCTGATAAAATTCTACCCACTGGATCAAGAAATATTCTCTTTTTAAACATAGCTGAAAGCCCTCATGACCTTGCAAATGGGGTCAAGGTCTTCAAAATTTAATCAGCTCTTAAGCTTGACTATATAATATATCTATGCAAATTTCAAGAAAATACAAGTACTGGTTCAAAAGTTATCCTACATATGACTATGACCTTGAAAAAGAGGTCAATGTTTCTAAAAACAAAACATGTCTTAAACCTGTCATAATGATATATCCATGCAAGTCTGATGAATACCCATCCATTGGTTACAAAATGTCTTATTTTAGGGAAGTTACCATTAAGTTGGCTTTTGACCTTGATGATGGGATCAAGGCCACCAAATACTCTTGGGATTGTCCCACAGGCATATCTATGCCAGTTTGGAAAAAAAAAATCAAGCCTATGGCTCAAGAAATACTTATTTTTTAAGTGAAAATTTCACATACTTATAAGTCTTACTGTGACCTTAACAATAAGGTCAAGGTCACCAAACTCTAATCAGCTCTTAAAAATTTAGGTTCAAAAGATATCCTACATACAAGACTATGACCTTGAAAATGAGGTCAATGTCACCAAAAACTTACTATGTCTTTAAACCTGCCACAATGATGTAAGTCAGCAACACAGATCTATAATTAGCAAGGTCATACTTTCCCCATTTTTTATAAATGGGCACCATAATTGCTTGTCACCAGTCCTCTGGTACAGGACCCTGAGCACTTGAGGCATTATAGATACAGACTAGTACAGGGGCAATCTCAGACCAGTACACAGAAAACTGAAAACCACAGAAATACAGGGAACCACTTGAACCATGGAAAAGCAAATAAAAAATCAGACATACCACTGTAATATTCGGGGCGAAGCGACCTGGGAGTGGGGGCGAAACGACCAGGTTCTATTTTAGAGGCGAAATGACCAGGGGCAAAACGATTAGGGGGGAAATGGTTTGGGGGCAAAGCGTCTTGTTACCACTATAAGTGCCCTTTTCTTCAGCAGCACCCTGCCCCTTTTTCAGCTGTGGGGACACATTGGTAATAGTCAAAATTTCGCACGATAGGCACTGTCAGCCCCAGTAAACAATTGACCAGTGTACGAATGGACTAGCATATGGGTACAAATCAACCAGGGTTAGGGTATGAATCGACCAGGGCTAGAGTATGAACTGTCCAGGGTATGCAATGTCAGGGATACAGACTAGCAGTAACCCACTCGCCCACTGCGAGTAAAAAATGGGGTGGGTGCCTAAAATTAAAATGACAGTCGCCCAGCTTGCGATCGCCAGCTTTCAGCAAGTTTCTGGCGTATTTCACCTTGGAGTAAAATAGCCACCTCAAAGCGCATTGCAAACTTTCGCACCGATATCTGCGTTGTGTTCTGTCATACTTGTGTGTTGGATTTTAATCACTATTGAAAAACAACATGGCCGCCTCCTGTTTGACAGCAAAAATTCTTGACCATTTGTAAATTTTTCGTGCATAATGTGGCGATACATCGCTGGTGTTTCACACCCGGTAACTAAAAAGAAGCACAAGTGGCCCAAATGGGCCTGATATCGCTCACCTGGCTTCTGTGCAACGGGACCATTCTGATACAAAATTGGTCCAATTCCAGAGATTTTCTCAGTTTCACATTTTCAGTAACAGAGGCCAACTTGTCTGGTCTTTATATATTTACTTTTGAAACAGCTCAATGCAAGAATCATTTTGCCACAAATTTCAACAATTTCCATTCAGGGGTTACTGAGATATTGTCAGTTTCATGTTTTGTGCTATTTTTAGTAACGGCAGATGGAGACCATCTTAGAATGCCAAAATGCAAAAAAATGAAAAGCTTTCATGCAAGGACCATTTTGACACAAAATTGGTCCAGTTCCATTGTAATTTTCTAATTTTCATATTTTGCTATTTTAAGTAACAGAGGCCAACTTGACAGGTCAATATTTGTTAATTTTTGAAACACGTCAAAGCAAGAATCATTTTGCCACAAATTTCGTCTCAATCGCTTCAGCGGTTAATGAGATGTTGTCATTTTCATGTTTTGTGCTATTTTTAGTAACGGCAAATGGCGGCCATCTTGGAATGCCAAAATGCAGAAAATTGAAAAAGCTTAATGAAAGGACCATTCTGACAGAAAATTAGTTTCACTGAGATTTTCTTATTTTCACATTTTTCTATTTTTAGTAACAAAGGCCATTAAAACTTGTCTATATTTAGTTACTTTTGAAACATCTGAATGCAAAAATCATTTAGACACAAATTTCATCAAAATCTATTCAGCAGTTGCTGAGATATTGTCATTTTCATGTTTTGTGCTATTTTTAGTAACGGCAAATGGTGGCCATCTTGGAATGCCAAATTGCAATTAATCGAAATGGCTTCATGTAAGGAACATTCAGACACAAAATTGGTCCAATTCCATTCAAGGGTTCTTGACTAATTGTCATTTTATGTTTGTGCTATTTTTAGTAACGGCAGATGTCCACCATCTTGGAGAGCCAAATTGCAATTAATCGAAACGGCTTAATCCAACAAGGAACATTCTGACACAAAATTGGTGGAATTCCATACAAGGGTTCTTGAGTAATTGTCATTTTTATGTTTGTGCTATTTTTAGTAACGGCAGATGTCGGCCATCTTGGAAAGCCAAATTGCAATTTATCGAAACGGCTTCATGCAAGGAACATTCTGACACAAAATTGGTCCAATTCCATTCAAGGGTTCTTGAGTAATTTTCATTTTTAAGTTTGTGCTATTTTTAGTAACGGCCCCCATGGTGGCCATCTTGGATAGTCAACTGGCACAAAATTGAAATAATTCCTTTCAAGGACCATTTGTGACCACAATTGATTGAGTTTTCTTGAGATACTGACATTTGAGCAAAATCGGTCTTGTAAACTCTAAGTAGGTCACTGTGACCTAATTCCGCTATAGATTTTTTTCATTTTTACAATTTTTAATCCCAAGGTCCCATTAATGTTCCATGCAAACTTTCAACCAAATATACCAAATGGTTCTGGAGGAGAAGTTGATTTTGTTGTTTTTGCTATTTTTAGTAACGGTGGCCATCTTGGATTCTTGACCTGACCCAATTTTACAATTTTGAAACCCTGCAGTCTGGTCATGCTCCATGTGAAAGGACGGGTTACACTTTGGCCGTTTTTGTGCCCACGACCGATCCTGATAAAATTTATGTTTATAAAAGCTTGGCATTTGGCAGTTTATATAAGCACATTTTTAAGTTTGCGGTTTCATAAATAATCACGTGACCTCCGGTTTATTGCATATGGGGTGCTGAACGGGGTACACTAAGTACCTGCGGTTTTTCGATATAATCAGCAATTCCGCTGGCATATCAGCCCTCCAAACTGACAGATATGATACTTCTGGTTCTTATCCACAGTCTAAAAGGGATATTTTCGCTCAAACCATCTAGTAAGGAGAAATTTTATTTGATATTTTACCAAACCTCAGAAAAGTAGATTTTACAAGTGTTTATTAACACAATAATAAGCATATAAAACGTTTGCTTTTGTGAAAATAATGAAACAAATGACAAGTATGTCGATTATAACCGACCAATATTGTTAAGACAACGTATTCTTGGCGAAACGCTTTTGCACGCTTGTGTTCATGCAAGTGCATGAAAAGTTCATCACCCTTCTTCTTTTCTGAAGCATTATTCACTATTTATACGTATAATGAAAGCTTCATCACATCAAATATTAATTACGTATGAAATATTACGCATTTATGGATGTTACATAGGTACAGATGTTTAAAATATTAGACAAAGTCAGTGAACCAAAAATATAGGTCACAGGGACCCTACATTTAGTACCATATGAGACGCAGCGCTGTAAAGACTTACTATTCCAAGTCCGATGAAGATTCAATTAAATATTACTTCGAAATAAATTATTAATTCAATGGATCATGAAATGCAAGTCACAATGACCTACAAATAGTATGACGTCATTTGCAAAGTCTGACTGAACCATTGTCTTTGGTATGATGCCTATATTAAGTTGAATATATAAGGAAAAGAACAGTGAACTTTTAAATATATGTCAAAGTAACCTATAAATAGTATGAGCATTCTATTTTTGTTTTTTGCATTGTTTGACTGACCAACTATTTGTAATTATGTTGCGAATTCAAAAACCGTGTTGAGATATAAGTGAAATCCTGGTCCATGCATAAGGTTCCAGGACTCAGTGTGCATGGATGCTTTGCAGTTCATACATTTTAAAGATATGATCTGATCAAATATCAGCACTCCTACACCAAAGATATCAAAAGAGGTAAGGAGAAATCTCATCCAAGTAACTTTTCGTATAAAGTTATTGGACCAAAGTTCGAGGTCACAGAATTTTACAATGCATCAGCTTGATGCAGAGATACATCATCTGACCACGTCGCAACATTATAACATCAGAGGTTATATCACAGCATCATGAACGAGGACATTCAGTCGAACGCCTTACACAACGCCATACCTATACGCATACCCAGCGCTGCGACCCTCCCCCCCCCCCCCCCCCCCCCCAAACACACACACGGAATCCTTGATGGGGGTATTAGGAACAAAAACTACATAGATGAACACTTTGAAAAAGACGTGTTGTGTCGTATAATGCCTCTTTTTCTATCAATTACAAAATATACTAATACGATTTTGATATAAATCCTTTAGTCCTATTGTTGGATACATGAAAATTTACCCAAAAAGTTTATTTTTCTCTTACTCCTACCCTCGTAACCACTGTAATATAACCCGATTATGATGAATATGTATATGAGGAATAATTATGTTTAAAAATTGTAGTGGTTACGAGGGTAGGATGAAGTGAAATTTGGATGTATAGTGGATGTTGGTAGTTCAAATTCCCATAGGCTCAATGTTAAATGTTGCAGACAGTGCATGCATTCAGCCGCTAAATTAACCTAAAAGACATTAAAATACGGGAAAATGAAATCGTACAGAATGAACTAGAAACATATAGCTAACATTTCTATATGTTTTTGTGGTTATCTGCCTACCTTCGAAAATCGGCCTTTTCAGTGGGCACATTGCAATAGTAAAGTGTAACTCGTCCTTTGAGACCCATGGGTGCAGTGGTTTTAGAGAAGAAGTTGTTTGAAGTCGTTTGAATAAGTCGTTTTTTGACATTGGCATTTGAGCAAAATTACACTTGTAAACAGAAAGTACCATGCCAAAATTCAGACAAATATACTTAGTGGTTCTGGAGAAGAAGTTTATTTTGTTGTTTTTGCTATTTTTAGTAACGGCGGCCTTCTTGGATTTTCAACCTGACCCAATTTTACAATTCTAAGACCCTGGAGTCAGGTCATGCTCCATGTGAAATTTGAGAACCATAGGACCAGTAGTTTTACAGAAGAAGATGTTTGAATATTTGTTTTTAGGTGTTTCCGGAAAAATTTCGTGACAACGCACGACGGACGCATTGGTATGACAATAGCTCACTATGGCCCTTCGGGCCAGGTGAGCTAAAAACCCTGAAGAAAGGAGGATTTACTACAAAGCCTAGGATAATGGTGCAAATCTCGCGCAGATTCTGAATAAAAAATTCTCACGTTTCTGACGTTTTAAATGCGGGCCCCGAAATTTCTGGCTGGGCGCCTAATTTTCAGTTTTTAGGGGCCCAGCTTGCTCCTATGAATATTGAGTTAGTCTGTATCCCTGAATGTCAGTAATTCACTTATTTGTATGGTTGTTTTTAGGTTGTTCTTGTATTTCTGTGCTTTTCATTTATTTTATGAACCCATCTCAGACTTGCAATTCTTTATTACCCTCATTTTCAAGCCATCTGGCCCAGACGCCTAATGGATATTTATCAATCCTGGCAAACTATTTGCAAATCCTGGCAAACCCCTTTGAGACCAGCTAGGAAGAATATAGGCAGAGCTCCAGATAAGAGGGAGTATTTGGTGATAATTAAGGATAAGTTTTGTTATTTCTGCATAAAAACATATGTTGTGACCTCTCATCACAACCGTCTCGATGAGACGGTTCAGATGCAGGGTCACAATACATGGTTTCAATGCAGTGCGTAAATTTACCGGACTGGGCATAATACACAGTTCTGAGAATAGCTGCTAAGCTCCGCCTACTTAGTTACTGTTACTACGTCTCATAAAGCTTTACATAAAGATGGCGGAAAGACAAATGGCAAATGCAAGTGTCTGCTAAATGTTGGCGATCTATGGCGAAGAATCAACCTCCTAATGACCTACACATGAAAGTTGGCGTATTATGCATTTCCGATGCGTTCTGTTCTTGCAAAGCGAGGTAAGTTTTTTAAAGTGGTGTAAGTTTGTTTTCTTTAAACAGGTATACATCCCTCCATGAACTGTAAGGTAAAATCATGGACTTCTGTAAAATATTGACCACTTGCGATTTGTTTGTGAGACTATGTCACATGCTAAGTTGTCCTTGCATTGGCCAGGTATACGCTATCACGTGATTTTGAGTGACATTCTGGGTGTGGCTCGGAACTGTGTATTACTGATCAGACCCATAATATTCATATTTTCAGCTGATTTTTTAAAAATATTTAGGATACATAATATGCACGCACAGATTAATTCCAGGTCCTACCTATGACATGTATTATTTTAGCTAGCAACACTCTGATTCCGTTTACCGACTTGATTCATGTAGATCTACATATTTCCTGTGGTTGGTTGGTTGATTTGATGCTTAACGTCCACGGTAAACAACTAAGGTCATGTTGAGACGGTCAGTTAACCTAACCACACTATTCCTGGGCAGGCTTTATTTCCTATGGATTAAATATGGATTAAATGTTGTCATGATTCTATGGAACAAAAATAAAGGATTTTTTTGGTGTTTCATTCACTCCAAGTCTTGGAAGAAAATACAACTATATTAAGATGAAATACATTTACAGGCCTTCCTATAGGACAAAATGCTCAAGGAGAATTACAGACGTTTCATACCCTGGATGTTTCGTACCATAGCCATTTCGTACCCAACCCTGGACGTTTCGTACCCTAATACTGGTCGATTTGTACCCTATTTCTGGTCGATTCGTACCCTAATCCTGGTCGATTCGTACCCTGGTCCTTTCTATTATTACATGCCCATATCCATATAATTATTAGTTAATGCACCTATAAGGAGTATAAACTTTACCCAATTATGATGTATGCTTGCCAAAATATTTAAGGGGTTGTAATCATGCATATATCAAATGGGCTTAATGTGCTTAAATGTTTTTGATACGCAGTTAAGTAAAAAAGCAAAGTTAGTGGAAACCAATCAACCTCAATTGAATTAAGCATATTACCAACATATGTAATTAGGGGCTTAAATTAGTCGCTATACATCAAAAACAGTAGTTATTTATTACAATATGAAACATAATTTTGCGTTTTATGCTGATATAAGTTTTTTAAAAATAAGTCAAATTCAAGAAAGTTTATAATAATTATGATTATTATGTCTGTACAATGTTCAATAACTGGGCAAACATTTATTAAGATCTGCTGAAAGAGTAAATAATCATCATCAGTCTCATCCTGCATATTGGCTCAAGTTAACCATATTATATACCAATAGAGTAGGGTACGAATCAACTAGGGCTACAGGGGTTTTCCTAGGGACCAAAATGCCATTGGCCTACAGGGCCACCTGGCCGGAAAATCTACTGGCCATCCAAATTTTCAACTGGCCCGACTATTTTTCCAATGCGGAATATACAGGACTAATTATATTCATTAAAATAAAGCACCATTAAAATGTATGATCCTTTATCACCAAATATCCAGTCTTATCTGTAGTTGTTTAGTATCCAAATGTTTAAGATAATTAATCCATTAAGCCAAGTCTGATACCTCATGATATAGCAGTGAGGTTTTCTTGTAATTGGTATCCAGTAATATAAGAGCCAACTGTGTCCCTAGTTTTACAAATTGAACATTTCATTCCTAGGGCATCATCAAACTCGAGCCACTTCAGGCACTTGAATTCAGTCAGCCACCCAGGTTGAAAGTACCGATGGCGGCCAGACTGTTCGTATTTGTCTCGGGTGGCTTTTTTTCTTCATCGGACTTAAGCAGCTATTTTTGTTTTTTAGATGGCGGGGGTTGAAATAAGCGCAGAAGTCCTTTGGGGTCCATTTTTTTACACGTGACTTCTGCGATTCATCCCCAAACTTCATCGGTCGGCCATATTGTCTATTTGCAATGCGAGGAGAAATTTGGGTCCTACTAAAGACAGAAAAGTACTTTTGCCACCGAAAAGGACCGAAAAGAACTTTCGGGCACCGAAAAGGACTTTTTAAATGTCATTTTATGCTATAAAAACGTTTGAAAAACATATACAGGGTTAAATATTTTATTTCTAAACATAATTTTCTAGAACAGTAAGTAAAAAAGGCCCTTTTCGGTGCCAGAAATTCGGCATTTGCGATGTCCTTTTCGGTACACGGGAAGAAGGTGAGTCCTTTTCGGTGCTGTAATATTTTTGTGAAATTTTAGGTTGAAGATACTTCAATGCACAAAACAATTATTAAAAGCGGTGATAAATATCAATGATGATACTAAAATTTCTAAAACATATGTTTATGTGACATTTAACGTTAAATAAAAGTCCTTTTCGGTGCCCGAAAGTTCTTTTCGGTGGCAAAAGTCCTTTTCTGTTTTTAGTAGGACCGGAGAAATTTCATTGGATTAAACATTTCTGATCGTCCAATGAAATCATCCGTAGCAAAACGAAAGTAGACTGGTTTTCAGATGGTTTTCGCTTCAAGTTTGAAACAAACTGAATGTCCCGAAATGACTCCCCGAAATTCAACTGGCCTGACGGACCTGCTACAGTGGGATTTAACTTGCCCGAGGTCAAAATCAACGGGCCCGGGCCAACGGACCCGCGCTTAAAAAAACCCCTGGGGCTAGGGTACGAATCAACTATGGCTAGGCAAGGTTGGCAAATGACCGGTCAATATGAGTATTGACCAGACCGGTGGTCATTACTGGTTATAACCGGTTATTACTGGTCGATTGGTGGTCGATTGGTCGATTGAAATAACCATGGTCAGTTGAAGATACTTAGCATTTGTTATCCCATTTTTCCTGGAGTCTATAAACAGAGTTAAAATAGTTTCAATACAAGATAATACAGGCTTAACTGAAAATGTGTTTTATGAATTGCTGTTGCCTAGAACTGTATTTAAGAGGCCGTAAAACATACAAAATCTGAATGTTAATAGTTTCAGATCTTCAGTCTCAATCAGACTTAATCATTACCACCCAACTTTCAGTTCAGACTAGAGACCTCTAACTTATTTTCTGTAACCATTAATAAAAAAAAAAAAATAGGAAAGCAAAGGCAAGTAATAAAAATTAATAAATTTTAAAAGTAGCTTTTTCATATTCATTAAAAATATTTAGCTCAGTAACTAATTTAACTGAAGCAGTTAACTGAATGAAAGTACAAAAGAAAAAATGAAACAATTTACTTCAAAGAGATCAAATGCAAATTGGTCTGGCTTCTTACATAAGAAGACAAAAGTGTGAAAATTGTAATGAAAACACTAACACGAGGGGTAATTCTAACTTTAACTGCCCCAGAACAAACAAAACTGTCAAAATACTGGGCCTGTCTCTCAAACTGAAGAAGGTGTGTCCAGTTTACGAGAATTATCCAATCACTGGGCTTAAAATGCACAGGGTAATTTTGTGACACCTGTGTTTATTTAGATGTGTGAAAGAAGTGAAAGAGTGGCCATTCTGTTATCTGCTGTTATCAGTAAAGTTAATAATTAAAGTTAATCAAAGTGTCATAATAGTGTCAAAATGAAGCCCAAAGACCCTATATGGAACTTCTATTCTGCCATTGATGATGAAAAAAAGACTGTTGTTAGGTGCCTGGACTGTAATGCAGAAGTCAGTGCTAAGGTCTTGAGACTGAAATCACACATGATGAGTACCCTTGGCAGGGACGAAACAGTTCATTTTTTTCTTTTTTCAATATATAGAACATATTAAAATCTGACCAAATATATCAGTCCATCATTAAAACACAAAGAACCATTTAAAATTTCCAATCGACCATTCTGACTAGTATTGACCAGTATTGACCACTTTGGGGAGTATTGACCGGGGCGGTTATAACCGGTTAAAACCACTGGTTAAAACCAGGGGTGGTTTCGACCACCCAACCTTGTGGCTAGGGTATGAACCGACTAGGCTTTGGGTAGGAATTGATCAGGATAGGGTACGAAACATCCAGGGTATGAATCGTCTTGCACCGCTCAAGGAGCATTTTGAATACTATCTCTAATTGATTTTGCATTAGACGGCATACAGAATATGTATAAATATGAAATATGTGGGTGTTCAAAATAAATATTACAAAAACCAACTGGCGATAGGGAAAAACAGGTACAATATATGTTGTATTGTTATGAACTTGCCGACTTTAAATAAATCTTATCTTAATCTATCTTATCTTCCGGTAATAAGGTCCGTTCAAGTAAATTTACGCAGCTGTTTCAATGAGAAATAACAAGAATTATCCCTAAATTATCATCAAATACTCCTCTTATCTACAGCTCTGATATGAGGTTTGTGCTTTTACCTCTTTTCAATTTCTGCTTGTTCAGCACGTCTTTTCTCCTGCACCGATTCTACAAGCTGTTGGAATGTTGGCTCCCATTCTTTTTCGTCTTCTATTAGTTCATCCAATTCAGATTTACTTGGCCACATTATCTTCGGGTTCAGACCTGAGGCAGCACCGTATTTTGCAAACATTTTCCTCGCAAACTTTCTTGAATGCATATATTCATTCTCGCTCTTCCTAAAATCGTTCATTTCTCCTTTGTACTTGGTATAGTGACGACGACGCAAATTAGATACATTCCGAATTTTGTTAATTTCCTTCTCTCTCTCCAGTTGCTCATTATCAAAATCTTCATTATGGATTTCTTCTGATACTTTGCCACTTCGATACCTTAGATTTAGTCCTGAAATATGAGAAGGGGCGGTGAGATTGACAAATTTGGCATAATTTTGTGCACAAATTCGTGCGTATGTCAGGGGAGCCGCCATGATGGATTTACTTGATTTTTAACTGATCTCAGTTTTATGAGCGGCGAAGTCTCCCTACTCACCGACAAATTGTGCCCTATTTTTGAGAATGTCAGCATGTGGAGTGCCGTTTTACTGCTTAGTCTTTATTCATAATTATTTATATACTTAGCAAAAATAAAAACTTGACAGTCGCCATTTTTCATCCTACGGTAGTCGGGAAAAAGTGCGACATAAAAATTCTTTAAATCAAGAGAAGGTAATCATTTTGTAATATCATAGTCGTAAAAAATTCAAGATTTTTTAAATACAGCAACATTGAGGCTATTGTAAACGTCACAAGGGTACCTTTATGTTTTCTATGCTAAAAGCCAAACAATTAGCGAATTTACATTGCTGAAGTCTGCTTAAATGATAAAAATTCTGTAGGCAATGCCTTTCCAATATTAAATCAAATCTGTATGGACTTACAAGCTAAATTTATGCCAATGCACGGTTAACTAGAAGGCCGTGAGGACCAGATGAAAAACCTCAGTCCATGCCATTATAAAGTCGAAAATTCAGTTTCAATGGAATTCCCATTACACTTTAAAGCCTTTATGGCAGTTTAAGAAATGGCTTTCAAATAAATTTAGTAATAAAGACATTGTGTTTGCAAGACAATGAAACAAATCTCGAAGAAAATAATGAAAAAGACACACTGGTATAGAAAATATGGCACCTCAAAAATCTCTATATGTTTAATTCAAAGGGAGATAATCTGGAAGTTTTGAATCTTTAAACGTTATTTTCAGGTTGTGATTACAATAAACAGAAGCGTTTAAAGTGTTTTCTGTGCGTACTGGAACTACTGTTTATTGTGTACAAGAACACTTTATTCTGCGCATGCGCACATTTAATTTCTGGTCTAATTTATCTAAATAGAAATAAGTTAGATAACTCCAGACAGGACCAAAATTTACCAATAATTTTTCATGAGCTAAGTAATCAGACGTCTATCCAACTCGAAAAAATCCATATATACATTACATATTTGCTAGGTTGGCCGGAATTAAGAAACGAAAACCGTCAAGTTTTTATTTTTGTTCAGTATAGATATCACTTATTCGAATTATGACTATCACTAATGCAATTTGTAGATCTCTAGAACGAGTTCAAGTCTAGACTGGATAAGGAATGGAATTCTCTACATTATAATACTGATGACGTCAGAATGGGGGTGGCATGTGAATACAGGATGTGGCATATATTAGTGGCTGTTATAAGTGACATTTTAAGAGCAACATACTATTCCTAATAAGAACTAGAAGTCAGGCCACCCAAAATTTACTTTCCCTAGCTCTTGGGAGAGAAGTAAATTTTAGTAACTCAGTCATCTGCACCCCAGCAGCAGAAATCAGGGAATCTGCCAGAGAATTCCAATCTCTAATAGTCCTCAGAGGGTGGGGGAAGGAGGCGGGGAAGGACTGCAAATGTCAATGTCAGTTCCAGCCAACTAGGTTTGAAATGCCAGAAAATGATACTTCCTTGTACGCCTGCTTGGAAAAACAAAGTCATTTGTGGGAATACTGGTTGCATCCTTCAGAACTTTATGAAGCATCATGAGTCTACTTTCTTTGCTCCTCTTTTTCAGAGATTCCCACTTAAGTTTTTCTAGGATGTCAGTCATATTCCCAGTTTTATAGGTGTAATACCTGACAAGGCGGAGGGCCCAATCTAAGTTAACGTCATTTACGCTTATTGTAAAACGGGAACAAAAATGGTCAAACAACGGTGCACTGAGGGATTTCTGACAAAATGCGGCCCAATCTGATTTATCTCCAATTACTACTACACGCTACTGTCTGTAACAGAGAAAAGAATCTATCCATTTCAGGGGCTTTCCACCAATGTCATAGCCTTTCAGCCTAAATTTAAGAGGGTGTATTGATAAATTTCTCAAAGTCAAAGATAAATTGCTGGACTGGAGTGAAGATAGATTGCTGGACTAGAAGTTTTGCGTCTGGCGGCCACATTGAAAGATGTCATTTATTGGTGTTTGGTTTGATACTGTTGGTGCCCTTGTCCCCCCATGTTTTTTTTAGATATGGCTGAAAATTCCAGACATATCACTAGTTCTGGTATGACTACTTTAGTTCAGTGTTATATGTTTTCAAGTGTCAGTCAGTGCTTGTTAGATGAGTTATGCAACTACTAGTCCAGGCAAACTAGCGATTTTTCCCCAAACCCAAAACAAATAGCAACAAAAGATTCCTTTGCATTTTTGTTGAGAACTAACATGCATATATGACATATCAAAAGTAGGATAAAATCGGATAATGCAAAATGTATTTTTTCTGCATTTTTACAAGCGCCTATTTGCGTCTTAAACATACCAATTATTTGTACAGTTTTATATGACATAACATTATTGTTGTCAGTTTTATTTTTTATTTCTAAGAATTTATTCTGCCTCTGCCAGCTCTGAATCTAGAAGCTGAAAATTGAATTTGGCACATTTTCTTGTTGAATGTAAAGCCACCTAGGTCCAAAAATGGTATAAATTACCCCTCCCACTTTATTCTGCCTAAAAATCTGAAGTGAAATTTTGAAGGTCAGTAACTGAACTGCAACAAGAAATATGTCATACTGATGACTTTGCTTAGCATAAACATGCTTCAATTTAGAATACTGATCTCTGAAGGCATGAGAAGCCCGAAACAAAGGCACAAAGAGCAGGATACTACATGCATAATAACACAAACAGTGCAACATACTTATGAATAATCTTTGTAAATCTCCTCGGCAGGATTTATGAAGGGGAACACTAAACATTGCTACGTACTAAATATGTAAGCTCTGGGCCTCATGTCTTCAGGGAAGATGATTATTTAAGAGTTTTCCCATTATAAGTCTTTGGGAGCTAATGACCCCTGGGGCGTGGCCAATTTTGACCCCAGGGGCATGGTTGGCAGGATTTATGTACGTGGCAACTAAACATTGCTAAATACTAAACACGTAAGCTGTGGGCCTCATGGTATCAGAGAAGAAGATTTTGAAGATTCTTTAGCGATAGCTCTATATAAACAAATGACCCCCTGGGGTGGGGCCAATTTGGACCCCAGGGGCTTGATTGGCAGAAGCAATGTAGGGGACCACTAAACATTGGTACATACTAAATAAATATATAAGCTCTGGGCCTCATGGTTTCAGAGAAAAAGATTTTTTCAGTTTTTCCGATTAGTCTATGGGAGCCAATGATTGATCCAGGGGTGGTGGTGGTGGGGGGTGGGGGGGTGGGGGGGGGGGGGCGGGGGTATGGTTTGGATCCGAGTGGCATGGTTGGCAGGATTTATGGACGCGAACTCTAACCATTGCTACATACTAAATATGTAAGCTCTGGGCCTCATGTTTTCAGAGAAAAGATTTTTGAAGGTTCTCAGCTATATAGCCCTATATTAACAAATGACCCCCGGGATGGGGCCAGTTTGGACCCCATGGGTATGGTGCAGGGGACCACTAAACATTGCTACATACTAAATATTTAAGCTCTGGGCCTCATGGTTGCAGAGAAGATTTTTTTAAAGTTTTTTCACTTCACAAGACTATGGCAGCTAATGCCCCTGGGGCGTGGCCAATTTGAACTCTAGGGGCATGGTTGGCAGGATTTATATATGTGACCACTAACCATTGCTACATACTAAATATGTAAGCTCTGGGCCTCATGGTCTCTCTAGAGAGGAAACTTTTTGAAGGTTCTTTAGCTATATAGCCCTATAAAAACAAATGACCCCCTGGGATGGAGCCAGTTTGGACCCCTGGGGCATGGTTGGCAGGATGTGTGTAGGGGGCCACTAAACACTGCTACATACTAAATATATCAGCTCTGGGCCTCATGGTTTCAGAAGAGAAGACTTTTTAGTTTTTTTTCTCATGATAAGTCTATGGGAACTGATGACCCCTGGGGCGTGGCCAATATGGACCCCTGAGGCATGG